>CM055106.1:32883409-33318360 GCA_029204225.1 Diphasiastrum complanatum
CAAATCCTCCACTATTTCTCAAGAGACTGAATCTTTATCTCTTGTGCAAAACGAAGAACGAGATTCTTATTTGAGTTCCAAAAAAAATCATCAAAGTTAAAATCACCAAGGCTATGGTCTGATAATCTTAGGGAAATAAATGTCGAGTCTCGTTGTACTTTTAGCTTCAAAATATAGTGAAAATCATATATTTTAAATTGCTAAGGTGCTTGGATTCATTCAGAGCAACAAACATGACAAAAAGTTGTCTGTGTCCATTTTACCACTTTAACAATTGTTTTTTTAATTACAAAAATATCTTGGGTTAAGTGCACAGCCATCATCAACTTCATAACAATGGAGCGAAGTTGCAATACACAAATTTTTGTCAACGTTGAATGCTCACTCAAATGAAATTATGCCAATGGACTAGTAATGAAAAAGGCCAATCATCAACTAAAAACCAGAGCATTGAAAATCTATCAAACACTAAATTGAGAGGAGTTACTAAAAACTCCTTGAAAGTTAACTGTTAAAAAAAACAAATCAAAAGTATCTTCTATCTTTTCAAAATTTTGTGAATTGAGCATAACTAGCATCGAACGTATACTACGAGTTATGTTCAAAAAGCTAATGTAGACTGCTAAAACAAAATTAATATTTATATATTTTGCTCAATGGGACATCTCTGATTTTATGAATTTCATTGGAAAGTATATTTTTTAAAATGTATACTTCTAGCATACCTTGATATTTTATTACAAGTGTAACCCACCATAAGATCAATGTGTCCTTCTAAAGTTCACTAACACACTTCACTGTTTCTGCAGCTGACATTAAAATCATTAGTGACCCAGAAGTATTCAAGATTTCATAGCTAAGAGCCCTTTGTTCAAAAGCTTGCTTGGAAATGCAAGACTACATAACTAGCATGCCCAGAATCTGCATTTGAATCAAGTACCACATTGTTCTCACCCGGAAAATATCTAGCCATATGGAGTCCATCCAAAAGTGTACTTGCTACCCCTGTATGCAACATATGCAAAAGCTGTACATTTTGGAATGACCACCAACAATGTTATGCCAGGCTGTCTTATTTGAGAAGCTGTTAGAATTGGTAAAACCTGGAAGCACTACACAAAGGTGCGATTATATCTTAAATAGAAAAAGCTTAAATGAAGAGAACATAAGGATGAAGTGTAAAACAAAAGGCTGTAGAGTATTTGAAATTGATATGAATTCTACAAATGGAGCAGCCTAATGTACTCGGTTGTCAAAGGCCAACCAAATGGACAAACGAAACTGCAAACTGTGGTAGTATTCTGCAATTTAGTGAATAGTTTAACTATTAAACGAGAATAGGCTCTCTAACATGAAATTGGAACCTCCACCATGTATTTCAATTGCTTGCTCATGTCAGAGAGCTCCATATACCAACATCACTCACATATGCACACAAAGTGCAATTCAATAGTAGTGAGGACAGAATGGTATATGACCAAAACTTGCTCCCAACTACCCAAAATCCATATGAACCCAATACTGAGTTCATGAATGAAACAGATAGTGGAACTTCTTCGCGTTGAATAAGCTTGTTCCTATTTGATGAGACTATATCAAGTCTAGAGTTGCTTTGCTCTCCAATCAACTAGAGCATCTTCATCACTGTTGTCATCACTTGAGAAGTCAAGACCCATTTCTTGCGCAGTACTAAAATTTACTCTGTTTGTTACTGAAACTACAGGCATCTTCTTTTGCTGCTTTCTCAGCATTTGTATCCGTTCAAAAAGGGCCCTTCAATAACACACATAAAAGTTAGTACAAAGGATGCCAACAATCCAAGATTGCAACATCATGTCAGCTAATGCACAAAGCGTTTTAAGGCTTTTCCATCCTTATAAAAAACCTTATAGAATAGAATTCCAATAAGCCAAGATCTTTACCGTCGTTCAATATGCTCCCTTTCTTCTCTTTCCTCCACAGCATCAAACTGAAAAACACATTACCCATAAGATAAACACATGAAGTACAGAAACCTGTGTGTGTGTGTGTGTGTGGGCGAGTGCGCGCGCATCCATATACAACTAAAATCTTTTTACAACAAGCAAGAAGGGAGTTTATTCATTTTGCCTGTCCTAGCTCCTTCTGAAAGCCCTCTTGCTTCTCATTTTCCTACTCTCTCCTCCACTCCCTACTTCCGTCATGCATTCAAATCCCCAATTGAAAATGCTCAAAAACTATAGTCCGAATCAGCTCCCTCTTCTGCTATGCTCATCTTCCAAACCCCATCTCTGTGCTGACCCCGCAAATCCCTGGGACCGCTTGCTTCGCTCCTCTAGCACCATAAACCTCTCCCCCTCCAATCATTCCCTTTCTGATGGGGTTGGGTTATCTTAAGTTTCAATCGAATTCCAATACAAAGAACAAGTCATATCAAAGCAGTGTTATGATAACAATATATTCCTTACACAGGTTCTTTCATTGATTAGTCCACCACACAACTCTTTTGCAATAGTTTCTGCTATCTAAACCTGCATTGCAAAATTCTCTGTTACAGAATTCATGTATTGCAATGAGTTATCAATGGCATCACATGTCATTGGAGTTAATCATGTTGAATGTTATGAACTCTAATTTCACAAGCCAATTTTACAAGGCATCAATTGGAAAAACAATGCAGAAGCACCTCTAAGCTATTGAATAAGTTGAAATCTGCTTGATGATGTCACATGTTGGCTGACTTATGAGACGTTACATGTATGTTAGGTAGTTCGTTGGAAATGATTTCCCTTACTGGCATCTAAATTGCCGTTTATGTCGAGCACTAACTGTTACCTTCTTGCAGATATTTTTGACAAAATCCCCATCCATGCAGCATACATCGTATGTACTCTCTAAGAAGAAATTCAAGGTGCCTCAATTCTTTTGCACATTCTTTACACATGCATACGTAGTTACCAGCAAAAATTTTGCCAAACTTGTTCCAAACTATGGACCCCCTTCTCCTGTAATATGCTCTTGATTTTGCACACTACCTCCTATGTTCTTACAAGTTTCTACTTCTCATTGTCCAGTGTGATGCTTCAAACTTTGTTACTCATAATGCATACCAGAGTTGCACGCGATTCGTGAATCGCGATCAGAATTCGCGATTCGGGATTTTCCCAGAATCGTGTAGAATCGAATTTTATTTTATTTTTTTTGAAATTTTTTTGTGCAATATGAGTATCAGATGAAAGCTCTGATCGAGGGGAGTATGATTGTGTAGTTTGCCGACTGTTTCACGTGCAGGATGGTCCCTTTACGCTAAAGCTGCATCCCATATAAAAAAAAAGAGAACACATGGGGGCATTCCCAGTGAACATAGCAGGAATCTCCCTTTCTTTGATTCTCCCTCTCTCTGATAACGATTCACAACAAACGGAACTAAAACCATGCTGAACAAAAACCTAGCTGAATCATTCTGAACTTTAGCCTTAAATGAAACAATTTTTGACAAAACAACCATACTCTCTCTCTCTCTCTCTCTCTCTCTCTCATCATGGATTTTTCTCTCTCTCTCTCTCTCTCTCTCTCTCTCTCTCTCTCTCTCTCTCTCCAACCATAAATCATAAACCATAAAACCGAAGTTACTGAACTAAAACCACAAAGAACAATATTGAATCACGACAATGCTGTGAATAGGATCATCATAATATATAATATCGGGCCACATGGCACCAAAAAGGGGTACAATGTTGTTCCATGAACGTAATGAAAACTATATAACTAAGGCTCGTCAGAGTCATGATAGGATTAATCATCCGAATCTGTGGACTGCAGATCCCATGGGTCCGCAGATGAATCGGAACTGGAGGGAGCCATATGTCGTGGTGTGGCCCTGGCTCTGCTGCGTGCTCTGGATCCTTGCTGCGTGCCCTGGCTCTGGACCACCCCCCTCTCCCTGCCTCTACCTCTGCCTCTACCTCTGCCTCTCTCCCCTCCTCTGGCCCCCATCTGGCTGCTCCCAGCCCTGTGTCTACTCCGTCGTGCCTGTGTGTCAGGTGGCCGTAACCCTACGCCCTGGGATGGCCCTACCCACTGTGATGATGCCTGGCCGACGACTGCCTGTGATGCTCCACTCCTGTCTACAAAAAGAGTACTCAGCCCCCCCCTCCTAGAACCTCTAGGTCTCCCCCTAGGCCTACGTGCAGGAATGGCTGGCTCCTCCTCTGTCTCTGCATCAGGGTCCACCAGCAGGTCAGCCCGGTCATCCCCCTGTGCCTCCGCCCACATCTCCTCGTCCTCCTCTGTATCTCCCTCAACCCACTCCTCCTCCTCCACATAGTCTGCCCCGAGCATCTCTCCACCCTCCGAGACCTCGTCATCTCCCTCCTCAGCCCTCTCCCTCTGCCTCTCTGTCCTCCTCTGCCGCCGTAAAGCTCGTGCGTCAGCCTGTGCCTGTCTGTAAAGCTCTCTATGGATCTCATCATCCATCTCCTCCTGTGTGGGTGGTGCCTGAGGAGCAGCAGCTATCGAATCCACCAAGCAAGTGTCGGGGTCCACCTGCAACCAAAAACAATACATTGCTGTTAGGAAAGTATTGTGCAACTCACTGCATATTTTGAAAGCAAATCAATTCATCAAAGCATACCAAGAAAAAAGGGGTGATGATGTGACTCACCTCGAGCATCTGACCCTCTCCTCGTGTGCGCCTCAGCATACGGCCGTTGGTGTTCCCAAACACCAACCGCCTACACTGCTCGATGGACAACCTGTTCCTCTTCTGCGTGTGATACAAGGCCCAGGTGCTCCAATTCCGCTCACAAGCTCCTGCAGAACAGTCCTGTGCAAGGACTCTCTCAGCCAATCACCTCAGGTCACCTGTGCTGCGCCCGTGGATGCACCACCATGTAACGGGCCTCAGCTAATCCTCCCTCCGCCGACTCTGCTCTCCATCGAAAGGAAACTGGAAGCGCTCAAATGCGAGCAGCTGGCTTGCAATGTTGGCCAGAATTGGACCTGTTGGCAAAAGGAAAAACATGGCACATGTAAGACCCCTCGAATTCAGACACTACCAATGAGTACAATACTGCAGTAACATTGCTACCAAACGATTTCTCACACGTACCTGGTCCAGGCCATACGCGGTCCGTGTACTCCACCCATCCCCGGTGCAGCTCCGGATCGTCCCTCTCTCGTGTAGAGCGCCACAAGGGGTGCAACATGTGGGCTACGGCGTGGATGGGTCGGTGGAAGTAGTCCCATCTGGCCTCCCAGATGCGTGAGATCTCGCGCCTCCTGCAGTAGACAAATTACAACAATCACTAAACCATAGCATAAAAGAAACGCATCAGACTCGAGTGAGAAACAACAAACTAGACACTGAAGAGTCATACCTATGCTCGTCCAAGGCTGACAACAGAATCCCCTCGCCGATGCGCTCCATGAACTTGTAAATGAGACCGAGGGTGCACCCCTCACGGTCTACCAAACGCAGCAATCTGTAAATGGGTAGTAGGATCCCACTAATCTCCTCAGCAACTCTCCAGAACTCGTCGCCGTACACAGTGGACTGGAAAAATGCCGAATGGGGGAGGTCTGTAAAGTCCCGGAAGGCCACGCTGGAAACCATCCGCCGCAATGCGTCCTTCACCACCACCAATCGCTCTAGCACCAAGAAGTAAAACGCAAAGCATGTGGGTGCGGGCTTCTTCAGGTTTAGGGTGGAGAAGGTGCGGAACAGGGCCAACACACGCCTCTTCCTGGTGACAAAAGTGACCAGGCGCATGGCCGTAGAAGTGATTTGCAACACAAACACCCAGTAAAAAAGTTTAGACAGTAGTTGAGATGTGGTTAGCAGCATCGAAGGAAGAAAGCATAGCAAATAGAACAAACTATACCTCTCTGATCCATGGAAGCGCACACAGGTCATGGATGAGCAAGTCTATGCAATGTGCAGCACAGGGTGTCCACACAATGTTGGGGTGCTCCCTCATCATAATCTCGCCCATCTGCTTGCAGTTCGAGGCGTTGTCGGTGACAACCTGAACCACGTGCTCAACTCCGATGTCAGCAATAACATCTCTAATGACCTCCCATATGAAATCGGCTGTGATGGCGTCACCACCTCGAGTGGCATCCACGCCACGTAGGAATATTGTGCCAAGCGGGCAAGAAACCAAGACATTGATGACGGATCGCCGACGAATGTCAGTCCATCCATCACTCAATATCGTGCATCCATACCTACCGCAAAACACCCATTAGCTACATGCAAAAATTACGGCACCAGTAAATCCTAAACACATGCAAAGAGATTACAAAGACAAGTTACTTACTGCTGCCAAGCTGAGCGAATGGAACTCAACTCCCGCGTGATGGTCTCCTCCTCCTGACGAAGCAACCTCCCTCGTAGTGCCTCTCGCCTGGGAGGTGTCCATGTAGCATCCACGGCCGCCATCTGTGCACAGAACTCCCTGAACACCCAAGTGTCAGCAACAGCAAAGGCAATGCTGCACTCGTAAAAGAACTGGCCACATAGTCGAGTGCAACAGGCCTACTGCTCTCTCTGCCAGCCGCATCGATCAAGGGTCTGCTGCCTGGGCCTAACCCCTCTCTGCTGTGTATATGGTGCTCGTGGTCTAGCATGCCCAACGGATGGCTGATCTGTGGGTGTGTCACTCTCTCTGGCAACATCTGCCGAAGCATGTGGTGCATCTGCTGCCGAGGAGGAGGGTCGAGAAGCACCCGCTGCTGCTGACCCAACATGCTCATCTGATGGTCCTGCTGCTGCTGCGGATGGAACTGAAGGTGCTGTACTGGGCCTTGCACCTGAACCATGCTCTGCCCGTGCTGTACTGGGCCCTGCAGCTATACCATGCTCTGCCCGTGATGTACTGGGTCCTGCACCTGTACCATGCCCAACCCATGATGTACTACGCCCTGCAGCTATACCATGCCCTGCCCGTGATGTACTGGGCCCAATATCCATGGTAGGCCCTGCCTGTCTGCCTGTGAGCCCTCCTGCATGCCTACCTGTAGTTGCTCCTGCTGCCTGTCCCTGTCTAGAACCCTGTGATGCAGTACCGGGCCCGTACATGGTAGACAACCTCTGCAGATCCTCATCAGAAATCCTGGGGCAATCAGATATGCCCAATGTCCGCCCATCTGGCCCTCTGACCTGCAGCAAGTGAGCCCTAACCCTGGTGAGTGACCCCGTGAAGTGACCACCGCAATGCAAGCATCTCCATCTGCGGGTGCCTGAGCCATGGTGTGTGCCCACATCCCCGTCGATAGGCTCAACCTCGGCCCAAAGGCCTCGGTCCCGCACTGGCATCGTATCAACACGACCCTAAACCTGCAAACAACAAATAATCAGGCAAACGTTCAGTAGAAAAAAAAATACATTGCATTGAACAACATTACCGAGCTCAAATAGAGCTCAAAATACCAGAGCATACATCAGAACGATTCCAGTTCACACATTATATCAAGTGCCAAAGAAGAACATGAGATTAGGGCGTGGGATAGAATAATTTCTGTATGAGGGATAACAGGCGACTGACGTTAGCGTCGGAGTCCGTGCAGGCATAAAGGAGTGCAGTGTGGGCCTAAACCGCGCCCCTAGCAGATGTTTGCACGATGGTCCACGCCTAAACCCTAAAAAGTATGGAATCAAGAAATGAAAATTGAAATTTGTGATACGGACGTAGACGGGCGGAACGGAGGTCATAGGAGTCTGTGCAAGCATGTGGAAATGCATTCTAGGCTCAGACATCACCTCACTCGGTTTCCAACAAGCCATTCTGTGAAAATGGCCAAAATACACAAGCATTTGGAATGTGGTGTTCAAATCTTGCTAGGCGTGTCGTGACGGCTGAAACTGATGCTGTAAAAATCACTGTGGGCGTGAAGAAAGGTGGTCTAGAGCCAAACTACGCTCGATTTGGTTGCCTACAGCTCAATGTCAACAATTGCAAAAAATCAACCCTCCAATTACCAAATATTGAAAATTGGTCGTTTCGCTCTCCACGAAGCTCAGACCCACCCGGCACCGTGCACATTAACTCCGTATCGTCGAGTAGATGCCTGCCAAGTATTCACTTGCGAAGATTGGACGCCCACAGCTCTCAGAAAAGAAATTTGCCTCCTCCACTGCTGGCGCGGTTCTGTGCGCGAGGAGGAGGCCGAAAATCGGGTTTCTGGTTTTTTTTTTTTTTAACGATTCTGTCCACAATTCGCTGCAGCGAATCGCGATTCCCGAATCGCGAAGCTGGCGAATCGCGATTCACTGCAACTATGATGCATACTTTAAAACCGAATTGGTGCTAAAACTACCCTCTAGTCAACTATCCTAACATAGGGCATGTTGGTCTTCTTCTTCTTCTTCTTCTTCTTATTATTATTATTATTATTATTATATATGGAAATTGAATGGTAGAAGGATCTTGGCACTTTGATTTCCTACGTGGTATCAGAGCCATGGATCTTCTATGCTTGATTTAGGGCACCCCACCAAAAGCGATCGTCTTCACTTAGGGATCACAAAAATTCAGCACCTTTGCTGATTTTTTGGAGTGAAGATCCATTCAATTTTGACTCTTTTCCGTTTTGCAGGAGGGCGCCACACATCAAAGAAGATAATAGGATTTTGGGCGCTCAAAAATCAATTGGTTGTTTGCTGATTTTTCAGGTTGCAGGAAGGCGCCATTAATTATCTCCTTCGGGGCTGCTTATAGGTCGCCCACATCCGTGTAGGCTTATCCTACTTCCATTGGTCTGCTGCTACTCTATTTTTCAGATTTGCTCCTTTGTAGGAGGGTGCCCATCTACAAGCAATTTTTATCTTCTGATTTGGCTGAAAAATCAGCACCCTTGCTGATTTTACAAAGTGAATATCCGCTTCTTTTTGCTTGTTTTCAGGTGTGAAAGAAGGCGCTAATTTTTTGTGTTGATCCGATCACATTCCGAGGCTGAAATTTGGATAACATATTACCATTTGTAGGGTGTTTGCAACAGCCCTATTCGTGTGTGTATTGTTCACACTTTTTGCAAGAAAGAAGGGTTCCGGAAAAAGCTTTGTTGGAGGCTAACCTAATTCTTTGCTTACTGGTTTTTTGAGTTTGTCATGCAATTTCAGGCTGAAATTTTCAGCACACAAGGCTTGTAGGAGGGCGACTTCCTATATCGATCTAATGTGTGGTTTTGACACATTCCGTTGCTGAATTTTCAGATTTGATACTTGCTGGTTTTGGTGTCTTTTAAGGCACATTTAGGGTTTGAAAAAGTTTACCTTCTTGGCTGGTTCTTATGGCAAGAGATTTGGGAGCAATTCGTACTTGTTCGGACGAGGATATGTTGGATTGCACCAACTATTATTTATGGAGTTGCAAGCTGAGGTTTGGCATCGACGTGATGATCAAACTCATTCATTGATTTATCGGTAACAAGATCTATCTTATATCATTTGAGATTTTGCAAGACCTCTAAAAGTGCTTGGGAAACACTTTTAAAGATGTACCGAATAAAGGATTCATCATCATACTTTCTCCTCTCTACTTCATCCTCTTTGAAGGTAGAAGAGCAAATGCATGCAAAGTTTGATCATTGTCTTTCTACAAGTACAAGTTTGCATCGGAATGTTGGTATGGTAGAGCATTCTTCTTCTTATGCATCGGGAACGGCCTGCGGAAGGTTTTTGGACAGCAAAGTGTTGGTGATTTTGTGGCTATTGGACAGCCTGCTACAGCCTCTTGTTGGCTGTCCGAGTCTTTGCGGGATAGCAAAGCATCTTTTTACCTTGGAGGAAACACACATGTCTCACCAAAATCAATACCTTATGCTGATTTTATTGTCTTAATGCTTACTTCTTATGATGACGGTGTTGCCTTACCTAGTGTTGGTGAGTAGATCATTAATAGTACGGGGAGGATGTGATGGTAAAAGAGTATCATACTCTTCTTTATGTTTCTTGTGGTAAGAAGACTTATGGAATCATGTGAGTACCATTGATGGATTGCAAATCCATATTTCGGCTTGTGGCTGGTTTTTTGGTTACCTACTTTGGATGGAGCATGCTTGTCTTCACTCTTCGACTTGATGCTACCGCACTTTCGTATTCTACATCTCTTCTACATCGGGCATGATTGGGGCTGAGATTTTGGCTACTTCGACTACTTCGAGTTGGAGTTTTTTTGGCTACATGAAGTTTTGGGCAGCAAGCAAGCATTTTGTTGCGATTTTTCCATTCTACTTCATGTCATGTTATGTTTTTTACATTATCATTTAAGGAGGGTCTTAGAAATAATAAATGATAATGTTAGTTTCCCATAGGTTACTTTGACCCAAAAGGTTGAGACTTGTGTAACCATGGGGTAGGTTTATTATTTAGACCATGTTAAAATAATTTTATTTAAGTTGGACCCAATTTTGGTCTAGTGGTAAATCGTGGGTCCAAGTAAAGTCTAATTATGTTCAGGGACCCTATCTTCACTTTTGGGAGTGCCCTATCATTAGTAGTGGGTTTTGGAAGGTTTTAGAACATAGAGTTTGGAAGAGTCTAGGCCCTTGGAAGGCCTATTTATATGTACTCATTATTCATTTGTAGTTCATTCCCTTTCAAGCATTTCTACTACTTTCTCTCTCCTTGAGGGCCTAACCCTCTCTCTCTTCTTCTTCTTCTTCTTCTCCTTCTTCTTATATATGGAGATTGAATGGTAGAAGGATCCTGGCACTTTGATTTCCTACAGGGCAAGGCTTCTTTTGTGACAATGTTTGCAAAGTCAAGCGTTTGAAGATTGCAAATATTTGTTGGTAGCTATGCTTGTGTTTATATGTGTGAAGGTGCTATGGGGGTCTTTAGAGCCATCTAACCAAAAGCTCTTAGACTTTGAAGTACAGATGAATTTTAGATCCCACCTTCACCTATTAGCAAGGTATTAGGGCCATAGACAATCCTTTGAAATCTTGGGATCTGGATTTAACAGCTATTTGAGTACCTGAAACTGTGAGGGTTTACAACTTATCTTATGTCATTTGGAGTACATCACAAAATACGCTCTAAGAACAACCTCAGGACAAGCTTGGTTCCCGAAATAAGATTAGATTCAAAGTTAGCCTCATTCAAACCAAGCTAACTATTTAGGAGCTTAGAATAGTTACAGTCATTTCACCACCTCCACTTTTCCTCACGTAGTGAAATTTGTTGGAACATGTTTCCCTCTTACAAAAGGCTTTTCAGTTGCTCAAAGGTCAGATTTGACCTTTTTATGACAAATTCTAAGACTCAATAACATTATCTTGATGTCGTGTCTCCCTTGTAATATGTTGAAGGATAGTATTTGACAAAACAAAGGAAGCATGCAAACTTCAACCTTATGGAGTTCACCCAAAAGTCTTGCACCATCCACTTCATCATGCGTAGCACAGACAAAATAATACATCCCTACTCACATCATCAATACGCAAAAGGTCACATGCACAAACATACTTCCACATTAGTCTTCATATGTTTATACCTTAGAAACCCGTTCCGACCCAAACTAGTCAGAACATACTGGATCGGAAAGTGGGAACTAGAAAAGAAAAAGAGAAAAAAACAGCATTTTTTTTTCCTTTGTTAAATAATAATGACCTTTTTATTTTTTAAATTTGGCCATGTCCCGGAATGGAACGGGGAACTATGGTTTAAACTTTATACAAAGACCAATGATTTAGTTTCTACAATTTCTTCGAAAATCAAGATGTAAGCTAGCAATTATTTTTAAAGAGCAAAGTAGTCCAAATTTCTCATAGAAGAATAAGGAAATTTTAAATTTCATTACTTCAGTTCCCTGCCAAAAATGGCTTTGGTCCCTCAATCTCTCCCTCTTCCATATGCACTATAATGAGAAACATTTTCCAAAACTATGGTAGAATAGCTCATGGTAGCGTAATGTAAAGAGTTCAGACATCGCCCTATTAGATCAAAGACTGTCCTTTATGACTAATGACTAATATGATTCGACATCATGATTGTTTCTCCCATGAATTTGAAAATAGAAACTATACCTTGTTTTTGCAACCAAGTTTTACTCGTCAATTCAGTTAAATCGAGCCCTTGGCGCCTATTCTTTTCTAAGCCTACAAACTAGATGCTCTTCTCAAACCCCTACAGTTGCTCCATATTAACCTTCATGACATTGCCCATTGTAATAGGCACTCTTGACATCCATTTGATGGACATGACAATCAAAGTATGAGGCTGAGGCCAATACGGTCCTAACAGATGTCATCTTAGTGACAGGTGCAAATCCCTCATCATAGTTTAGCCCCTCACAGTTTAGCCCTTTCGCCACCAACCTCGCCTTGTACTTGTCCATTGTTCCATTAGCATGAAACTTGGTCTTATGAACCCACTTGCAACCTATTGGCTGCTTCCCTTTTGGCAATGTAGCGAGCTCCCATGTGTCATTATTCACAATAGCGTCATACTCCTAAATGGTTTGTTGCCATACTTGTTCCTTTACGGCTTCATGAAACACATGTAGCTTGTCTGCTTCCAAAATTGTGGAAATAAGGGCAAAGTTAATCTTGTCTCTCATGAGACCTGAGAGATCTTTTGGCGCCCTATTCACTGATCTCTCCTTCTTATAGTGTGTCCTCCCACTCCACATAGTATGTCAATAAAAGTAGGGCCCTTGGCCAATCCTAAATATAGTTGAATAAAAAAGATCCTTTAGGCATGTACACGAATAAAATAACTACATGGCTCGCAATCTGTATCATACATTTCTCAAGTATAGGCCCAATAGGCCAATAGTCCACAATAGTCCATAACTAAAGGTCTTAGTGTAAGCAATACCAAGGATTTGTGAAAACCCTTTCCCACCAATCTTGCTTTCCACTTGGAAATGGGGAAATCAAGGTTATACTCCCTCTTAAAGATCCATTTGCAATAAATAATTCTCATTCTTGGGGGAGAATTAGTAGGGGTCCACATTCTATTCTTCGTGAGAGAATGATATTCTTGATTCACGGCTTCCTCCCATTAATGTATGTGTTGATCTGACAATGATTCTTCGACCGTTTGTGGATGCTCCACTAACATCCAAGAAGCCTGTGGAGTTATCTCACAAGTGGTTGTCATGATCTTGTTGATCTACAAAGTGCATGCTAGATTGGGTCAAAATCAAGATCTGAGTCAGATTCTAAGCTTGTTTGATCAAGCTTCTTACTCGCTTTCATGAGGGATCTAACCCTAAGTTGTTTAGCCAAAAACCTTTTTGTTATTGACAGCCGTGGTGCTTGAACGATTTTGAAGATAGCAAGCACTTTGTACCCTGCTACTGCCCAAAACGATTTTCAAGGCTTGGCATGTTTCGGCATAGATCTTGCAAACTCAACTAGAGTCATGGTCTTTCTCTCAACCACTGCATTTTGTTGTGATTTATCTTTGTATGCCATGTACAAGGAGTTCATTCATCTCTATGGAGATGAGCTCTCTCCCTCCATCTGTGCGAAGAGCTTTGGTCTTGAATCCTATCTTGTTTTCGGCATATTGCCTAAATTGCTTGAAGCTTTACTAAGTGTAAATCCAAACTCTATACTTGTACTAGTGCGCCCATCTACATGCATGTCTAATTAACTTGACTTTAGAATTTTTTATAAATAGAAATGGCGCCTATAATAGCATGCCAAACTAGGACAAAAATGGAATTGATGACCTTGTGACTATAACAGCATGCCAAGCTAACATTAGGGGGGAACACTTAATCCTAACAGCCTCATCATTCCAAACCAGGCCAATAATGTAATTGATGACCTTGTGAGAACTCAAGCACTCCAATAGTGACATATGGAGCAGTGCATGATGTTTGATGGTCACATACATGAAGAGAAGTATCAATAGCATATTCATAGAGATATTTGAAAAATTCTAGGGATGCATGCGACATGCACTGCACTGGGGTCACTATATCTATCGCACAGAAACTCGCCCTAGGTGACCTTGAATTCCAGGTTTGGATTGCCAGTTTCTCGCTTCTCTTGTATTCATTCATCATGGCATTGGGGTGAGGCTCCTGGGGATTTGGTCTGATGGAATGTAAATGGAATTGCTTACATTACCATAGGTTACTTTGACCCAAAAGGTCGAGAGTTGTGTAACCATGGTCATTTATTATATTAGGCCTACTAAACTTACAGTTAGCTAAGTTAGTATGAAATTAACTTGGTAGGGACTCATGGGTCCACTAGGCCTTGTGACATTAAGTACCCCCAACTTGACATATTGGAGGTACCTTATCCTTTTTATTAACTTATAGAAAGTTGGATAGTCAATAGTCTAAGTAGTTGGATAGCCAATAGTCATGAAGTTAGATAGTCATCTTGGGCTATATATATGTGTGCATCCCATTTTTATGAGACACTTTTGTCAGCAATACTAACTATTCTCCTTGGCTGTCCACGAGTTTCTACAAGAGGGTTTCTAGCCATCTCTCTCTTTCTTTTGAGAATCTGTGTGTGATTGAATAGTTAAGATTCTGGATCCTTAGGCTTCTATTTCCTACATGGTATCAGAGCCTTTAGGTGATCATATTGCTTGCAGGAAGGCACCCAATAGGAAGCTATCTTCTTCCCTTTTTGGTTGCAGAAAATCATCAAGATGCTGATTTTTGCAGGAGAAGAATCTGTTTATCTTCTTATAACTTTTTTGCAGGAAATTGCAGGAAATTGAAGGGCACCTTCAGGCTTCACCTATTTGAGAGCTAGCAGTAGGGCGCCCATGCTCAAACCAATTGCATGTGATCTTGACTCAATTACATGCTGAAAATTTCAGATTTACTTCTTAAATGAAGATACATGTGTTTTGCACACATTTCTTGCTGAAATTTCCCTGTTGGTGAGCTTGGAGTAGGGCGCTACCATCAGCTCTATATGCACATAGTGTGCACTCTTTTTAGCCACAAATTTCTGGTTTTGGTTTTGGCTTCATTTGAAGTCTACCTATTTGTGAGCATTCTGTTTTTTTTGTTTTTTTTGCAGAAATCAGCCACCTATTTCATTACTTGTTGAGAAAATTGCATGTGGAGTATTGCAATCTATTGTGCTCATAATTTCAGCTTTGAGGTTGCTGCCCTTTGAGTAGATTTTGACTTGGAAAGTCTATTTCCTATCTACTACAAGCTGATTTTTTTGTTATGGCTAAAGAATCGAAGTCTATTGGTTCTCTATTTAATGAAGATAGGCTGGATGGCACAAACTATTCCTTGTGGTGCTATGTTATGGCCATTGGCAAACACAGGGATACTAGTGACTCGTTAGACCCTAAGGGATCCTGACGGGGTGACACTCAGCCCCGTAGTTCGGGATAATAACCCTTAGGGACTAGGATCTAGAGGGCTTGGTCTATATTCATAGGGAGTGCCACTAAGTGGAGGGCACCCTTAGATGCTAAGGGTGGGATTCCAAAAGTTAGGTAGGACCTGTGTGCCACATGCTCAGTTTGCATGAGGGACATCCACATGCACAGTGGCAACGGTACATGTGAGAGGAGTGCATGGCCTCCTGAAGGCTGGGCGCTGGTCCTATATGGTGGCCTGTGAATGTAGAGCCAGGTACAGGATTGTGGGTGGCGATCCAGAGTCACTCTTCTTCTGTGTGGGTTCTTCTTCCATTGATCCTAATATGCTACATGATAAAGAACCTTCTAATTGCTAAAGGTTTGTGGGAAGTAGTCAATGGTGACGAAGAGAGGCCGCCTACCTTGGCACCTATTACACCATCTAGAACAACTACTTCTTCATCTACGGAGGTGTCTTCCGACCAGCAAAAGAAGTGGGATCGACGAGATGCACAAGCACATTCCGTCATTGCATTATCAGTGAAGAGATCAATCCTTCCTCATATTAGATCATGCAAGACTTCCAAAAGTGCTTGGGAGACTCTTGCCAAGATGTTTCAAGTAAAGAATGTGGCAAAAGTGGTATATCTTTGAAATCAACTTTCTATCTTGAAGATGCAAGAAGGTTGCTTACAAACCACTTAACGAAGATCAAGGACCTTCGAGAGGAGCTTCTTAGTATTGATGAGGTGATTGAGAACTCACAATTTGTATCTATTACTCTCAACTCTCTTCCTAATTCTTACCTTCCATTTGTGTCATCATTCAGCATTTCTCTTAGGGGACAGCAAATCTTCTTCAAGAAGAGCAAACAAGGATCAACTTTGGTGAACAAGAAGATCAAGCTTTCTTTGCAAAAGGCAAAGGCAAAGGCAAGTGGAAAGGGAAGCCTTCTTTCAAAACTTCCAAAGATGATCAAAAATCTAAGGAAGCTCAAGATCAAGGCTCCAAGAAGAAGGGTAAGTGCCACTATTGCAAGAAGTTTGGGCATCACATCAAAGAATGTAGGAAGAGGCTTGCAAAGGAAAAAGAGAAAGGTAACGATACAAGTACCGCAATCATTACTTTGGAATAGCAATTTGAAAAGGATGATAATCTTTTCAATAATGATTATGCTTTTGTCACTAATAATCTCATCTCTCCTCAAGACAAGATTTATGCCACTTCAAATCTTGCTGGTTTTCAACAGAAAACAGCTCATCTACAGCTTTACAAGTTGTTTTTTCATCTATTGATTGGGTGATTGATAGCGGTGCCACACGCCATATGACTTATCACAAAGAAGTCTTCACAAAGCTTGTAAAAGTGCATGATGGAAGCCAATTTCAAGGTGTTGATAACACCTCTTATCCTATCAAAGGTATTGGAGTGATCCCCATTATCTTACCCAATGGTGAGGAGAAGTACATTCGTAATGTACTTTATGTTCCAAAAATAAAAAAGAATCTCATTTCGGAGTCTACAAATATGAACCAAGGATTGGTTGTGGAATTCAAAGAAGACAAATGTCTTATCAAATGTTCCCAAAGAGATCTCTTATGATCATTGCTTCGGGAACATTACGTGATGGATTGTTCCTTATGGATACCTATGAGCAAAAAGCTTCATCATCTTTTTGTCTTGTTGCATCAAGTTCACATTCTTTGGAGTTGCCTGAATTATGGCATGCTAGGTTTGGACATCTCAACTTTGCTAGCCTGAAGATGTTGAAGAGATTCAATATGGTTGAAGACATTCCTAATATTGAGCATCCCGAAGGACATGTATGCGAACGATGCATACTTGGAAAATTTCAAAGGCAAGCTTTTCCAATTTATGGAACTATTAGAGTTGATTGCAAATTTGATTTGGTTCATAGTGATGTATGTGGTCCAACGAGGCCCGAATCCATTGGAAGGTGTAAGTACTTTGTTACTTTTATTGATGACATTTCAAGATTTATATGGATTTATCCTATGAAAGCAAAATCTGAAGTTTTTCAATGCTTTAAGGATTTTCTAGCAATGATAGAAAACCAGTTTGGGCACTCTTTGAAGATCTTACGTACCGACCAGGGAGGGGAATATATAAAGAATACGTTCGGTACTTATCTTCAAAGCAAAGGTATCCATCATCAAATGACAACCCCTTACACACCTCAACAAAATGGTGTTGCCGAAAGAAAGAATCGCACTATCATGGAGATGGCTCGATGCATGCTCAAGGCAAAGGGCCTACCTCACAAGTTTTGGGCTGAAGCGGTTATAACGGCGGCTTACATTAGTAATCGGCGTCCTACTAAAGCCTTGAAGGTATTAACTCCTTATGAAGTTTGGTATGGTAAGAAGCCTATTGTTTCTCACTTACGCATCTTTGGTTGCACGGCTTATGCTTTCATTCCCGATAAGCTAAGAACCAAGCTTGATGCATATTTGTTGGCTAGCGAAAGCAAGGGCTATAGGTTGTTTAATATGGATACTAATAAAATCATAGTGAGTCGTGATGTTCATTTTGATGAATAGACCTCCTATGATGTTGCGCCCACTCATGTCATGAAAGGGGACTTCTCCCATGATGCATATCTTGAAATATTTCCAGAATTGGTTTTGCCATCTAATCATGAAGATAAGGGACTGCCATCAACTTCTAGTGGACAGCCCACTACTTCAATTTTATAGCCCATAATTCATCAAGAAGAACCTATTTATGGTGCAGAGCAGCCTGTTGAAGACATTGGACAGCAAGGTCCAAGTTCGGAACACTCTGGACAGCAAAGTGTTGACAAAGGTAAGGCTGTTGGACAGCCCAAACCAGTCCCTAAATGGTTGTTGCAGACTTTGCAAGACAGCAAAGTGGATCATTTCTATGAAGGGAAGACTCGTGCCTCTACTAAATCAGTAGAATTTGCTGATTTTTCTGATTTTGCTCTTGCTTCTATTGAGGATAGTGCAGTAGAACCTGTTTTTTATGAGCAGGCCAGAGGAGTAAAATGTTGGGAGGATGCGATGCAAGAGGAGTATAACTCACTCATGAAGAACCGCACTTGGGTTCTTGTTGATCTTCCACATGGGGCTGGAATCTTCATCTCTCAACAACGATACATTGAGCAGATGTTGAAGCAATCTTCTTTTTTCAAGTCGTCGCAAGTTGATGCATGCGATGGATGCATTAGTGAAAAGTTTCATGAGAAACCTTTTCAACTTGATG
Source organism: Diphasiastrum complanatum (assembly GCA_029204225.1). NCBI lineage: Eukaryota > Viridiplantae > Streptophyta > Lycopodiopsida > Lycopodiales > Lycopodiaceae > Diphasiastrum > Diphasiastrum complanatum. The sequence continues at coordinate 32,901,939 of CM055106.1, forward strand.
TTTTAGCAAAGGCTGAAAAATTTAAGCACACTTTGGAACTGTTTTGTACTAATCGAGGGAGTCAACATGTGTCAATTAGTACTTTTGTTCAAAGTGTTAAGAGCGAGCATTTGTTTGGAGAGAATTTTTCATTACTTGAAGAATCTTCTATGTCATACCATGCCTCTTCGAGGGCCTTCCACCGCCTACTGATTTGATGCAGACCTTGGCTGGTCCATCAGCCATATGCAAATAAAATCTGCTTAATGTACCGCTGTTGGGTAATGAAGAATCCAGCCTTTCCTTGCAAAAACTCAAGACCAAGGTAGAAATGCAATTGGCCTAAATCTGATGTATCATAAATTGAAGCAAGATCAGATTTTAAGGCTGCAATATATTGTTCGTTACTACCCGTAATGATAATATCATCAACATATAGCAAAATGATGATGATAAACTCAGATGTATGCATGACATAAAGCGTAGATTTACTAGGACTGTTAGAAAACCCACGATCACAAAAGTATGTGTGTATCTTTTGATACCACATCCTTGGGGCTTGTTTTAGTCCATAGAGAGCCTTCTTGAGAAGACACACTTTGTCTTCTTGACGTGCAACCAAAAAACTAGCAGGTTGCTGAAGGTAAACTTTCTCATTAAGATCACCATTGAGGAAGGCTGTCTTTATGTCAAGTTGGTGCATACGCTAACCGTGATGGGCAGCCAAAGCAGTGACTATCCTTACGGTAGTTATTCGTGCAGTAGGTGCAAAAGTTTCCTCATAATCAATGCCCTCCTTTTGCGCAAATCTTTGGCAACAAGTCTTGCCTTGTACCTTTCAACAGTACCATCGGACTTGTACTTGATCTTATAAACCCATTTACAGCCAATTGCTTTCTTTCCATGTGGAAGATCAACAAGAACCCATGTTTGGTTCTTTATGAGTGAGTCATACTCCTCTTTCATCGCGTCCTCCCAACATTTTACTCCTCTTGATGAATTATGGGCTGTTCGCTTGAAGAACCAATGGGCTGTCCATTAGAGGATGATGGCAGTCCCTCCTCTTCAACATTAGATGGTGATACCAAATCTGGAAACACTTCAACATAGTCATCTTGGGGGATGTCTCCTTTCATGACATGAATGGGCGCAAGATCATAGGAGTTTTTCTCATCAAAATGAACATCACGACTCACTATGATTTTGTTAGTATCCACATTAAACAATCTATAGCCTTTACTTTCACTACTATAGCCCATAAAAATGCATTTTACTCCTTTATCATCTAGTTTAAATCTTAGCTTATCGGGAATAAACGCATAAGCCGTGCAACCAAAAGTGCGAAAGTGAGAAACCGATGGCTTCTTACCATACCAAACTTCATAAGGAGTCAAAATCTTCAAGGCTTTAGTCGGACACCGATTACTAATGTATGCCGCTGTAATAACCGCTTCAGCCCAAAACTTGTGGGGAACGCCCTTTGCCTTAAGCATGAAACAAGCCATCTCCATGATTGTGCAATTTTTCCTCTCGGCAACACCATTTTGTTGCGGTGTGTAAGGTGTAGTCATTTGATGTAGAATGCCTTTGCTTTGAAGAAATGTGTCGAACGTACTTTTAATGTATTCCCCTCCTCGGTCGGTACGTAGTTTCTTCAAAGTATGCCCAAATTGATTTTCTATCATAGCTACAAAATCTTTGAAGCGTTGAAAAACTTCAGATTTTGCCTTCATAGGAAAGATCCATGTAAACCTTGAAAAATCATCAATAAAAGTAACGAAGTACTTGCATTTACCAATGGATTCGGTCTTCATTGGACCACATATATCACTATGAATTAAGGCAAACTTATCACCAACTTTGATAGTCCCATCAATAGGAAAAGGCTTCCGTTGAAACTTACCAAGTATGCATCCTTCGCATACATGTCCTTCGGGATGCTCCATATTTGGAATGCCTTCCACCATGTTGAATTTCTTCAACATAATTGAGGTGCTCGTACCTCGCATGCCATAGTTTAGCCAACTCCAATGCATGTGAATTAGTAGCAACAAGACCAAAGGATGTCAAAGCTTTAGGTTCATAAATATCCAACAAAAACAAACCTCCTCGCAATGTTCCCTAAGCAACAATTAAAAGTGATCTCTTTGGGTCTTTTATAAGACATTTGTCTTCTTTAAATTCTACAATCAATCCTTGATTCATGATTGTAGAGACCGAAATGAGATTTTTCTTAATCTTAGGAACATAAAGTACATTTCAAGTGTACTTTTCTTCTCCACCGGGAAGAATGAGTGGTACAGATCCAATGCCTTCAATTGGATAGGAGGTGTTGTCAACACCTTGAACCTTGCTTCCATCTTTGATTTTCATAAGCTTTGTGAAGACGTCTCTATGGTGAGTCATATGGCGTGTAGCTCCACTATCAATCACCCAATCAATGGAAGACAAAATTGCAACCTGCAAAGCTGAAGTAGTGCTGTTTTCTGCTGAAAAACCAACAAGTCAAGAAGTGGTAGAAATCTCATTTTGATTAGAAATGAGATTGTTAGTGACAAAAGCAAAATCACCATTGAAAGAATCATCCTCCTTTTGATGTTCTAATGAAATCATGGCTGTATTTGTATCAATACCTTTCTCTTTATCCTTAGTAAGTTTCTTCCTACATTCCTTTATGTGGTGCCCAAACTTTTTACAATAATGACACTTACCCTTTTTTTTGGATCCTTGATCTTGGCCTTCCTTGGATTTTTGATCCTTGGAAGAAGAAGGCTTACCTTTCCACTTGCCCTTGCCTTTGCCTTTGGTGAAGAAGGCTTGATCTTCTTGTTCACCAAAATTAATCCTTGTTTGCTCTTCTTGGAGAAGTAAGCCAACAAGCTCTTCAAAGGAGATTTGCTGACCCTAAGAGATATGAGTAATTGAAACAAATTGAGAGTTCTCGACAATTTCGTCAATGCTAAGAAGCTCTTCACGAAGATCCTTGATCTTCATTAAGTGATTTGAAAGCGTATCACCCTCTTGCATCTTCAATGTTGAGAGTTGATTAAGTAGAAAAAGCACTTTCACCGTCGTCTTCACTTGGAACATCTTGGCAAGTACTTCCCAAGCACTTTTGGAAGTCTTGCAAGATCGAATGTGAGGTAGGATTGATCTCTTCACGGATAGCGCTATGACCAAATGTGCTTGTGCGTCATGTCGATCCCACTTCTTTTGTTCTTCGGAAGCCATTTCTGAAAATTCAGCTAATAGTAGATGGGAAAAACAGATTCCAGGCCAAATGTACTAAAAAATCAGCAAGATCAAAGCTGAATTAATGAGCACTATAGATTGCAATACACCACATGCAATAGCTCATTCACAAGAAGATATAGGTGGCTGTATTCTGCTGAAATAACAGAATACTTACTAATATGCAGGCTTCCAATGAAGCCAAAACCACAACCAGAACTTTTGTGGTAAAATGGTGTGCACTTAAAGTGCTAATGGAGCAGATGGTAGGACCTTCTTCCAGGCTCAAAAACAGAAAAATTTCAGCCACTAAAAATGTGAAAAACACATTTGTCTTCAAGGTAGATGGGCGCCCTCCTCCAAGAAGAAAATCTGAAATTTGAAGCATGTATTCTGATTTCAATCACATGAAAACTAGTTGAGCCATGGGCGCCCTACTGCTGGCTCCCAAATGAGTGGAGGTTCCAAGCTTTTCCCTGCAATTTCCTGCACAAAAAACAAGGAGCCGAACAGTTCTCTCTCCACAAAAATCAGAAAAATTTTGATTTTTATGAACCAAAAGAGGAGAAATGTGGCTGCCTATTGGGTGCCCTCCAGCAAGCAATCAATTTTGAAAAATGGCTCTGATACCATGTAGGAATCCAGAATCAAGACTACTCATTAACACAAAGTATTCTCAAAGAGAAGAGAGAGATGGTTAGACGACCCTCTTGTAGAAACTTGTGGTTAGCCAATATGAACAGTAGATTGCTTAACAAAAGTGTGTCTCATACAAATGAATGGCTACATATAAGTAGTCCAAGATGGCTATCTACCTTCATAACTGTTGGCTGTCCAATAACTTGACTAAGGGCTATCTAGCTACCATAAGTTACATAAAATAATTAAGTACCCAAATAACAAGTTAGGTACTTAATTCACATGTATAGGGCCCTAGTGGACCCACAAGTCCCTACAAGTTAGTTTCATACTAACTTGGGCCTAAAATATAAATGACCATGGTTACACAGATCTCGACCTTTTGGGTCATAGTAACCTATGGCTTCTACATCATTTACATTTATTATTCTAACATAAACAAGCAATAATAGTCCAAAACTATCCACAATTTCTTATAGATAATTTGTAATGCTTCTTGGTACAAATACCCTTGGAACATCCAAAATTGGCATAACAATTCAATCTACTAGAAATTCTAGAAGAATACTTTTGGATAATCACATTTCTATACATATATGGCTTTCAAGAAAAGTTGTCTTGAGAGATGATGTATAAAAATATCCAAAACCATGAGAGTTAGTAGTAGGTGTTTTCGACAAAGGGTTCACACAATTGTAACTAGGACTTTTCTTTTAAATAGTTTTAACCTGAGTGATCGTAATCATCATGTATCTGAAATGCATCTATGCAAAGGAAATCAAACTGGTTTTATGAAGTTGAAATCCAATGACCTTGGAAATTCACTTAAATTCGAAGTCCTATTTATACAGGTAGTAATTCACAGGATATTAATAGTCCTTTAGAAGAATAACTTCATACTAGAAGGAATCATATGAAATCAATCTAATGTCTTGTGTTTGAGAAATTTTTAAAAATTAAGAGTTGAATTAAGTGAGAAATAGATTTAATGTGTTTCAGTTTTTGTAATTGTTGAGCTACCGCGTCAGGGATCCGGATCAATATCTCATAATTTCTCAAAATGCCCAAAAAATGATCAATGGTTTCTTTTGTTAGCTTAAAAACAAACACTAACCATTGATATATATGGATCATTCTTGCACTATAATTTCCCTTTGAATCACTGATGTCCTATACCACCAGCTTTCCTCCAAGAAGATTCCTTGCTTCTAAGTCTATTTACCAAAGACTCAACTGGTTATCTTATATTATACTTCAAGAGAAAACAATTATTTTGACACTTTATAGTCATCACAAATGGCTACCAGAAGTTGACTTTGGAACTGGGAAAAGGAGCAACTTAACGAAATTCATGGCTTTTCCATCATATTATTAACCATTATGGGTTAGTAATCTTCATCTCAGTGAACTGAGAGAGGCCAAATCTAGGGATAAATCTTTTCTATACTAATAGGTTTCCAACTTGATCTAGGTTTTATAAGTCCACCTCCTGCAATAGCTATTTTTCCTCCCAATCTATATTTAACTCATGGCATCAAAGGATTTTCATAAAGAAATATCTATACAAACTGTTCTTTTAAGAATTCTTGTATGGAATGATTCAATTGCATGTAATATGTTTCATAATACAATTCCATAGTCATTCTGATGTCTAGTTCCTCTTTCTCCCTTAGATATTGTAATTCCTCAATTTTCACAAGGATAAAGCGAACCCTTTCCGACATTCAGTAATCATTCATCCAAGGTCTCATTCTCATATTTGCTCTTCTCTACTTCACTCTCCTTTGTCCCCATACATTATTCCATCAGGAGATCACAATGAGGAGAGAGCTACTTTCCTATAGTTCCAATGTTTCATGGACCTTTTCAAAATGCCTTTTCGAAAAGGGTTTGAAACGAAAAAGAATTGGCAACCCTGGGAAAAAATTCACTAATCGGTTTTAGGGTTTGTTTTTTTTTGGGAATTTTTTCCTAGCCTTATATTATAGTAGAAACAAGTGCTTTTTAAGTGTTTAAATTGCAATGTACATTATAATCAATCAACGATCAATCTTGAATCCAATGGTGATTTCAAAACGGCGATTGATTCGAATGTATGTTTCTATGCTTGGTTAGGGTTGCCTTTTGAAATTCATGAAGCTTGAGTGACACACTTACATTTAGGCAAACAAAGTCCCGTTTCGAAATTGTTTTTTTTCTTTTTCGAAACGACAATTCTTTGAACGAATCGTGATTCGAAGAAACTGTGTGTAGCAGTTCCCTGTAAGACCTAAGGTTCATAAATCATTTCCATTACTCACTAATTGAGTACCGTACTTATCTTTTGATAAAACATATACAAGTGGTTACACCACATTGGAGTAATTCCACAAAGGAATATCGGATTGTTTCATATCATATCAAATCCTTAGTTCATGAAAATTCTTAGAATTATAGCTGATAGATGAAATTGATAACATATCCATCCAGTGATTTCCTTTTGTGACTTAAACCAGACTGAAGTTAAAAAATCGATATAGTCATAACCACAAATACAAACAATCTACTAAATAATCAATAATTACTCTCCATCCAATTTGTCAAAAAAATGGATTTTTATACAATTACTTACCCCTCACCACTTCTTCAATTAAAATTATTCATCACCAGAAGATATCGATCATACAAGTTTCAAACCATAGTTGCAACAACGAATCTAGAATTGTGATTTGAATCGCGATTTGCGAATCGCTGTCTAGAAAATGAACGATTCGCTACAAATCGTTTTTTTTTTAACCACCCCAATACGGGTATCAGTGGAGAGAGGAAAATTAGAGGATTGTAGATAGTCAACTTTCTAGTGGATTCTGGTCCGCCACAAGCAATTAGGTGAAATCTTGGCATAAACTTGGGTGACAAAAATTCTAGATATGCTGTTGAACGAACATTTCACATTGAACTGTACTGAAACGCAGTGAAGTGCACACTAAACCATGCCAAACCCTACTAAACCTTACCGAAAAACTTTAAATAGTTTTACTGGCTATTTGCTGTCTATCAAGGTCAATATGAGTAAGACACCATACTGAACCATACTAAATTGTACCGAACCATACTAGATCATGGCTGAAACCATAATGAACCATACTGAAGAGATACGACGCATGTTCCCTCTCTGTCACTCTCCATCTCTCTCTCTCTCTCTCTCTCTCTCTCTCTCTCTCTCTCTCTCTCTCTCTCTCTCTCTCTCTCTCCCATCTAAGATGACAACAAATCGAATTGAAATCACAAGGAACCATACTGAATCATACTGAACCATATTGAATCATATTGAACCACACTAAACCATACCGAATCGTATTGAACCATATTGAATCATGGCTGAAACCATAATGAATCATACTGAAGAGATATGATGGATGTAAACTCTTTGTCACTCTCCATCCCTCTCCCCCCTGCCCAACCATGCTGAATCATACTAAACCATACTGAACCTTACTGAATCATACTGAACCATACTGAATCATATGGAACCATACTAAATCATCGCTGAAACCATAACCATACTGAAGAGATACGAGACATGTTCCCTCTCCATCTCTCTCTCTCTCTCTCTCTCTCTCTCTCTCTCTCTCTCTCTCTCTCTCTCTCTCTCTCTCTCTCTCTCTCTCAGCTACTGATTCACGCCCCCGATATCCTTGCCCCTACATTATCCACTCTCCTTAACCATGTTGTTGTTGAGAGCTTCCCATCCTCTTGGTGCACCAACATCATACATACTATCCATAAAAACGGTGACCCCATGGTACCTGGTAATTACCGCACTATTATGATTGGACATGTCCTCGCGCAGATATATGGCGTCATCCACCAGTCTGCAGTTAGCTCAGAAGCAGAGTCCAGGAGATTACATGCTTTTGTCAGGCAAGGTTCCGTGTTCAGTATTCCACTACAGATCACATATTCACACTCCGAGCCATCATTGAGGAAGCTAGACACAGGAAAGAAAAGGTTTACTGTTGTTTTGTGGACTTTAGGAAAGCCTTTGATTCTGTTCCACGCTCTTTACTTATCCAGAGACTCCGAGACCTAGGTTTCTCTACAGATATTATTCTAGCCATCATTGCTCTCTATGAGAGGGTTTTGGGTTGCTTTCGTCATGTAAGTGGCATTTCTGAGCAAATCTGGAGTACTATTGGGATTAAGCAGGGATGCTCTCTCTCACCAGTTCTCTTTGGATTATATATTGACGAGCTAGAGCAGGTCATCTCTCAGACATTGAACAGCTATCAGGCAAAGTTCGATAAGTACCGGGCAAGCGCAACTCACGAGCTCGCCTAGGCCAAACAAGCCCTCAAGGCTTGCCAACAGTACATGGAGAAGAAGACCCAGCCCACCCATGTGGTGATTCCACCGCCACCTGTTTTGATGCTGCACAGGCCAGCACGAGCCAAGACCAAAGCCAACAAGCAGCAGGGGGGTTCAATCAAAATCAAGGATCCGAAGGCCAAGACCAAGGACCAGCAGATATGGGTGCTGAGACACGAGACCAAGGCCCAGACGCAGGTCCGAGTCAAAGCCAAGAGGAAGGACAAGCCTCATCATCCAGAGGTTCGCATACCATATCTGCCAGCCAGGCCTTTCGAAGACCAAAGTCCGTGGAGGAGAAAATAAATGAATTCCTAGCGAAGTATCCCCACGAGTCATCAAGAGGTGGCTGGCAGATATCATTTTCAGCTCAGACAATAAAGTGCAACGAGCTGCAAGCATTACCCGCCCTCCAACCACAACCAGAGTGGCGTCAGCAGCTTTTTGAAAGAGACCTTGCGGCCATCAGGGCTTATGTGACAAGTCCGCAACAACTACGGGTGAACGCACACTTCCTGCCATGCACACGACGATCCAAATGGGTGGAATGTGGCACCCCTCTGGACAAGATCACGATTCATAATTTCAATTGGCCAAGGATCCCATCTCAGCATGGTTGGGATAGGGATGTAGACGCCCGAAGGGCTCTCACCATATTCGCCAATAAATATTTCAACTGCCCTGATCCAACAGTTCGCGCAGCAGCCACGTATGCCCGGCCAACTGATCTTTATCAACTGATAGGACCCACTATACAGTAACACGGTGATTCTACTTTAATTCTGACTGGTAGCTCATAATAGTTTTTGAGAATTTCATAGCCGACTAGATCACTGTCTGCTATGTATTTCGACTCTTCAAATTTCACATCTCGAACAACTTTTATCTTGCCAGTTTCGGGTACATAGACACGATAGTATGACGAATGTAACTCGAATCCTACCAGAAAACCTTGTTTTGTCTTTTCATCGAGTTTCTTTCTCAGCTTATGTGGTATGTGCATACACACTGCACATGTGCTAGATTTGGCTTCGACTTCCACCATATCTCATGAGGAGTTTTATCCGGTATCCGAGATTTCTAAATACGATTCTGAAGATAATTTGATGTAAAAAGTAGGGAACTAACTTAAAGTAGCATCTATGCATAGTTGGGTGCCTATCCAGTGAACTAACCCTTGTTGACAGGCGGGAGGGCTATCACAACGTTGGATCGAAGACCCTACAAAGAGATTTGGGAGCAATTCGTACTTGTTCAGGTGAAGATATGTTGGATGGCACCAACTATTCTTCATGGAGTTGCAAGCTGAGATTTTGCATCGACGTGATGATCAAGATTTTATCGGTAACAAGATCTATCTTATATCATTTGAGATTTTGCGAGACCTCTAAAAGTGCTTGGGAAACACTTTTAAAGATGTACCGAATAAAGGGTTCATCATCATGCTTTCTCCTCTCTACTTCATCCTCTTTGAAGGTAGAAGAGCAAAGTCTTGCAAAGTTTGATCATTGTCTTTCTACAAGTACAAGTTTGCATCGGAATGTTGGTATGGTAAAGCATTCTTCTTCTCTTGAGCCATTTGTTGCAAATGATGGATGCATCAGTGAAGAACCTTATGAGCAAGCTTCTCAAGATAATGTTTTGGGAAAGGCTGAAATCAAGCATTCTTTGAAGCCATTTTGTACTAATGGAGGAGGGGAAAAAATCATGTCAATTAGTACATTGGTTCAAAGTGGCATGTTGCTGGATTTTTTGGGTGTCCAAAGTGGCAAGTCGTCGGTTTTTTTCTTGAAGATGGTGGACACCAGATTCAGCCATGGTTTATTGATCATTTTCAGCCTATGTTACATTGTGAGCATCCTATTATGCATTGGGAACGGCCTGCGGAAGGTTTTTGGACAGCAAGGTCCACATTTGGAACACTTTGGACAGCAAAGTGTTGGTGATTTTGTGGCTGTTGGACAGCCTGCTACAGCCTCTTGTTGGTTGTCCGAGTCTTTGCCGGATAGCAAAGCATCTTTTTACCTTGGAGGAAACACACATGCCTCACCAAAATCAGTACCTTATGCTGATTTTCATGTTTTGATGCTTACTTCTTATGATGACACTGTTGTCTTACCTAGTGTTAGTGAGCAGATCATTGATAGTAAGATTCAGGAGGATGTGATGGTAAAAGAGTATCATACTCTTCTTTATGAATCATGTGGTAAGAAGACTTATGGAATCATGTGAGAACCATTGATGGATTGCAAATCCATATTTCGGCTTGTGGCTGGTTTTTTGGTTACCTACTTTGGATGGAGCATGCTTGTCTTCACTCTTCGACTTGATGTTACCGCACTTCGTATTCTACATCTCTTCTACATCGAGCATGATTGGGGCTGAGATTTCGGCTACTTCGACTACTTCAAACTGAAGTTTTTTTTTTTTTTTGGCGGCATTAAGCTTGGACAGCAAGCTACATCTTTTCTTTTTCGAATACATGGAATTTTGGGCAGCATGCAACACTTTGCATTTTTGTTGCAATTTTTCATACTTCATGTCATGTTATGTTTTTTACATTATCATTTAAGGAGGGTGTTAGAAGTAATAAATGATAATTTTAGTTTCCCATAGGTTACTTTGACCCAAAAGGTCGAGACTTGTGTAACCATGGGTTAGGTTTATTATTTAGACCATGTTAAGTCAGTTTTAGATCGGCGAAATCAAAGAACGGAGATTTTTGGTAAGTGTAGGCTTCATTTTTTTAATGTGTTTAGATTGAGCTATAGGCAACGAAATTGCTTGGTTTTTGGTTGTAAACCACTTTTCTGCCCACAATAATTCCTATCATGTTAGTTTCAATCGTTACAGCATGCCTTGCAACTTTTGAACGATGACCCTAATTCCATGTGTTTTTTGGCCGGTTTCATGAACTAGCCTAGAGGCATATGATTGAGGTGATGTTTTGGCCTACACTGTGTTTCTACATGCCTATAGAGACCCCTATGAAGTTCGTTTCATCTGTATTCGTCTGCACCAAAAGCTTCCAAACCCCAAATCGAAAATCCCTTGTGTTTTTTGCCCTCATTATGATCTGATTTTGAGGCATCCGATTCTTTGATGCGTTTAGGAGCTACACTTGATTCCAGCTGTTAAACACAAATTTTCAGGGTCTTTGGATGCTTTCTTGTCACAATTGTTCTGGCCAATTCAATGCAGAAGACTAATCTCTTATTGATACCATGTCGGTCGCTGGTAGGGGCATTTGGGTTGAGGTTGAGCTCATAGAGGGGGATGTGGCTACATTTAGAGGCTCAGGTACCCGCAGATGGAGATGCCTATATTGTGGCTGGATCTTCATTGCATCGCTTACCAGGCTCAAAGCTCACTTGCTACGGCTCAGAGGGCCAGATGGGCGGGGGATTGGCATATTTGCCTGCCCCAAGATTTTTGATGAGGATGTGCAAAGGCTCATGGACATGTGCGGGTCTAATGGTACCTCCACCTAGGCAGTCAGACCAGGAGATACCTTTGTTCAAGGGTCAATATCATTGGCAGGGCCTAGTAGAGGTGCAGTTGCAGGCACATCAGTGGAAGGGCCTAGCACAGGTGTAGAGCAGGCACATCACGGGCAAAGGGTGGTTTGGGGCCACTACATGGTGCAGGTTTAGCTCCTCCAGTTCCAATCGCAGCAACAGGGCCTAGTTCAGGGGCAGACCCTTCCTATCCCACATCCGCGTCAGCAAAAGATGCATCATGTGCCACATCAGATTCTACCTTTGGGGGGGGGGGGGGGGGTTGTGGGGGATCTTATACCTTACGCTCCACAGTCGGCGGACACACCCACAGATCGCCCAACCCTTCCTATCTCACATCCGCGTCAACAAAAGATGCATCATGTGCCACATCAGATTCTACCAGAGGGGGGGGGTCTAACACCTTACGCTCCACAGTCGGCGGACACACCCACAGATCGCCCAGCATCTACCACATCCACACCCACTGCTAGACGACGTGCACCTCATGTGCAGTAGAGGGCAGTTAGGCCCAGGTTGTAGCAGACGCTGGAGCGTTCTGGTTGGCAGAAAAAGCTGCATGCCCAGTGTACCAAATAGGTTGGTCGGTTCTTCTATGAGTGGGCATTCCCTTTGCCATTGTTGACACCTGGGCTTCACAGAGCTTATGAGGTTGGTCACATTTGTGGATGCTAGTTGGAGACCACCCAAGAGAGGCATTGCGAGGGAGCCTACTTTGCCAGGAGGAGCAGAACATCGCGGGAGCTGAGCTCTGTTCGCACAGCTTGGGAGTCCTGCATCCTTAGACTTTCTGCATACATTTCGTTTTGCGAGTATAGTTTTTTTACTTATGCAACTCAAGCCCAAACATATCTTATAGTGTTTCCCTCATGAGTCAATTCATGCATGCTCCGTTGATATCACATTGGAAAGCATTGAAGAGGATCCTTTGATATCTTCAAGGAAGTAAAACACTTGGTCTGTTTTATCCTTCTAGTGATGATGCATGTTTGGCTGGTTTTTGTGACTCGGATTGGGGTGGAGATCAAGAAACTAGACGCTCTACTAGTGGTCATTGCTTTTTCATTGGAAATTCTGTAGTTTCTTGGTTAAGCAAGAAGCACCCCATCGTTGCTACATCCTCAAGTGAAGCAAATATAGGGCAACGTTTTCAGCCACTACAGAGTGTATATGGCTGAGACAATTACTTGTCGATATGAAGCATGGCCAGCCCTCAGCTACTCTCCTATTTACAAATAGTCAAAGTGCTATTGCCATTGCATGAAATCCAGTATTTCATGCAAGAACAAAGCATATCGAGATCCACTTTCACTTTGTTCGGGAGAAGCTTGATAATGGCGACATCACGCTTGAATATTGTCCCACGGAGGATAATACTGCAGATGTGTTCACTAACGCATTGCCTAGAGTTCGATTTAAAGCTCTTTGTGAAGCTTTAAATTTAAAGCAACATGCTGATTTTCTTACTTAGTGAATACATGTCATTTTCATTTAAGGAGGGTGTTAGAATAATATATGTAAATGATGTAGAAGCCACAGGTTACTATGACCCAAAAGGTCGAGATCTGTGTAACCATGGTCATTTATATTTTAGGCCCAAGTTAGTATGAAACTAACTTGTAGGGACTCGTGGGTCCACTAGGGGCCTATACATGTGAATTAAGTATCTAACTTATTATTTGGGGTACTTAATTATTTTATGTAACTTATGGTAGCTAGATAGCCATTAGTCAAGTTATTGGACAGCCAATAGTTATGAAGGTAGATAGCCATCTTGGACTACTTATATGTAGCCAATCATTTGTATGAGACACACTTATGTTAAGCAATCTACTGTTCATATTGGCTGACCACAAGTTTCTACAAGAGGGTCATCTAACCATCTCTCTCTTCTCTTTGAGAATACTTTGTGTTAATGAATAGTCTTGATTCTGGATTCCTACAGCATTGATCTCCGGTGTAGGGGTATGATTCACTCAGTGTTTCATGTAATCTAAAATTACATGAAGGTGATACTTTTGACTTGGAAAGGGTCAAACCCAATTGGAGGATTTATCGCTTAGTGTACTATTGGAATCTAAGTGTCTAGTCCGGAGCAAACAGAAACATTGAAAAATCGTTTTACTCTGAGTACGTATTCGACATTTGAGGTTAGACTAAGGATAATAATTTTTTGGCTAAGTGTTGAAAGTTAAAGTATTGGTTTTTGATTTTCTTTCCTATTCTAAGGACAGAACCCGTTTAAGGGGGGAAGAACGTTACGTCCATGTCCAGTTCAAAGGATTCAGAATAATCCTAGACATGTACATTCGACACTCTAGTGTACGAGTTTGTTAGTTACACCCATTCAAAATTAGGCCAGAAATGTAATTAATAACCTTCTTCTGACCCAAGCAATCCAATAGTCACATATGGAGCAATACATGATGTTCGATGGTCACATGCATGGAGACAAGTATCAATAGCATATTCATGGAATATTTGGAATATTCTAGGGATGCATGCGGCATGCATAGGCACTGGGGTGGCTATATCTATCCCATAAAAACTCGCCCTAGGTGATCCTAGATTCCAAGTTTGGATTGCCAATTTTCCGCTTCTCTCTGTATTCATTCATCATGGCATGGAGGTGAGGCTCTTGGGGAACTTGGTCTTGAGCTTCTACTTGGATGGGCGGTTTGGCTCCATAATGCCTTTTGGTGTTCTTGAAGGCTTGATCTTTGGGTGAACGTTACAGTTTTACTTAAATCAAAGTCATCAATTCTACATGTGGTATTGAACTTTACTTTCACTCAACCATACACACGGTGTCACATTTACTTGCTAATCGCCATATATAAACATCATCATCATTAATTTCTCTCACTAAACCCTATAATCTCATACAATTTCAAGTCAATCAGCAAGACTCCAATAATTAGAAGAGAACCTTTTAATCATCGAAAATATTCATGACCTGATAAATACTTGACTGTATACATTACGATTGATTTGAAGAGTAGATACCATTAAGTTAAGATTCGTGAAGAGGATCTATGCAAGACTTCCTTCAAACATCAGTTTGGTCACCTTGAATTCCTCCAATGTCTTTGGGTTTGACTAACAACCAAGCAATATTTATGATGTTGATGGAAGGTGTTCTTAGATCGTACATGGGTAAATTTGTCATAAATTCATTGATGCCATGATGACTTTTAGTGCAGGACAAGTCTTGCATTTGCCACATCTTAGAACTATATTGTAAACTATGAGGGAAGTTGGAACACATCTTGTTGCTAATACCCGAAAGAGTGAATTGCTCTTAAAAAAATTGAATATCTAGGCATCTTGTGTCGACTGAACGAATAAGACCAGATCCAGATCCACAACATTGGGGACTTTTCTTGATTGAGCAAAATTTACACAAAAAACATATAAGATTACTCCAAGGCAAGGGCACCCTACAACATATATGTTGCAAAAGAATGAAAAGAAAAGGTGGACATAGGTCCACTAGCAAGCATCCATGTGTTGAAGAAAGTTGTTGTTAAGCATGTCACCTTGAATATTGTGCACCCTCATAAACCATTTACGCTAGATATAGATGTTAGTGATATCAGCATGTGGAATGTTCAAATGCAAGAGCGAAGACTTAGAGTCTTGTGACCTTTGAGAGCAACTAGTTTGCCCGTGCTCGAAAAAAGACTACCAAACTCATGAAAAGCAGTTATGCCAAAGTTTATACTTCAAAAGAATGACAGCAATGATTGTTTTGTGTATATCAATCACAATGCATTAAAGTATTTTTTGCAACCAATCTAATCTAAGAGGATGTCATACCAAATAGGCTGAGTTCATGCAAGTGTTCCAAATAGAAATACACTTCAAGCGAGACAAAGAGGATCATGTGGCTGATGCCTTGCCTAGAGACTAGGATAATGTATTTCATGTCATTGGTGGTGATTCATCTTAACCTAAGTCATGGCCATGCAGAGTCTCAAGAGGTAGACTCTAGTCAATCTGCTTGTACTTACGTATCCATTCGATGATGATTTGATTTAGAGGAGCAATACTCTAATTTTGGCCTTTAAGGAGCTGGATAAGACAATATTGCACTCTTGTTATAACAGGCCTAGTGTTGATCATTTCAGAGTGGATAAGATCGATGAGTTGATCTATGGTGGCCCAAGCCTAAAAACGATGCATATCATTAATGTGACACAATGCATCAAGGTCAGGTTAGTAAAGTTGGAAGGATTAGTCCCTAGTTCTTATACCTATAACATATTTCATGCTTAATAGTAGCATGAAGCCATCTTAGTTGTGGTTGATAGACTCACAAGAATGGCTCAATGTATCCCAACTTTTGAAAAGACAAATGCACTTGATGTAGCCCACTTGCTTATTTAGCATGTACTCAAATTTCATCCCTAGATCCACTGTATCTAGGACACGTCTTTTCTTGTATGAAATTGTCTAACGATTTAAGCAGCCTCTAACTTTCATGTCTAGCAACATCTATGTTTCATGTCTATGTACCAAGGTATTTCCAAGTGGCATGAGCTCGTGGCAGATTGCATGTGACACATGTCAGCTTAGAATTATGGATGTGTGGAGTGCTTGAGGGGATTAATGTGTGAGTCTTAGAGGGGCAATATAATTGGTTCCTTTCAAAGGACATTAGCAACAAACTTTCCTCTTAACATATCGTGATGCAATTTGAAAAGAGATCAATTTAGTGTATTATATTGTGGTTTTGTGTGAGATAACTTAACCAATGTAAAGGTCAACTTCCATTTGGAAAGAAAGGAACTTTTGCTCGATAAACATGTCCCAAACTTCCTAAAGAGAATGTAACCACAAGAATCACCAAAATTAACAAGAATAGATACATATGTTTTGTGGGATCAAAATTACCTCCTCTTCCTCCTGTCGAGACTCCAACTCTTTTAAGTCACTTTGGATTGACTTTTGAAACTCCTTTAACTCTTCTCTGCAAGACATGGCTACATTTAGCTTCTTGCCTAACATAAGTTCATGCTATTAGAGAAAAACGAAGCAGTTAATCATATATATAATCATATATATATATATATATATATATATATATATATATATATATATATATATATATCATAGGTCCCGCAGTACCGGGTACCGCGGATCCCGGTACCGCGGTACCATACCAGTCCCGCGGTACCAAAAAAAAAAAAAAAATCTACGAAAATAACACGAGAAAAAAATTTAAATTTTTTTTTTTTATAATGGTACCGCCCTGGTACCGCGGATCCCAGGGCGATACTGTACCGGCAGTACCACTGTTATGGTACCGGCGGTACCATAACAGCAATACCACAGGGCACTATGATATATATATATATATATATATATATATATATATATATATATAATAGTGGCACGTGGTACCGCCACTATGGTACCGCGGTACCATAATGGTGGTACCGCGGTTATAGTGCCGCCCTTAGACCAGCGGTACCAGGGCGGCACCACAAAAATAATATTTTTTTTTTTAAAAAAAAAAACCCTTTTAACAGGCTAAAAGTAGGCAAAAAATTCAGGAAAAGAAAGGGGTATGGTTTAGAAAAAAGATGTTACTGTACAGGGGGACTGTACTGGGGGCACTGTGGGAGAGCAGACCTGGTGGTCAATGGGAGTGCAGCATGTGGGGGGGCAGCAAATCCGGACAGGTACACCGTCACATGGGCACTGTGGGGGAGCAAACCACAGACCCAATCGGAGTGCAGCATGTGGGGGAGCAATACATAGGGCAGGTACAGTAGCACATGGGCACTGTAAAGGAGCAGACCATGGACCCAATCGGAGTGCAGCATGTGGGGGATCAGCACATGGGGCAGGTACAGTAGCACATGGGCACTGTGGAGGAGCAGATCATGGACCCAATCGGAGTGCAGCATGTGGGGGAGCAATACATGGGGCAGGTACAGTAGCACATGGGCACTATGGAGGAGCAGACCATGGACCCAATCGGAGTGCAGCATGTGGGGGAGCAATACATCCGGACAGGTACACCGTCACATGGGCACTGTGGAGGAGCAGACTATGGACCCAATCGGACTGCAGCATGTGGGGGAGCAATACATGGGGCAGGTACAATAGCACATGGGATCTTTAACAAAAGCAAATTGGGAAACAGACTGTGGGGTTAAATAGGCACTCACGAGACAATGAGAGAGCCAGTGAGAGGCTGTGAGAGGCATTGTGAGAAGCTATGAGAGAGAGCCAGTGGGAGGCTGTGAGAGAGAGGCACTGTGAGAGGCTGTGTCACAGACCGAGTGAGAGGCTGCTGGTGGAGGAACTAGATGTGGAGGGGCCGTCCCTGCAGGAGGCAAGTACAGCGGCGATAAGTACTGAAAGGGGCGCTGTGGTGGACGGTACTGGTACATCCTGGGTGCTGCCAAAGGAGGAGCCGGTGCTGTGGGTGCTGCCAAAGGAGGAGCCGGTGCCGTGAGTGCTGCCAATGGAGGAAGTTTTTTCGGGTTGCTGCCACTGGAGGAGCGTCTGTAGATGTGGGTGCTGCAAGAGAAGATCTGGGCACATGGTGGCTTGCCATGGAGACCTGCTGCTGCAAAAGTGGATGGCGATGAAGGGGCTGCAGGCCTCAACGGTATCGGTGGCACTGGAGGTGCTGTGCGACGCACATACACCCTCTGAGGAACTGGAGGAACTGCAGGCACCTCGTGTAGCTGCTCTGGCTGAGACTCTGTGTAGGGCATGCTAGCTAGAGAGGATGGGGGTGCCCTGACGCTCGGCATCTGCTAGGCCTCTGAATCCAAGTCTGCAATCAAGTCGTCCAGCTGGGCATCCGAATACAAATGCTCTGGGCTCTGGGACTCATCATGAGCACCATCCTCTGGATCATCCCGTGCCTCATCCTGTGCACCATGCGGACCCTGCATGGCCTCCCAATCGGTACAATCAAAGTCATCTAGTGACTCCTCTGGTGTGCTGTCATAAAAATGCCCATGGCTCTATGATGCACGCATCCAAGCAGCTGCGGAAGGTAAACCCAAATCACTCTGCCCCCTATCAAGAGCCTCCTCCATCATATCAACATAAGAAGGTATGCCACTGGCCCCCCCTGTGTGCCCTGCCCGTCTCCCGGTATAATCTGTGGCATGTGTCCCACCTCTACCACGTGATGCACCCGTGACCCCTGCTCTAGGCGTGTGCCCAACACCTATATCATATGCCTCATCCCGCTCTGATCTGGCGAACACAACCCGAATGGGCTCATCCTCATCCTGATCATCCTCTAACACTGGCTCATCTGCCTCATACAATAGAGGCTCTCTGTGCTCAAGCCCAAGCTCTCTCTCTCTCATCTCGGCAAGCTCCCTCTCTCTCTCTGCCATCAACTGTGTGCCCAGGTCATCTGCAGGCATGGGATGGGTGCTGTCCGTACGCAAGTCAGCCTGGCGCTCCAAATCATATATCTTCGTCTGCAAGGTTTAAAATTTGCATGTCAGGGAGACAACTCTATCAAGAAATAAAACCAACATACCAGGAGTCAACCAACATGCTATGAAAGATTAGCTTATCACCTGCAATGCGCTCGTAATGGTCGGAAGTCTCCTGGCGAGACGTGCGTTGGTGCTACAGAACACCAACCGCTCCAACTAACTCACTGACAACCAGTTTCTTCTCCTCGTGTGAATGAGTGCCCATGTGCTCCAATTACGCTCACACACGGAGGCAACACAGTCCTGTGATACGTGCATTGAAATACTTCAGCACATTGTCTTCAACGAAACACAGCAATGGAGGATAAAATGAGATGCATACCTGAGAAAGGACACGCAGTGCAAGACGCTGTATAGATGGGTATGTGCTACCAAACATGGTCCACCAGGTAATGGGTAGCTGCCTCCTCTCTGGATCCTGAGCAGCCGGGTGGCCAAATGTGCCCATGCCAAAACGAAATGCAGCGAGCTCCTCCATGAGCCCGATAGGATCCAAACCAATGTGTGGACCCACTCTGTGAATGTACTGAAGCCAATCGGCCTCGAGCTCCCTGTCTGCGATCTGTGTCGGAGAGAGGAAGAGGGGATGCAGTATATGTGCAACGCTGTGGATACTCCTGTGGAAGTAGTTCCACTGCGTCTCCCAGATGAACTTCAGCTCGGTCATTCTGCAGGTGAGAGGCATGTGGTGTAGGGCATTACGAAAAAACTTAACATTGACAGAAAAACAAACTAGAAATTACTAAAAAGATAAAGGCCAATTACATTACTATACCGCTTACCTCTCTGGCTACAAGAAGGGTAGCTACATGAACTGTCCAATCCGGTCCATGAGCTCATATACCAGTCCAAGTGTCGACCCCTCGCTGTCAGCCATGCGGAGCACAATGTAAAGTGGTCAAAGCAGTCCTGACAATGTCTGTGCATCCCTCCAGAACTGGTCTCCCCTCACTGTGGAAGAAAAGTGCTCCCCATCCTCAGTGCGCGGAAATGAACTGGCACACCAAAGATCATTGGCAACCATCTGTAGAAGCTCACTGTCGGTGATGGCAAATGGAAGGTTCAGCTCATAAATCAGGCTGGCCACAGCCTGTGTGGCCTCTCTATCCATGTGCGGCTGATGCGCGCCGCGAATGCTCTGTTGCCTAAGAACTCTCCTAGCTGGGCGACGGGTAGCGGACCTCCAACACGGTGCACCAAACGTGACGGGAATGGATGATGACGCGACAGGCTGGGCACTAGTGGATGCATCAGCTGTAGACGTGGAATGGGGA
This sequence comes from Diphasiastrum complanatum, assembly GCA_029204225.1. Taxonomy (NCBI): domain Eukaryota; kingdom Viridiplantae; phylum Streptophyta; class Lycopodiopsida; order Lycopodiales; family Lycopodiaceae; genus Diphasiastrum; species Diphasiastrum complanatum. The sequence continues at coordinate 32,922,408 of CM055106.1, forward strand.
GAGTGGGATGCACTGGTCGGGATGGGTGCAGCAGCGTAAGTGGGGTACACTGGTGGAGGGTGGACATCTGGCATGGGATACGAAAACTGCTGGGTAGGGAGGTTATCCGGATGTGAAGGGAGGGAGGAAGCGATCTCCTCAACATCCTGGAAGGCCTCGTCACTGGCATCCGGGGCCTGCTCCTGCTCGGGAGGGGAGAGTCCATGAGAAAGTCGTAAACTGGGGGAGTGCGAGCTACAGTAGGTGGTGGTGGAACCACAGTGGCAACTGGCGGACGCGGTGGGACAGGATCCACCGGAATGGGTGCAGATGGGGGTGCGTGAGGCGGAACTGTCTGAGAGGGATGAGGGGCAAAGGGACTGGACGAGGATGCACTCCCTCTCCTCGTGCGTGCCAGCCAAGCAGGCAGCAACTCGGGGTCAACCACGTAAGGAGCGGTGCAAAACCGAAGAACACCCTCCGAAATGGTGTTCTCCCCCGCCACAAGACGTGGCCCGTAGGTATCCAAAAGTCGCTGCCTGACGGAAACGGACATGCTGGCACAGGGGGCAGCATTCAGTGTGCCACCATCTCTCACGCGTGCGCCGAGTAGGTGGCCTTTAAGGCGAGTGAGGGTGGCAACGAACTCGGTCAGGCAATATCGACAACGCACTATACTTGCACCAGACTTGTTAGACTTGTCGGGAACCCGCCTGACAATGTCCACCTCGTCCCACAGATCGGCAAGGTTGGAATGCACCATCTCTATAGAAAGGACTGGGGAAAGAAGGCAGAGATCTCTGTGGGTGCGATAGGAGTCGAAAGGCTTGAGAAAACCACAATAAAGGCCGAAATAGCAATAGCAGGGGAGGACGCGATCAGTGCAATGTGAAGACAGTCGGGAGGGCGCGGACAGTAGGGCGATGGGCATACAACAGAGAGGGCGCGGACAGCAGGGAGGGCGCGGACAGTAGGGCGACGGGCAGGGAGAGAGATGAAGCGAGGGGGGGGATTAGGTTAAAAAAAAAACTATTAATATATTAAATATTAAAAAATATTATATATCAAAAAATAATATATATTGTGGTACCGCGGATCAGTATGGATCCGCGGTACCACACTGGATCCGCGGTACCGGGATCCGCGGATCCTAGTACCGCTGGATCTATGATATATATATATATATATATATATATATATATATATATATATATATATATATATATATATATATATATATATATCATAGTGGCATGTGGTACCGCCATTATGGTGCCGCGGTTATGGTGTCGCCCTCAGACCAGCGGTACCAAGGCGGCACCACAAAAATAATATTTTTTATTATTATTATTTTTTTAAAAAAAACCCTTTTAACAGGCTAATACTAGGTAAAAAATTCAGGAAAAAAAAAGGGCTACGGTTTAGAAAAAAGATGTTACTGTACAGGGGGACTGTACTTGGGGCACTGTGGGAGAGCAGACCTGGTGGTCAATGGGAGTGTAGCATGTGGGGGGGCAACAAATCCGGACAGGTACATCGTCACATGGGCACTGTGGGGGAGCAGACCACGGACCCAATCGGAGTGCAGCATGTGGGGGAGCAATACATCCAAACAGGTACACCGTCACATGGGCACTGTGGAGGAGCAGACCATGGACCCAATCGGAGTGCAGCATGTGGGGGAGCAATACATGGGAGAGGTACAGTAGCACATGGGATCATCAACAAATGCAAATGGGGAAACAGGCTGTGGGGTTAAATACGCACTCACGAGATAGTGAGAGATCCAGTGAGAGGCTGTGAGAGAGAGGCTGTGAGAGGCTGTGTCACAGACCGAGTGAGAGGCTGTGAGATGTGAGAGAGCCAGTGAGAGCCATTGAGAGGCTGTGAGAGCCATTTCGAGCAACAGGGTGTCGTGAGATGGCAGAGCGCATACCACCAAGGCCTAAGGGCGAAGCCAGGAGGAAGCTCGAGGAAGATGTCCGAAGGCACAACGAAAGGCATCAGAAGCAAGAGGCAGACATTGCAGAGATGCTGCAATAGGCTCGGCAGAGAAATCTGGAGCCGAAGCACCCAGCCCGCGCTGTGCCCCCCGCCCCCGCTGTCGAGCTGGATTTGGATGAGAAGATCAGAATGAACTTCACACGACAGCAGCTCATCATGGTCAGGGAAAGGGCTGCCCGCTGTCGTGCTAACCAGGAGGCAGCATGGGCTGACCGGGAGGCAGAGCGAGAGCGTCAGAACAATGCACCTAACGAGGGCGAGGAGTCAGTGGAGGATCCATAGGAATGTCTAGAATAGATGCCGTATGTGGCTGACTGTTGTTATGTAATTTTCGGCAGTAGATGTGGCAACATTTAGTGTCTAACATAGTGTAAAGAACAGCCCCAGCCGTATATGGCGGGAATATGTATTGTAATTTTGATACATCTGATGAATTAATGTACGGTGTTTTTTTTGTGCAACGCGTGCCTGGTGGTGTATTGCAATGTAATGTATGTGTTTATGAAATGCTATAAAGGGGGTTGTATTTATGTGTTGTGCATCTGCTATCAATCTATGCAGTTGAAACTAATTGTAATTACGCACATACCATTTGAAATAAAATTGAAAACAGAGCATAACAATTACAAATCGACAAATACAAAATGTGCAGCGAATAAAGTACGTCCAACACTGAATATAGTATGGAAAATGGTCTAAATATAGTGTTCGACCATCTGGCTGCCAAACATGGAACATGATATCAAACTGCTGAAAATAAAATGACAGAGCTACAATCAATGCTCTGCCTCAAACTCAGATGAATGCTCCGGAGACAACTCAGGGCCCCGAGCTGACTCTCGAAACTAATATCTATGTCTGTCTGGTACTGGCATGGGTTGTGTATTCGAGGGGGAAGACTCGTCATCCTCATCCTCCCAATCTGCCTCTGCATCAGCCCCCAAGCAGGCTAAACCAACAACACCTGCTGCAGCTGGCTGTAATACTGCACCTCTACCAGCAACTAGAGACTTGTGAGGTCGTCCTCTCTTCCCTTGCAGTTCCTGTGCCCTGTCTTTCTTGTTCAGTGTACCCTTGGGCCCTCCTGGCCTCTTGCGGACAAGGGGAGCCGTCAATGCCTCATCACCCCCATGCAGATCACCTGGCTGGCTAGGCTAGGCCCAAGCTGCGGCCGGCTGGGAGTAGCCAAAGGTGTCCCTGTGCAGCTGATAGTGGAGGATAGGTCCGAGGAGTGTGTGCCCGTGGGCCTGCTGCTAGTGGAGGAACTGGATGTGGAGGGGCCGTCCCTGCAGGAGGCAAGTACAGCGACAATAAGTACTGAAAGGGGCACTGCGGTGGCCGGTACTGGTACATCCTGGGTGCTGCCAAAGGAGGAGCCGGTGCCGTGGGTGCTGCCAATGGAGGAGGATGTGTTGTGGGTGTTGCCACTGGAGGAGCGTCTGTAGATGTGGGCGCTGCAAGAGAAGATCTGGGCACAGATGGTGGCCTGCCATGGAGACCTGCTGCTGCAAAAGTGGATGGCGATGAAGGGGCTGCAGGCCTCAACGGTATCGATGGCACTTGAGGTGCTGTGCGGCGCACATACACCCTCTGAGGAACTGGAGGAACTGCAGGCACCTTGTGTAGCTGCTCTGGCTGGGACTCTGTGTAGGGCATGCTGGCTAGAGAGGATGGGGGCGCCCTGACGCTCGGCATCTGCTAGGCCTCTGAATCCAAGTCTGCAATCAAGTCGTCCAGCTGGGCATCCGAATACAAATGCTCTGGGCTCTAGGACTCATCATGTGCACCATCCTCTGGATCATCCCGTGCCTCATCCTGTGCACCATGCGGACCCTGCATGGCCTCCCAATCGGTACAATGAAAGTCATCTGGTGACTCCTCTGGTGTGCTGTCATAGAAATGCCTATGGCTCTGTGATGCACGCATCCAAGCAGTTGCGGAAGGTAAACCCAAATCACTCTGCCCCCTATCAAGAGCCTCCTCCATCATATCAACATAAGAAGATATGCCACTGGCCCCCCCCTGTGTGCCCTGCCCGTCTCCCGGTATAATCTGTGGCATGTGTCCCACCTCTACCACATGATGCACCTGTGACCCCTGCTCTAGGCGTGTGCCCAACACCTGTATCATATGCCTCATCCCGCTCTGATCTGGCGAACACAACCCGAATGGGCTCATCCTCATCCTGATCATCCTTTGACACTGGCTCATCTGCCTCGTACAATGGAGGCTCTCTGTGCTCAAGCCCGAGCTCTCTCTCTCTCATCTCGGCAAGCTCCCTCTCTCTCTCTGCCATCAACTGTGTGCCCAGGTCATATGTAGGCATGGGATGGGTGCTGTCCGTAGGCAAGTCAACCTCGCACTCCAAATCAGATATCTTCGTCTGCAAGGTTTAGAATTTGCATGTCAGAGAGACAACTTTATCAAGAAATGAAACCAACATACCAGGAGTCAACCAAACTGCTATGGGAGAATAGCTTATCACCTGCAATGCGCTCGTAATGGTCGAAAGTCTCCTGGCGAGACATGCTTTGGTGCTACAAAACACCAACCGCTCCAACTGACTCACTGACAACCGGTTTCTTCTCCTCGTGTGAATGAGTGCCCATGTGCTCCAATTACGCTCACACACGGAGGCAGCACAGTCCTGTGGTATGTGCATTGAAATACTTCAGCACATTTGCACGGGTGGAACTTCAACAAAACACAGCAATGGAGGATAAAATGAGATGCATACCTGAGAAAGGACACGCAGTGCAAGACGCTGTATAGATGGATATGTGCTACCGAACATGGTCCACCAGGTAATGGGTAGTTGCCTCCTCTCTGGATCCTGAGCAGCCGGGTGGCCGAATGTGCCCATGCCGAAACGAAATGCGACGAGCTCCTCCACGAGCCTGATAGGATCCAAACCTATGTGTGGACCCACTCTGTGAATGTACTGAAGCCAATCGGCCTCGAGCTCCCTATCTGCGATCTGTGTCGAAGAGAGGAAGAGGGGATGCAGTATGTGTGCAACGCTGTGGATACTCCTGTGGAAGTAGTTCCACCGCGTCTCCCAGATGAACTTCAACTCGGTCATCCTGCAGGTGAGAGGCATGTGGTTTAGGGCATTACGAAAAAACTTAACATTGACAGAAAAACAAACTAGCAAGTACTGAAAAGATAAAGGCCAATTACATTACTATACGGCTTACCTCTCTGGCTGCAAGATGGGCAATTGCAGGAACTGTCCAATCCGGTCCATGAGCTCATATACCAGTCCAAGTGTCGACCCCTCGCTGTCAGCCATGCGGAGCACAATGTAGAGTGGTCGAAGCAGTCCTGACAATGTCTGTGCATCCCTCCAGAACTGCTCCCCATCCTCATTGTGCTGAAACGTACTGGCACACCAAAGATCACTGGCAACCATCTGTAGAAGCTGTGCCCTGCACCTGATCAAACGGTCGATGACCACCAAGTCGAATGCAAAGCGTGTGGGGGCTGGCTTACGGAAGTCCACATGGCTGAACACCCGGAACATGGCAAAAACATGCCTCTTCCTGGTGACTTTTGTCACCAGGAAGAAGGCCGCACGGACGATGGCTCTAATCCAGGGAAGTGCACCTATGTCTCCCATCAGAAGGTCTATGTCGTGCGCGGCACAGGGGGTATGAACAATGTGAGGGAACTCGACCTCTAGCAGTACACCCATCTGAATGCAGTTCGTGGCATTGTCCATCACCACCTTGACGACATGTTGTGGGCCTATGGACAGGATGGAAGACCTGATGACATCAAACATGAACTCTGCAGATATGACTCTCCCCCCCCTGCTGCAATCCACTGCCCTCAAAAACTGTGTGCCCATGCAGCTGGAGACCAATATATTGAGGATCGGCCTCCTCCTGACATCAGTCCAGCCATCGGACATGATGCTGCAACCGTAAGTGACCCAGTGGCGACGTAGAGGCTCCATCTCTCTAGACAATGACTCGACCCTATCGCTCAGCATGTGTGTGCGGACAACCTCTGAACTAGGGACTCCCCAGCTAGGGCTGACAGACTGTGCAAGGCGGAAGGGCCTTCTAAAGGGCTCAGAGTCGGTGATGGCAAATGGAAGGTTCAGCTCATAAATCAGACTGGCCACGGCCTGTGTGGCCTCTCTATCCATGCGGCTGATGCGCGCCGCGAATGCTCTGCTGCCTAAGAACTCTCCCAGCTGGGCGACGGGTAGCGGACCTCCAACACGGTGCACCGAACTTGACGGGAATGGATGATGACGCGACAGGCTGGGCACTAGTGGATGCATCAGCTGTAGACGTGGAATGGGGAGAGTGGAATGCACTGGCCGGGATGGGTGCAGCAGCGTTAAGTCGGGTACACTGGTGGAGGGTGGACATCTGGCATGGCATACGAAAACTGCTGGGTAGGGAGGTCATCCGGATGTGAAGGGAGGGAGGAAGGGATCTCCTCAACATCCTGGAAGGCCTCGTCACTGGCATCCGGGGCCTGCTCCTGCTCGGGAGGCGGAGAGTCCATGAGAAAGTCGTAAACTGGGGGAGTGCGAGCAACAGTAGGTGGTGGTGGAACCACAGTGGCAACTGGCGGATGCGGTGGGACAGGATCCACCGGAATGGGTGCAGATGGGGGTGCGTGAGGCGGAACTGTCTGAGAGGGATGAGGGGCAAAGGGACTGGATGAGGATGCACTCCCTCTCCTCATGCGTGCCAGCCAAGCAGGCAGCAACTCGGGGTCAACCACGTAAGGAGCAGTGCAAAACCGAAGAACACCCTCCGAAATGGTGTTCTCCCCCCGCCACAAGACGTGGCCCGTAGGTATCCAAAAGTCGCTGCCTGACGGGAACGGACATGCTGGCACAGGGAGCAGCATTCAATGTGCCACCATCTCTGGCGCGTGCGCCGAGTAGGTGGCCTTTAAGGCGAGTGAGGGTGGCAACAAACTCGGCCATGCAATATGAACAGCGCACGATCCTTGCACCGGACTTGTTGGACTTGTCGGGAACCCACCTGACAATGTCCACCTCGTCCCACAGATCGGCAAGGTTGAAATGCACCATCTCTGTAGAAGGGACTGGGGAAAGAAGGCAGAGATCTCTGTGGGTGCGATAGGAGTCGGAAGGCTTGAAAAAACCACAACAAAGGCCGAAATAGCAATAGCAGGGGCAGACGCAATCAGTGCAATGCGAAGACAACCGGGAGGGTGCGGATAGTAGGGCGATGGGCATACAACAGAGAGGGCGCGGACAGTAGGGCGACGGGCAAGGAGAGAGATGAAGCGAGGGGGGGGGATTAGGTTAAAAAAATATATAATAATATATTAAATATTAAAAAATATTATATATTAAAAAATAATATATATTGTGGTACCGCGGATCAGTACCCCGTGGTACCGCTGGTATGGTACCGTCGGTACCATAACAATGGTACCGTCGGTACCATAACAATGGTACCGCCGGTACGGTACCGCCCTGGGATCCGCGGTACCAGGGCGGTACCATAATATAAAAAAAAAAAAAAAAATTCCCGTGTTATTTTCACAAAAAAAAATTATTTTTTTTTTTTTGGTACCGCCGACCGATATGGTACCGCGGTACCATATATGGTCCCGCGGTACCGGGATCCGCGGGACCTATGATATGTATATATGTATTATGTATATATACATACATATATATATATATATATATATATATATATATATATATATATCATAGATCCAGCGGTACCAGGATCCGCAGATCCCGGTACCGCGGATCCACTGTGGTACCGCGGATCCTCACTTTCCATAATGAATAGTTACTTGAGGTAAGCCTATCATTGGCTTCCAACATGACTCCAATTGAGGTTGCCATGTAGCAATGTCCTGATCTTCTCTTTCAACCTGTTTCAATGCACAAAGCACTCCTTTGAACAACAACAAATGCTTTCAAAAGAAATCACCAAGATTTGAAACTATCTCACAAATTCTCTTCTAGCATATATATACAACAATGGCTAAATAAAGTAATTTGACCAGAGTAAGCACCTATACAGATAGATTAGAAAACAAACAAAGTTACTCATTCTAGTGATTGCCATGAAAAAAATTACGCATAGCTTTCCCGCATTTGGAAAAGGGTTTTCAAGAATAGGAGTCCATCTATCCATTCATCAACATGTTTAGCAACACTGAGCACTTTTTCCTTGCCAACTTTTCCTAGAAAATTGACTTCATTCCAAATCGTCAAAAAGACTCCATAAACTTGGGGTCTATAAGTTAATGTTGGAAGCATGGAGTTTAATGATCAAAAGTATAACAATTACTAGAAACAGGCTTTCTGGCTGCAAATTGTTAAGGCATTTTTACAAAAGCAAATATCTCAATATTATGTGGGGATCCACACTTTATCTAGGTCATCTCTGTGGAGGTCAACAAGCTACCACCATGGATGACCTTAAAACCTCTTGAAATGGTTACCATTTCAATTACAGTTCCACCATTGACAAATTTGAATCAAGTCAACAGAAGCTCTCTCAAGATTTTCACTTTCTACAAATACTTCTTGAGAGAAGAAAATGAGCTAAAAATTACTATTTCAAACGAAGAATAGAGGCAAATTTTGACCATAATCATGACAACTAAACATGTACCCATTTCTACTAGAATTTTCATCTAAATGAAGCCTTACTGAGCAAAGCCTTTCTTGAGGACATACGAGAAGACCTCAAGCCTTCTAAGACCACCAAAAGTCATTGTCTATATCAATGCTAGATCTAGAAGAGTACTTAAACATAACAGATAACTTAACAAGAGAGGTGCAATCTCTATGAAATCCACCAACAATACATCATACCACCAACTTCATCATGCACATTACAAACCACTACACATGTCATTAGTGCCCCAAGCACAAACGCAAGTCACATGCATAAAGATACGTCCACCTTAGTTTATATGCTTTTATACAAAAAGGGACATGTTGAATTTCTATCACTTCTCATGAAGTGAAGGTCAAACTCAGCCACGATAAAGGTTGGTATCAAAATCAAAGCCAAACAAAATGAAGTCCATACTCTCTCATAGAATTCTAGAAATAAATACACATCATAACTTCAATTTGCTTAATAAAATAAGCATAGATAAGCTACTTGGTGAGAGCAGAATGTAACATTACATATATAACATATTACAGCAAAATGTACCATTACATATATAACATATTAGAGCAAACCAAATGGTAGAAAAATTGGATGAAGTTCTCAAAACTGCATGTCTGCTAGTACAGTAGCAAATCAAATCAATGTCAAGTTTTAAATAGTGCCTCAACATAACTCAGAAAGAGTCGTGCCGGACTGTACTTATGGTTCGTCAATCATAATTCATGGATTCCAAAATCACACTTAATCATTAAAAAATATTGGAGTGTATGTTCAACACACTACTCAGGAAATATAAGAATCACTCTAAAATCTTTTTTCATAAGAAAAAATATTGGATTTTTTAAGAATATTCTACAAACCAGATTCTCAACAAAACACGAGTTAACCAAACTCTACGATCCATCAAGTAATTAAAGACAGAAGGCATACCAAAACCATTTTGAAATCTGTCTTCAACTACAGAATTTTTATACAACTATCTAGTATAAAATCTAGAGATTACAAAGTTTTGCCGAATTCCAATTAAATACACTAATTATTCTTAATATTTGTTAAATTCTGTCATCCAATATGAGCTCACTACGATACAGTCAATAACACTCGGTCAATTTTTCAATAAAAAAATACTCTATACCAAAAATTTCCTATATTCTATGCGCATAATTTTTACTGATGAATCCTGATGACTCACAAATTGTGCATCTTATAAGCAATCTAGATTAGAACAAACAGTTCCTGGTAAATTCCCTTCACATTGTTCGCTTAACCAATTAACTTTATTCGGGAGTAAACCAACTACTTAAGTTAATTGCTAATAATTTAGAAGTCTCTTATGTCTAGGTGCCGAATTCATTTACCCCGGAGCAACACCACATTTAGACCCTCTTCTAAACCACTTCTAAGTTGATAAATCATCCTTTTCACAAAAAGAACAATTAACCTGCAAGTAATTGTTCCAAACATTAATTGATCATATGCCTATGTTCAATGACTAGTTTAAGTATATGATATAAACTTAGTACCCATGAAACACATAGTAGATCCACAAGATTGAGACGTACGAATCAAAATATTCCAATATGATTTGATACTTTAACATACGCTATAATCCGGCAAATTCCTCCAAAATCCGCATATGTTACTCACATAACTCACTAAAAATCTTGTAACTCAGCTACCAAAGAACTCTATTCCTCATGAGTACATAACATATCTCCCCCTTTTAAAAGAAATTCTACAATCTCAATTAAAAAGTTCCTCAGAAGTCGATGTATAAAATATGAAAAGATCATAAAAAAGTCAGTAATGAGTGTCCCACACTATTCCAGTCCGGACTTTTTCTCATATCATAAAACATCTTATGCTAAGTGACAGAAATCACTCTCAATAATCAGCTATCAAATAGGGAGATCATTTGGGTTCAAGAAATCTAAATTCCACAAATTCACTCATTCCCTTATTGAATCTGAATTGATTAAAAAAATCCAATAAAATATTAAGCCTTATTCACATTCCTACGGAAGTAGTAATCCATATAACAATGATCAGTCCTTCAGAACAATTGTCCATCACTAGGAGTTATATGGATCTTAATCCAATATCTTGTATACAAGAAATTTATATAAAGTATGGGTTCAGATAAAGGAGATATAGCATTAACAATTTCCAAATTTTGTAAATTATGAGAAGCCATTTGAGATCCAGATCTATATCTCATTATTTTCCAAAATCCCTGAAAAATGTAATCAATGGATTCACCCATTAGAATTACCATTACAGTTTATAATACCCAAAATATAAATCCAAATTAGAAGATTCCTATATGGAACACATTCCAACTAGTTTTTGTTCACAAATTCCAGGATCTATTCCAAATCCAATTGCTAGACAAAAAACCGTTCCATAAGTTATGGACTCGGCTCATTACATTCGCCGCATCCATTTACATTTACTTCACTTTATGCATAAGTAGGCCTTCGGCCCTTTTTCATTCATTAGTGACACTTAGACTATATGGTTGGCCTTTGGCCTTATTATTCATTATTAGGCCATTTGGACATATTACTGGAGAGTGGGGGCCTTCTTGGAGGGCTAAGCAGATGACAACTTGGAAGATCAATCAAGATACCAATCTTGATGTTTCAAGCCTCATGATTGTCTTGGTGGTTAGGACGGTAGAGACAACTCCCAAGGGTATCAAGTTCCTAACACTTCTTTAATTGTTATGTGAGGGTAGTTGTGTGGTAGAGATGTTTAGATTTGATATTGGGATGTTAGGTATGAACATACAACCATCCCAATACCAGAATTTGAGACCAGTCTTGGTAGATGCCCGGCTGTTGTTGTCCCACAAGCTATCATTTTAATTTTCATAAATCCTTTGACTTGAAGCTCACTCATATTAGCTTAGTATGAAGATTAGCTTCATGCTTGAGATCAGTCAAAATACATTTCCAACATTCTATGTTTGATTATTGTCATAGCAAATCTCAAACTAAAGCTTCTGCATATGCCTTCACTTTGAAGGTAAGCAAAACATCCTTGGGGATGACTACCATCTCTTGAAGATTAAAGTTTAGCTGCAGAAACAACAAAGTTTTTATGATAAAACAAGTATTTGTTTACGTCTACAGAGTCCTCTGCACATTTTGCACTTTCCATGTCCAAGATAAAGAAAAGAAAGGGACTAAAAACTTCATAGAGGTAAGAAAATGCTTGAGCTTATCAAAGATGTTTTGATGTTTTTGCATAACATCATTACTTAGATTAAGTCGAAGTAGGGAACTTTCATTTGCAATTGAAACTTGAACCCACATGGAAAACAAAAAATTGGGTGTGATGTGGGTTGGTACGATCTTTTATTTACATGCATTCGTGATATAAATGTATGAATTACTAACCTGATGTAAATAATATTAAGAGTAAAATAACTAAAAATAATGTGAGACTGCAAACTGTAAGTATGTTATCAGTGGAACTAAATCTAACTCCCTCTAAGGAGCTTGACAGAAGCTGGAAAAACAGAACTTACTGAATGTCAACTTTCGGTGGCTCTAAGCCTCGGGCCCGGTGATCAGCATCTACACTGTCAAAAAACCCTTCAGGCAATACACCATGAGCTGGGTTTCCAGTTTTATCATCCTGCTGGGTTCTAGAAGGATTAGTGCTACTCCCTCTGTTCTCCTCGGGTACTCTTGATGCAGCTTGTGGAACTGCAGTAGTATCTAGAACACAGATGCATCAACCATGTCAGCTTTTCCACATTCAATAAAAAACCATCAACCCTCAAAATTAAAATCAATAACCAGAAAGTGACTTTTATCACAGCACAAAAATCAAAATCAACAAACTTTACAAGATGAAGAATGTCAAATGTATGATCAGTGAGCTCTACAAACTGCCCACGAGATAAACTGAGTGAAATTTCTTCAAAGTGATTTTATATGATGAATCTAGAGTTGACAGCAGTTATGGACTTGGCTCATTACATTCGCCGCGTCCATTCTTTTATTGTTATTATGCTTAAGCAGGCCTAAGGGCCCTTTTTATTCATATACTAGCCTTGGGCCCTATTTGGTTATATTTTTAGGACTTGGCCACGTTGATTTGGAGTGGGGGTCCTCCTATTGGGAGGGCGCACTATTTTCCCTCCAAATCCTTTTCCCTCCCCTTTTTAAATCCTCCATTTGATTCAGGGAGAGGGTATAAGTAGGGCAGCATTGTATTCCTTTATTCAGTTTATGATGATTGCTCCTCTTTTAGCCTCCTTAAGCATTCTCTTCCTGCTTTCTAGCTTAAGTCATGCTTTCTAGCATAGCTAGTGAATCTTAGCTTGTAACTTGGTATCAGAGCACTTTCCTGCAGATTGGTGGAGCCAGCGCCCTACAACCCATCACTTTCATCGATTTTTCTCCGTCAACCTTCCTGCAGATTGGTGGAGGCTGTCCAGCGCCCTACCACCCATCACTTTCATCGATTTTTCTCCGTCATTTTTGCAGATTGGTGGTGGCTGTGCAACGCCCTACTGCCCATCACTTTCGACGATTTCTTCATCATTTTTTGCAGTTTTGGTGGAGGCTGTCCAGCGCCCTGCTAACCCATCACTTTCGTCGATTTTTTCGACAGATTTTCATTGTTTTTGCAGATTTGGTAGCTATTGTCCAGCGCCCTACTACTTGATCATTTTCGACACTTTTCGTCACCGATTTGTTGTCCATTTTTTATATTGATTGGAGGCTGTCCAGCGCCCTACTACCATCTCATTTTCAGCGGTAACCCATCACTTTCGTCGATTTTTTCGGCAGATTTTCATTGTTTTTGCAGATTTGGTAGCTATTGCCCAGCACCCTACTACCTCATCATTTTTGACACTTTTCGTCACCGATTTGCTGTCCATTTTTTATATTGACTGGAGGCTGTCCAGCGCCCTACTACTGTCTCAGTTTCAGCGGTTCTTTTCACCGACTTGCTGTCCGTTTCGGCTATTGATTGGAGGCTGTTCGGCACCTTACTTCAGCACCTTTTTTCAGCCTATTCTTCAGCATATTGTGGATCTTGGTTTGCTGCCCAGTGCCCTATTATCTTCAGCTTTTACCTCTCTTTGTTGGCACTACCGAGTAAACGACGGATCAGCACCCACCCAGGTATTGCTTGCACCCTTTTTGCACTTCCTTTTTGCACCTACTTGCTGTCTTTTCTGCTCACATACTGCTCTTTCTAGCCCCCTATTCCTATTCATATTTGTTGCCTCACACCCTCCTTTGTCCATTTTTCCATTTTGTTAGAAACCTTCTACTTTCTCAGCCCCTCATTTTTTTATTATTATCCATCTTGATTGACTGTTTGCGTGCCATTTTTGGTGATTTCGGAGGTTAGACTAAGTTGGGGTGACAACAAACGTCCTCTCCCTCAAGTTTTTGTCTCTTCCTTAGTCCCTACGGCGACTTCTTCATCAGAAGACCCTCCGCAGAGCTCTTTAGATGATCGTTTTACACATATTGATTCCCGCATGGATCATCTTGAGAGTCGTATTGATCATATTCTTTCTAGCCTTGAGACTATCCTACCACGAGGGGATACCACCCCCCCAGACATTCTTCATCGTCCTGGTAAAGCACCTTTATTTCCTATTTTGAGTACACCTGCTCCTGCTCCATCTCCATCTTCAGGAGGTGCTTTTGGGAGTACGTTTGGTCTCCCTTCATATAGTGTTGGTTCTTATGGGTCTCCTTTCGGGTCTTCTGTACCACCACCTGGATTTCATTCCGCACCACCAAGATTTCCTTCTTCTACTTTTTTAGGTAATCCTGAGCCTCATTTTGCTCATGATTTTCGTGATCGCATCCAGCTTACTACTTATTCTGGTTCATCTGATGGGAGTATCTTGGAAAATTGGTTCTCTATGTTAGAGACCTATTTTCTTATGTATCCCAAGACTGAAACCCAGAAAGTGCAATTGGTTGCGTTACATTTAGATGGTCGAGCTCAGACTTGGTGGCGTGTCCATCGCTCTGAGCCTACTCGTGAGGGATTACATATATGGCCTACTTTTCGGCATGATCTTCATATGGCTATGATTGACCCACAACGGTTGGTTCGCCAACGTGATCTGTTTTGTAGCCTTCGCCATACTAGTGATTTGACTGCTTATATTGATCAGTTAATTGAGCTTTCCTACCTTTTTACTAATCTTCATCCTACAGAGCTTATTTCACATTTTATTGCTCGTCTTAGAGACACCTTACGATATGATGTCTCATCTTTTCGGCCTCTTACTCTCTCATATGCTATCTCCTTGGCTACTACCTTGCAGCATAAGTATCCTAAGTTATCCACATCTTCTCGTTTTTCTTGCTCTCATTCCACTGCTTCTCCTACTTTGGCTTGTATCTTTTTTCGCTTTATTCCATGGATCTCTGCTTGAGGTTTGTGATTTGCCTCATGATATTTTTACGGTTCCTGACATGATTCATGAGCCTTTCGCCCTTACCATTACACATTTTCCATCCGAGGATATTTGCCAGATGGTCACTATTACTTATCTAGGGTCTTTATATGCTGGGATCTTTCTAGATGAGTATACGAGGATCCTTCAGTATCCTTGTGTTTCTACATATAGGTTTCCTGCAGTCCATGCCGATGCTATGGCTATATGGCATTCCTGGTTATTACATATAGCTTGGTTTTCATTTGAACCTGTTGATCGGTGCTGGTTTTTCCATATTACTGATCGCCTATGGTGCCGATATCTCTATGATTATGCATGTGGCTCTCTATGTGTTCCTTGGATTGTTGCTCATTGTCAGGCTTGGCATATCTTAGCTACTGTTTGTCCGGGTGATCTTCAGGTTCCCCATCATTTCAGGTTGCTCCATATCGCTTGGTCTCCGATGCTGAGTTGCCACTTTGTTCTAGTGTTCCGAGACCATCAGGGTACCTTGAGAGAGTTCCTCCTCCTCTCTTGGATAGTTTTTGGGGATGTTGCTGCCATATACTTCAGTGTTACTCATATGTGCTTTGATACTCATTCCCAGATACACGTGGATATTGCTCCGATGCTTGCTACTGATGTTGCAGATCATGTTCCTCGTTCCAGTGCATTTCTATTCCTCACTTGTGCGCCTGGTGTGTACTTTGGGATTACACTTGCAGCCAGTTCCGATGGGTCATCCGATTCTCCATCCGTTTTTGGTGTATCGTATGATGGATTGGTATGTCCATATGAGGTCTTTCTGGATGAGTTTTTCGGCTATAGTTTTTCAGTTGGGGCCTCTACTATTTCTAGATTTGTTGCTACTGTTTTCATGCATCATGTCTTTTTAGATGATGCATTGATTTCTTGGACCTTCTGGAGCTTTTGGCATGCTGCTCTTCTCGTGATATGGGCCTTGAGGGTACCGAGTGCCATTGCTACGTCTCATTCATGGGCCTTATGGATACCTTGGGCTTTTGACCATGCTGGTGCATATTTCTCCATTTTAGCTATCCTTTGTCAGGATGATCTCTTTATGCTCCATGTTTCCTGGCATATCGCTTGCTTTTCCATGCTATTACAGCGTGCCTGTTATCCTGCTTATGTTCCTACTCTTTGATGTTGGTCTTCCGATGCTGCTATCTTTTCTTGGGGCACCTTGCACATATGGTTGATGGTTATGTGTATGATGCGGCTATTCGCAATGAGTGTCCATCTCTTTTTCAGTTTCCTTATTGGCTTCCCGTTGCTGATGCAGTTCTACCTTCTTGGGATTTTTGGATACCTTGGTATGATGTCCCTATCTTTTGGGCTAATCCTCTACTAGCTTGGGCATTACGAATACCTTGGCATTCCTAGTTGCTGCTTGATCTTCTTCTGGTTCCTTGGCATTCCTGGCTGTTCCATATTGCTTGGTTTCTGATGACGCGGCCGAGATGTTCCCTTCGTCGCCATGATGTTGATCCTGAGTTGTTCCCTTTCTTACCAGCTGCCATTCACCGGGTTCGCCTTCACCATAGTCGACACTGCCGGCAGATTCAGTTTTTCTTGAGAGTGGGATGGTCGTCCTCTTGAGGAGGCCACTTGGGAGCCTATTGATGTGTTTTATCATACACCATTATTGGCAGATCAGGCTCGAGCCCTCATGGCTTTAGTTCTCTCCTCTACTACAGATGTCATTGTAGATGTTCCCTTTGCTTCATGATTCGGCTAGCTATGACTATTCTTTATTGTCGTATTTGCTTAGTACTTGCTTTACACAGTTATGATGCTTTTGGGGTATCTGTTGCGACGACTTATGTCCTCTCCATCAGTATTTCCATTAGTTCATGATTTTTCAGTATTTAGCATGCTTACATTATTGTTTTAGATAGTCATTATGCTTGCTAGCTGGTGGAGGGCTTTGTTTTTTTGCAAGGGAGAGTTATGGACTTGGCTCACTACATTCGCCGCGTCCATTCTTTTATTGTTATTATGCATAAGCAGGCCTAGGGGCCCTCTTTATTCATATACTGGCCTTGGGCCCTATTTGGTTATGTTTTTAGGACTTGGTCACATTGATTTGGAGTGGGGGTCCTCCTATTGGGAGGGCGCACTATTTTTTCCCTCCAAATCCTTTTCCCTCCCTTTTTTGAATCCTCCATTTGACTCATGGAGAGGGTGTAAGTAGGGCAGCATTGTATTCCTTTATTCAGTTTATGATGATTGCTCCTCTTTTAGCCTCCTTAAGCATTCTCTTCCTGCATTCTAGCTTAAGTCCTGCTTTCTAGCATAGCTAGTGAATCTTAACTTGTAACTACAACAGAGACACTTCGAGGAAATTTGCAGTTTACTAATATGAGCCCTGAACTCCCTATTTTAGTTTTTACAAAGGTTCCTAATTCTATAAATTGCATTGAGATGATGGACATGTCTGCAGACGATCACTTCTACACGAGATAGCCTGATGGGCACTGCAAGCAGAAAGTTTTTGAGCATACTAGTTAGGCTTTATGACTACTTTATTACAGATGGCACTTACAAAATGTTGGATACATAGTTGCAGCGGATCGCGATCCACAGCAAAAATGATCCAGAATGCATGTTCCAGATCAACAGTGAACTGTGACCCAGAAAGCAAATTTCTTTTAAGCGATTGTAACTCCTTATTACAGGTTCTTTAAATTGGTCGTACTCTTGAAGCAATTTGTGAATGGAGCCTCCAGAAACATACTCCAAAATATGTACAGCCTATCTTCGAAGTGAAAAGGTGATCAAGTTTTACTGCATGCTTCTGTGTAGAAAAAGAGCATTTGAGCTAGACTTGGCAGAGATCTCCAGGCTTCAATGTAGCCCTTGTGTAGCAGCTGAAGTTAACATGTGGCACAATCGGCACCAGCTGGATGCATAGAATTTAAGCATCATGTGAGGTGTGAAATATGATCTATCAGCATATAGATGGTGGCCACAACTGTTGCATAAAATTTCTCTGGAATAACCAGCTAATGTTCACCTCCTTTGAACAACAGATATGCATTAGTTCTTGACATATTTAGACTCTTCTTTCCTAAGCTTGATGTAGATTCACCTTCACACGTCACCTTCACCCACAGTACAGTCTACTGCTACTAAAGCAGCATATTTCCACCCTTTTATATGTTGCAGAATGATGATGCTAAGAATAGCTTAAAACAATCAGCCCAGGACCCTAGTAATGTTGATTTCAAGGACTACTTGAGCCTAACACAACTACGAATGAAACATGCAATATGAAATCTTGACATGCAATTATCACGCATGTAGAAATGAAAAAACAGCAAGTAATGGATCCCAAATTTTGATCCTAGTTCAAGTCTATGTGAACTCTACTCTATGCTAAATCAATGAATCAAAATAGAAATGAATTCTACTTTATGCCACTCCAATCAGCAGGACCAGATCTGGAAAATCGGATCCTAATCATCTAATTGGCCTCTAATCACTATTGGTGATGGCACCCTTCTAATAGAAAACAAATGCTTTTGATTTCATCAATTTCTGAAAAGTATTCAAGGAGAAAGATGGAATTTACAGATCTGAGGCAGCGCCCAATCAACAATGATTAGTGGGCACATTATACAGTTCCCCTACAAAAAATTCAAATGAAAAAAATAAAAGGGCATGTGCCAGGACTTCTCTAGGTACTTTTTTCTTTCCTCCAAAGTAACAGGATGCTTTCACACCTATAGAGTCCTTTGAAACTCAGGAAGAGAGTAGTGGCTGACCTAGAAAGAGTTGTATGTTGATGTTTTGGTATGTTCTATGTACTAGAAAATGTATGTTATCTAGTAACTGGAATAGGGTTTAACTTTAAAGTTTACCGTTAAGTAAATTGTGTAAAGATTGTTCTCCTTTATGTCCCTGTAATAATCACATATGGAAGCACAGTCCTAAAGTATCACACAGATACTTGTAACTCAATATCACACTAATTTATAAAAGCTACTTGTACTCACAAAGATAAATGGACTTCAAATCATCCAGTTTCAACTTTTTCTTTTTTTTAAGGTCTATTTCAACTCAGGCAGTCCCCGTGAGAATATGAAAAAAACCACTCAAAGGTATTTCCAATTACTTTTAGATCCAAAACCATTCCAAAACAAGCGTTCACTTCGTGTTCAAGATGCTTCTATGCAACTATGATTCAATTTGCTTATTCACTTTGCGATTCTTGCCTTTTTCTCTTGTAAATGGGCTATAACTTTTGTATAGGCACATGACAATTGATGTCTCTGAGGTAACAAAATGGTGCATACAAATCAAAAAACAATCATCCTAATCGTCTCATGTGGGAGTGCAAGGCGTAGAAGTAAATGTAGGAACAATATCTCTACTAGTATAAATAGGCGCTCTCTTTCTGCTGAAAAGGAGCAAGAGGCCGAAGAGGCTAAAGAGGAGGAAGAGCTTGAAGAGGCTGGAGAGACTAGAGAGAGTGGCAATGCTTATGTACATACATTCTTTGTATAGAGATTTGTAACCATTGGTATCCTACTTTGCTTTCACTTGTATGCATAATTTGTGATTGTTTATAGAACATTCATCACTTAATTCATTGTGAATGTTTCCGCTTCTAGTTCACATTGAATTCCAGCAACAATGGTGTCAAAAAGTCTACACTTGCTCGAGGCAACTCGAATTGACTTACGAAAAAAAAAACTCTCCAACTAAACAAGGGAAGAGTGACCGTTCCCGAGTCTAGAAGTAGCCACCTGTCTCACACTGAACGTAGGACCAGTGAAGAGCACACCTAAGTAAGTGTATGAAGGAACCACATCTAGAGGCTGTCTATCAAAAGTAAGCGCCTGTCACTGTGAAAGCAGAGAGAGAGAGAGAGAGAGAGAGAGAGAGAGAGAGAATCCTATTGTAACACAACAAGACATTCTAATATTTTATCCTCGACACCCGAAACTGGACAACCCTGTACCCGAAACGTTCGGCAACCTATATAAATGTGCTGTCCTTGATTAGAGCTTTAATCTGATACCCATATTGCCTGCAAAAAAACAAAATTTTAAAAAAAAAAACGTTTCTCAAAAATGCTCCCCTAAACTAGAAACGTGGTTCAAAAACGCGTTTCTAGAAAAGCAATGCATCTATCATATGTGTGTGTGTGTGATCCAAATCTGTGAGGCTGCAGTAAGTGTAAGCAGTCTCTATGATGTGGAGTGCGAATTAGTACTGATGCATCAAGGTGAAGCCATCTAAGAAAATTGCAACAACAGTTGGGATGATCTATCATCTTAATCTCCCTATAAAGTGCTTAGAAAGCCACATCCACATCGTCCTTACAGTCTGATCCACTCATCTTCATCATGGAGGAGGAGCAACTTCAAAAGATCAAATAAACCATGGGTAATGGTCAACTAGTGCATCCTAGGCTATTTCTGTTAGAATCTAAGTGCTTCTGAGTTTTGGCTGCACCTCACTCAGCTTAGTCTATTCTCTGGACCTCATCTTTCCGTACATATATTTTTCATGGTTCCATGACCCTTGAAATCTTAGAAGAGATTCCACAAAGCATGACTACATACAAAAATATACGTGAAAAAAACAACACAATGCATGGCTGCCCACAAGATAATGAGGCAATTGTTGGGTTTGCAGAGTCTTATCGCACCTGTTCGAGCGCGCTTATTATCTGATGAGTCAAAAAAATCAGCTGGAAGTGCAGATGCTGTACGTGTAACTTGAACAAGAGCAGTTTGTATAGGGACCACAGGAGTTGTATTTGATTTCACAGATGAAACACCCAACAATTTGGCACGTGCTTTCATATCTTCCACAGCCTGCATGCACAGCACAAAGTCAGAGTATACCTGCTCATCATCATTTCTGGGTAACGTTTGCATTAAAGCATTGCCAGTTAATCAAGCATGTTGATGAAGCCATTGCACCTCAATAAAGATCTAATACCTTCCATTCATAGAATGTAAAAGAAATACAATAGCAATGAGATTATTACAAGTTGTAAGACAGAGGATTGCTACTGAATAGTCACCATTGCAGGGACAATTCTGCCTACAAGCCTCAGATGAATGTTTGCCATTAAAGGCTGGGAAAAACTAAGATGGCTACGAGCACATTCAGCATATATTTTAAATAAGAGGAAACACATGATCATCAATGTGAGTACACAAAGAGTCAGCTACACATGCATCTCGACAAAGTTCTGTTGATTTTCATTGAGTGATTGAAAAGTACATCTTTATGTTGGCGACTTGCAATATGTGCGATCCATAGTGACTCTGACTTTATAGCCAAGCTACACACTTTGCAAACAGGTTGGCCCACATCATTGTACCTGTTAGCACACACAAAAAGTTGCTCAAGCTTGAATATGCAGACAGCATTCTTTCCAATAAGTGTCAGTGTAGGTCAGGACATTCACCAGTAGATATTCATTGCAAGACAGCATTAAAAGCCAGAACTAAGTCAGGACATTTACCAGTAGGCACTCATTGCAAGACAGCATCAAAAGCCAAAATTAACTAAGTTCCAAACAGAATAACTTGAGATAACGTACCTTTTCTTCTTTTTAATTTTGTGGGCAATATGGGTATCAGATTAAAGCTCTAATATATATCTGATTCCATTAAATACCTCAATAGTCGTCGTGCCCGTGATATCGAAGACCTAGAAACAGAACTTCTTATCCATGCGAAAGATATACTCTCTCCCATCCTTTCTGATCTTTTTAATCAAGCTGTGATTCAAGGCTTCCCCAACTCTTGGTGTACCAATGTCATACATCCCATTCATAAGGGAGGTGATCCCATGAGGCCAGAAAACTACCGCACTATTATGGTTGGACACATTATGGCTAAAGTCTATGGCTCGGTTCTTGGGTGAACACTGCGAAGACCAAGGTTATGGTCTTCAACACTTCTCGAGCCTTCATGCAGCGCCAGGAGCTCATACTTGATGGACGGTGTTTAGAGGTAGTTTCCTCGTATACATATCTGGGGATACTCGTTTCTAGTCCTACTTTCGGCATGCGACAAGCAGCCACCACTTGACTTGGGAAGGGGCATTCCTCCCTTGTTCAGCTTGAGCGGTTCTGCTTCAGGAAGTCCATCAGAGATGCTCGCAGTATGTGCAGACTTTTTGACACTATTGTCACTCCCACAGCCTTGTATGCAGTAGAGACATGGTGTACAGGTCTGACATCATCACTCTGGGCCAGCATTTCACGACTACAGACCACCATGCTAGCTCGTATGATTCGGGCGAAGTCCTCGGTTCCGCATGAGATTCTTCTTGCAGAGTTTGCCGTTCCACCCATTCAGATAGTTGCAGCTTTCCAGCTCATCGCATATATTCAGAGAGTTCAGGATCTACCAGATGTAGACACAAGGTATACACGGGCCTCACTTGCCTCCTCACACTTCCTTCATGACCAGGGCTACCGACTTTCATGGTTCTCACAGGCATCCCATTTCCTCCTTGATTCATTTGGCATATCCATCACAGAGCTCCCCTCGGGCACCCACCAGTATATCAGGCGCTTCTTATATAGAGCATACCTCGACCGTACTTGGAGGCGACAGCTGGGGGTTAAACCCGCCTATTACTAGACTCACTTCATTGAGCTTGACATAGTAGGATTCCCAGTTTTGCCACACAACTTGGACTCGGGATTGTCACACAGCCTCAGATTTACATTGGGATTGCTCCGCGTATCATCACATCAGTTGGCTATTGAGACTGGGAGATTCCAGGGTACCCCGAGAGAGGAGCGGATTTGTCAGTTTTGTTCCCTGGATGAGGTGGAGTCAGAGGAGCACTTTATCTTTAGATGCCCGGTGTATTACGAGATCAGAGGGAGATATCATTGTATGTTTCGTGATTCGCCTGTCACCCTACGATTCCTCCTAGCCTATGAGGACTCTCGATGCGCCGCACTCATGATACGAGAGATGTTTATTCTACGACAGGGCCTATGTCAGACAGCCCAGCGGAGTCATATTTCTTAGCCACAGATCACTTCTTTCTTCTCCAGGAGAAGAGGACGAGACTTAGTATCTGATGAGGATGAGGATGATGGAGACTTACATGCCCACCGAGATCAGAGACAGTGTTCCACTCATACTCATGTTGTTGCACGAGCTACCCGACTTATCATGAGGAGACCTCATCTTCCTAGACGACGTCATCGACCACCAGCAGTCCTTCATGCTGCATCCCGTATTACATCCTTTCATAGCATCAGCGAGACAGGGTTGGATGATAGTGTCATACGGTATTCATGACAGTTAACAGTATATATGCTCCCACATGTTTCATATATCATCGCATCCTTTTCAGTTTCAGATCATAGTAGTTAGATTTGTATTTCTGTTATAGTCTTGGAGACGTTTCATACGCTCCTACAGTTACCACATACTTGACATGTACATTTACTAGTCTTATATGCCTTTTGGCATGGAAAAGACATTAATAAAGCTTTCTTTCTCTCTCTCTCTCTCTCTCTCTCTCTCTCTCTCTCTCTCTCTCTCTCTCTCTCTCTCTCATCCTGTCACCCATGCACGTGCCCATGCTCCTCATCTTCTCCGTTCATCCCGACATTCATATCATTGTACACTCCATCGTAAAAAGCGTGCCTATGATGACTCTGAAGAAAAACATCTTGTCGACCTTCTCTTCCTCTTCCTTGGGCAAGTTTTGGCGTGAATTTATCCCCCGTGCCCCACCACCTCTCCTAGATGACCTCCGCGTATGGGTCGACTATGCTACTAGCTTATACAACATACCTATCTCTATCTCTCCCCGACCTTCTAAGTTCACCTTCTTCACCTTCGACATGGTACTTAAGGCCATTAAGAGAATGAAGTTCCATAAAGCGAGAGATATAGAGGACCTTGAATCCAAACTCCTAACCCATGCTACCGACCTACTTGTTCCCAAACTAGCCACTCTCCTCAATTTCGCAGTTGTCTCTGGCTTTCCATCATCTTGGTGCACCAACATCATCCACCCTATTCATAAAAATGGTGACCCCATGGTTTCTAATAACTATCGCACTATCATGATTGGGCATGTTTTCACGAAGCTATATGGTACCACACTTTAGTTTGCAGTGAGCTTAGAGACAGAGTCCAGGAGATTACATGCTTTGGCTAGGTAGGGTTCCGAGCCCATTTCTCTACCACTAACCATATTTTCACTCCTCGAGCTTTGATTGAGGAAGCCAAACACAGGCAAGAGAAGGTTTACTATTGTCTTGTTGACTTCAGGAAAGCCTTTGATTCGGTCCCACGCTCATTGCTCATTCAGAGACTCCATGATCTTGGCTTCTCCACTAACATCATTTTGGCTATGATGGCTCTTTATGAGAGAGTCTTGAGTTGTTTCCAACATGGTAGTGGTATCTCTGAGCACATTTAGAGCACCATTGGGGTGAAGCAGGGCTGTTTTCTTTTTGGGTTATTTATTGATGAGCTAGAGAGAGTCATCTTACAGAGCAGCGGATCTGGTTGCACACTTGGCAATATTCTGATTGCCATTCTTCTTTATGCCAATGATGTGGTACTAGTCTCCCTGACTAGAGAGGGATTACAGAGGTAGTTGGATTGCCTGCAAGGATTTTGTACTCGATGGGGCTTGGGGGTGAACATTGTGAAGACCAAGATTGTGGTCTTCAACACTTCTAGAGCTTTCATCCAGCATCAGGAGCTCACTCTCGATGGACATACCCTAGACGTAGTCTCCTCATACACGTACTTGGGAATACTTTTCTCTGGTCCCACATTTAGCATGCGACAAGCAGCGACCACTCAACTTGAGAAGGGGCATGCCCCCCTTGTTCAGCTAGAGCAGTTTTGCTTCTGGAAGTTCATTCAAGAGCTCGGAGTAAGTGTTTTTTGATACCATTGTCACCCCCACAACCTTATATGCAACAGAGGCATGGTGTACCAGTCTTTCCTCCTCACATTCGGCCAGTATTTCGAGATTACAGACTCCTATGTTAGCTCGCATGATTCGGGCGAAGCCCTCTGTTCCACATGAGATCCTCCTAGCCGACTTTGCTATTTTACCTATACAAATAGAGATAGCTTTCCAGCTTATTGCATATACTCAAAGAGTTTGAGCACTTCCAGATGCAGACGAGAGATGTACACAAATGGCACTGGCTTCTTCACATTATCTTCATGATCAGGGTCACAGGCTGTCATGATTTTCTCAAGCATCCCACTTCCTCCTTGAGTCATTTGGTATTTCCGATACAGAGCTTCCCTCAGGTACTCACTAGTATATTAGACGCCTTTTATACTGGGCGTATCTTGACCGTACGTAGAGATGACAGCCCCCATGTTAGGGACCCAACTCCCTTGGGTCCCAAACCCAGACTTGAGACTGGACGATGACTGGGCCTGTAGACTTGACCGGTGACTCGTGAACCTGCATGGTTGCCACGTGTCATGATCCAGGAGTGCACATGGCTTGGAGTCTCTCTCCTTGGAGGTATACAAGGGGAGGAGGACTCATTTGCCATCCATTCTATCTGCCTAGGAGGAGGTGGATGGAGAGCGTGTGCACGGCCAGGATGTATTGCTAGCGTGAGGCAGGAGATGACTGAGAGCCTAGGCGGTGGTATGGGACGCCGTCTGGGAAGGAGGTCGGATCCAGCTTGATACGGTCACAGGCGAGGGCACGGTGGGTGGACCCGGAGTAGGTCCTATGGCGGGGTGGAACGTGAATCGTTCGGTCTCTTGTGGTTAACCGGCACCTGGAAGTTTGTAGTAAGTAGGATTGTAACATATGGTATCAGAGCCACTGCATGCTGAAAGCAGGTGCGTTGATCCGTAGAGTTCCTCTTGTAAGTTTCGGTACTTCTGACGGGTTTCAAAACGGTTTTAAAATGCGTTTTTTATGCACCCTTTTGTGTTTAGTCCTTCGCTGTTTTTGGTCTCTTTTGAAAGAAACTTTTCAAAAAACGAAGGCAGTAGGGCCCCTAGTACACTGCCACGTGGCACTGTCCAGCCTCGGACAGGTGGCAGAAAGGAGCGGTTCTTGATTCCGCTCAGATCCGAGGCACAGGGTTTGTATTTTAGGGGCCCCTTAGCGTTAAAAAAACTAGATGATCATTGTTTCTTCAGAGGGGGCCTCTTGCCTTACACGGGAATGTAAATTTTTTAAAAAATAAACTCTTCAATTTGCTGTCCAGGGGCGGACAGGTGTCATGAACCTACTATAGGCAATTCTGCTGGGCCAGTAGTAGGCGGACAGTAGTTCCGCGAGGTTGCGATGAACTGCAACGAAGGAGAGGGGGGTCTGAAATCCAGCGAAGGAGGCCTGAAGGCCAGTGAAAATCCTGGAAGGGGTGAGGTGGCATCTGTTTGCCACGAGGGATAGAAACTAACCAATCCCTTGGTCGTGATCAGGTTTTGGTGGCAAAGAAAAGCCACTTGGCAGGTGGTAAGCAAGCATGGAGAGGGAGGCATACCTCTCCTATGCATGAGTTTTTTTGGGAAGAAGAGGTGGAGGTGGTGGTGCATCCTTCTTCTTGCTCTCTCTTATTCCTCTTGGCAGCCATGGACAATACCATCTGGTTTGTGAAGAGTCAGCAAGAGTAGCTTTGTATCTATCTTCCTTGAGTAGCTTTTGATTCCTTTCTATCATCTCTTCTTAATTCACCTCTCTTCTCTTTGAAAAAATGGAGCCTACTCCTACCACACAGCCTATGTCCCCTGTTCTTGAGGCTACAGTACTTGCCTCTGTTTTAGACCCTGATGCTTTGATGCTGGCTATTAACAGTCTACAGCAACAGATTGTGGATATGCAAGCCAAGCACAGTCGGGATCAACAGGATCTCAAGGAATTGACGCAGCTAAGGCAATTGGTGCATCAACCCTTGTTCACTCCTGAAGTTTTTGCTTGGGAAAAGAATGATAGAACCCCGGAGGCGGTCTTGCAATGGCTGGATCGATGGAATTCGCACTTTTCCATGCACGATTCATCCGAGGACAACAAGATCAATCTCGCCGTCATGTACCTGCGAGGTAAAGCATTTACCTGGTGGCAAGATATAAGGGATAAGCCTGAAGTTCCTAGGAATTGGGAGGATTTCTATAAGGCCTTTAAGGCGGCCTTCTTTCCTATTCTTGATGATTTTGAATTTTATCGTCAGTATGCAACGATCCATATGGGGAACCGGCCCCTGGATCACTATTTGCAAGACTTTCAGGAAGTCTATTCTCGTTTTGCAACCAGAATAGATCCACAACCAGCCTCTTACCCTCAAGGATGTTGTTCGCTTTGCCAGAATCTATGATGATACTCGTATGATGGCTAAGCCTGAGACTGGTGTCTTGCTCGACGTAAAGGGTAAGAAGCCTTTCTTTCCAAAGAATTCGAAAGACAAGGCAAAGGATGGGGCTTCAGGTTCAGGGAAATCGAAGAAAGAATCTACCTTGGACAAGGAAACCTTCATGAAAGCCAAAAGCGTTAATCTGTGCTTCAACTCCATGGAACCAGGTCATGTTGCGAAGGGATGTCCAAAGAAACGGAAAGCTAAAGGGGCATCTTTTAAGACACTAGGTAACTCTAGCATATCTAGTGTAGATCTTTCCTTTGCTGCTAATTCTGTGTGTGAGCATTGTTGTTTTAACATGGCTGTTTTTGGCCCTCATGACCTCGTTCGGATGAAGGGGGTTGTGGGTGGTCAAGCCGTAACTGTTTTATTTGACGATGGTTCCACACATAATTTTATTAACGCTAATTTGTTGCAGAAGCTAAAGGTGGAAACAAGGCAAAGTGACCACCGATACACAGTGAAGCTGACAACTGGAGCAAAAAGCCAAGTTTGGGACCGGATAGTCCCACGTCTACCAATAGAGATTCAAGCCTATAAGGATAAATTAGACTTTCATATTATGAATCTAGATAGGGTAGATGCTATACTTGGTAAGGCATGGTTCTATGAGAGGAACGAGTCTATGAAGAAAAACTATGTAACACACAGTTTGTCGTTTTTACATAACGGCTCACTCATAGAATTGAATGGAAATGTAGATATTTCTACTCGGTATATGCTTTCTACTTTGGAAACTGTTAAATGTATGCATATTGTGGATTGCAGTTCTTATTTATGTTAGTTAAAAGATTTTACTTACCATGAAGAACATAGTTTGCAATTTTACAATCTCCAAATGGAATTAATGTCTAATAACCTAAAACAAGAAAACTCGGCGGAAGGTGAAATTTTTAGGAAACTTAGACAAGAATTTAACGATGTATTTCCTGAGCAGCTTCCTGAGGGTCTTCCCCCCTCTAGGGGTGTTGACCATGGTATTAAACTGATTCCTGGTAGTTCTCCTATATCACTGTATCCATATAGGATGAGTACTACTGAAGAGGATGAGGTTTTTAGGCAACTGCAAATTACCTTAAGATGGGCCACGTTAGGCCTAGCAAATCTCCCTGGGGGGCACCCGTGCTCCTTGTGATAAAAAAGACGGAGGTACTCGTCTTTGTGTGGACTTTAAAAAGTTGAATAAGTTAACGATTAAAAACCGTTATCCTTTGCCGCGAATGGATGAACTGGTTGATCAATTGCATGGTGCAAAGTACTTCACCAAAATCGAATTAAGATCAGGGTATCATCAGATTCGCATAAAAACTGAGGATATTGAAAAAACCAGGTTTAGAACTAGGTACGGCCATTATGAGTTTCAAGTTTTACCTTTTGGCTTGACAAATGCTCCAGCGACCTTCCAGCAGATGATGAACGATCTTCTTCGTCCATATCTGGGAAAGTCCGTAATAGTCTACTTAGATGATATCCTCATCTATAGTAAGACCTTGGAGGAGCATGAGGAGCATCTCAGGCCTGTCTTAAAGTTACTTAGACAGGAGAAGCTTTTTGCCAAGGAGTCCAAATGTGTGTTCTTCCAGAAAAGGTTGTTATACCTTGGTCACATTATTTCGGACCATGGGTTAGAAATTGACCCAAATAAAGTCCGACAAGTATGTGAATGGCCTATCCCTAATAAGTCCTTTTTGGGCTTCACGGGGTTTTTTCATAGATTCATCTTGAACTATGCATTAATTGCATTGGCCTTGACGAATGTCCTCAGGGGGGCTAAAAGAGTTAGTCGGCACAGTAAGTTCAGTCCTCCAGTTACTTGGACTGAAGAGTTGAATCAGAGTTTTGAGAACCTCAAATACTGTGTAACTACAGCGCCTATTTTACAGATAGTGGATCCTAACAAGCCATATGTACACAGTACTTGAAACGGATGCCAGTGACTATGCTATAGGCGCAGTCCTATATTAGGATGGTAGACTGGTAGCTTTTGAAAGCAAGAAGTTGGACCCTGCTCAAAGGCGGTATTCCACCTATGACAAGGAACCTTTTGTTGTTATTCATGCCCTGAAAGTTTGGAGACATTATTTATATGGCTCCCAGTTTACCACAGTTACTGACCATCAAGCGTTAAAGTATATTAATGATGCGGTCGACCTTAGGGGTCGTAAGGCCAGATGGTCCGAGATGCTCCAAGAAATTCATTATGACATTGAGTACCGGAAGGGTACTTCTAATAGTGTCGCGGATGCCTTAAGCCGGATTGGAGAGGTTAATCAGTTAAGCTTTTCTGAGATCCAATCTGAGTTGTATCTGTCCTTAAGAGATTTGTGTAAGACCGATAGATACTTCGGTCGTATTTGGCTAGACGTCCTGGCAGGTTCTACTAGATCTAGTGATAAGCTTGGAATGCAGGATTCCAAGATTTCTCCTCAGGACAAGATACAAAGAGACTATTCCATTCGGAATGGGTTACTTTTCCGGAATGGAAAAGTTTGTGTGCCAGAATATGATGATCTAAGGGCCCAAATCCTGCATGAATGTCATGACAGCCCGTGTGCAGGGCACCCTGGCGCTCAAAGGACACTTGACTTAGTAAAAAGGAACTTTTACTGGCCAAATTTGAAAAGTCAGGTGGAGGCATATGTTCGCAAGTGTGCGCAATGCCAAGTTAACAAAGCTGAAAGACTTAAGGCAGCTCGTTTGTTAATGCCCTTGGAATCCCGAAAGAAAGTGGGAAAGCATTTCCATAGACTTTGTGGTTGGGCTACCTCGGACGGGGAAGCAAAATGATGCCATTTGGGTAATAGTTGACAGGTTAACTAAAATGGTGCAGTTCATACCAACCAAGCAAACTGTCAAAGCTTCTGAACTTGCACAGCTTTTCGTGGAAAAGTTGTTCAGGTTGTTTGGGTTGCCGAATGACATTGTTAGTGATCGAGATCCAAAGTTCACTGGCAAATTCTGGCAAGCGGTCTTTGAGAAATTAGAGACCACTCTAAGTTTGGGGTCTTTAGATCATCCTGAATAGGATGGTCAGACAGGAGGACAAACCAGTCTATGGAAGATATGCTTCGAGCATATGTTTACAGAAGACAGTCGGATTGGGAAAGGTACCTTCCAATGATTGAGTTTGCATATAATAGCGCAAAGCACTCAGCGACGGGTTTTAGTCCATTTTCTCTTATGTATGGTTTCCAGCCTAGGGCTCCCATTTCAGTGGGCCTCAAAGGCCTCAAGGTTAAGGCAACAGTAGATTTCCTGCATGATATGCAAGAGATGTTGCTTGTTGCTCCCAAAAACTTAAAAACGGCTCAGGATAGAGCCCAGTTTTACACCAATCAAAAGCGACAACCTAGGGTCAATGAGGGGGGGGGCTTGGGTATATCTTAGAATCCCAAAAGATTCTAAGGTTCTAAGGACTGGAAAATGTCCTAAGTTGTCACCTCGTTATGCAAGGCCATTCCGTATAGTAAAGAAACTCCATCGGAATGCATACCAGCTAGAACTTCCTCAAGGTGTTAAGGTACATCCAGATTTTCACATTAGTCGTTTAAAGGAACGACTTGGTGGAAAGGATGACTTGATGCCTCGGGAGGATGTAATTCAGCTGGAAGACCTATCATCCTTTGTACCTACTCAACCACAGGCCATTGTTGATGTACGTCGTGGGCTCAGGAACCGGCAGGTGACTGAGTACTTGGTTCGTTGGAAAGGAAGTTCCGAGGATGACGATACTTGGGAGAAAGAACATGACCTTAAACTAAGATTCCTTGGATTCTTTCCTTAGATAAGGAATTTTTTAAGGAAGAGGAAATGTTAGGGACCCAACTCCCTTGGGTCCCAAACCCAGACTTGAGACTAGACGATGACTGGGCCTGTAGACTTGACCGGTGACTCGTGAACCTGCATGGTTGCCACGTGTCATGATCCAGGAGTGCACATGGCTTGGAGTCTCTCTCCTTGGAGGTATACAAGGGGAGGAGGACTCATTTGCCATCCATTCTATCTACCTAGGAGGAGGTGAATGGAGAGCGTGTGCACGGCCAGGATGTATTGCTAGCGTGAGGCAGGAGATGACTGAGAGCCTAGGCGGTGGTATGGGACGCCGTCTGGGAAGGAGGTAGGATCTAGCTCGATACGATCACAGGCCAGGGCACGGTGGGTGGACCCGGATTAGGTCCTATGGCAGGGTGGAACGTGAATCGTTCGGTCTCTTGTGGTTAACCGGCACCTGGAGGTTTGCAGTAAGTAGGAGTGTAACACCTCGACTATTACTAGACTCATTTCATTGAGCTAGACAAAGCAAGGTTACCAATTTTGCCACAGTACCTGGACTCAAGATTGTCACACAACCTCAGATTTACATTGGGCCGGCTCCCCGTATCATCACATTAGCTAGCTATTGAGACTGGGAGGTTCCATGGTATTTCGAGAGAGGAGCGGATCTACCAGTTAGGCTCTTTGGGTGAGATGGAGTCTGAGGAGCATTTTATCTTTAGGTGCCTTGTATACTACGAGATCAGAGGGAGATACTATTGTTTGTTTCGCAACATGCCCACCACACTACGGTCACTCATAGCATATGAGGACTCCCATTGTGTTGCACTTATGATACGAGAGATGTTCCTACTGCGACAAGGTCTATCCAGACATCTCAGCAAAGTCATCCCATTTCTCAACCTTTGATTACCTATTTCTTCTCTAGGAGAAGACCACGATGCGACCCAGAGTCTGATGATGATGACGATGTTCATGGTACTCACAAGCTTCTCGTTTATTATGCACATATGGCATGACTATCTCAAAGTTACCCGAGGGATCTCATTAGTACAATTGAGGTTTTAATTATCACGCCTATGCACAACGAACATGGCAGGGTCCTCTTGGGACTAAGTTAGATTTCTACCATTACCATTTCCTCAAGTTGGATATTATTGGTATACCAGTATTACCTCGGTATCTAGATATGTCTCTAACAATGCTTATTATTCACACTGGAATAGCTATGAATTTCCTCACACCAACTATATGTGGAGACAGAACGTTTTCAGAGCATCCCACCGGAGCACGGGATTTGTCAGTTATGCACATTAGAGGAGGTGGAGTCTCATGAGCATCTTATTTCCTAGCATCCTCTATATTATGCGATCAAAGGGTGTTATCGTTGCTTTTTCCGTGATGCCCTAGTCACACTACACTCTCTTATTTCCTATGTGGACCCATGTTGTGTTGTTCTACAAATATGTGATGTTTTTTCTACACCGACGTACATGCCAACAGGACCAATTTGGAGATATAGGCTCCCAACCCCAAATCACCTCTCTTTTCTCGAGGAGACGTTCTAGAGCATATATTAAGAGTGAGACACCATCTGAGGATGAGACACTACCATTTACCCTCTCCACTCCAGATTTAGGGAAGAGATCCATTGAGAATCTTAACACTCGTCATGCCCGTGACATTGATGATTTTGGAATCTGAACTCCTCATCCATGCCACTTACGATCTCTATCCCATTCTCTCCCACCTCTTTAACCAAGGATTGATCCATGGTTTCCCTTTGCCTTGGTGCACAAAGGTTATTCATCCTACACATAAAGGAGGTGATCCCATGAGAACAAATAACTATTGCACCATCATGAGTGGTCACATTATGGCCAAAGCTTATGGTTCTATTCTTCAGTCAGCTATGAGCAGTAAGGCCAAGATCCGACATCTTCATGCTTTGGGATAGGTTTTGGGATAGGTTGGTTTCTGAGCCAATTATTCAACATCAGGCCATATTTTTATATTGTGATCCATGATTGAGGAAGCTCGATCCAAATATGAGAGGGTGCTATTTTGTTGACTTCAAAAAGGCCTTTGACTCTGTTCCAAGACATTTACTCATGCAGAAATTGCAGGAGCTAGGATTTCATGGTGACACTATTTTTGAAGTCATGGCCCTTTATGAGAGTTTTTGGTTGTTTGAAGTCATAGCAAGGTATCTCCTCATTGGTGGATAGCACTATTGGAGTGAAGCAAGGCTGCTCTCTTTCTCCTACATTATTTGGCTTATATATCGATGAGCTGGAGCATATTATCAAGCAGGATGGTGGGTACCTTATGTCATATATTGATCTCTATCCTCCTTTATGCGAATGATGTTGCTCTTTTATCCAGGTCTAGAGACGGGCTACATAGACATTTGGATGCACTTCACCTATTTTGTTCTCGTTGCAGTCTGAACGTCAATACTAAGAAGACCAAAGCCATGGTCTTCAATAGATCTTGAGCTTTTATGCAACGAAAGGAGTTATTGTGGGATAACCAACCTACGGAGGTGCTTTCATCATAAAACATACACATACCTTGGTGTTCAATTCTCTAGCCGTGCTTCAATATGAGACATGCAACCCTCGCCAGATTGGGAAAGGGTCATGCCTCTTTGGTCCAGCTTGAGAGATTTTGTTTCAAAAGCCATATTTGAGATGCTCCTAGCAAGTGTGGTTTATTTGATACAACAGTTACTCCTACTACTATGTATGATGCAGAGTCTTGGTGTACTAGTCTTACTTCAGTGGAGTAGGCCAATATCTCGAGACTTCATATCACCATGCTCTCACAAATGATTAGGGCCAAGTCCTTAGTGCCACACCAGATTATTTTGGCTGAGTTTGCAGTCCCACCTATACAGATAGAGGCGGTCTTTAGACTAATCATTTTCTGCAAAGACTAATTCAGATGGAGGGGACTCGCTACTCGCATACAACATTTATTTCCTCACAGACACTGTACAGCATCATACAGCTTGGTATGCCCAGGCAGTGCGCCTTTTGAGGGACTCCTTTGGCATATCCATATCTCACTCCCAGAGGGTACTCACCAGTAAATCTGGCATTATCTTTATAGGCTACACATTTAGAGGACATGGCATGGGCAGCTTGGAGTAAAACCATTATTTTAAAGATCATATTCCTTCGAGTTGGATTTGGCTAGATATCCCATTCTACCACATTACCAACTGGTTTATCTCAAAGGCTCAGGATTATGTTGGGACAACTTAGAGTCTCATCTCACCAGTTGTATGTAGGGACAGGTCGCTATCAAGATATACCTCGTGCGAGTAGGATTTGTCAATTATGTACTCTCACAAGGTAGAGGAGGAAGGCACATTATTTTCAAATGCCCTATTCGCCAATGACACTCCATTCTTTGAATACTTACAAGGATCCAAGATGTGTGGTTTGATGATTCGAGAGATGATGGCTCTGAGACGAGAAATTGGTTGAACGGCCTTATACACGATAGATATCCACCAAAAACCTTCAAGCATAAGGGTTTTTCCCAAGGATT
This sequence comes from Diphasiastrum complanatum, assembly GCA_029204225.1. Classification (NCBI taxonomy): domain Eukaryota; kingdom Viridiplantae; phylum Streptophyta; class Lycopodiopsida; order Lycopodiales; family Lycopodiaceae; genus Diphasiastrum; species Diphasiastrum complanatum. The sequence continues at coordinate 32,957,164 of CM055106.1, forward strand.
CATACTTGCATCTACATTCGCATATAAAGTTTTCACATACTTGAGATTGGCAGTTATACTTTGCTTTAGAAAAGTCATTAACCGAAACCTATGGATTTTTAAAAAATAGTATACCCACCCAAGACTGGTGAATTCTCTTCAGTGGAAGTGGTATTGATTGAAAATTGTGAATGTGAGTGTTGTTTTAGCTCAATTGTATTTGTACCTAGCAATCTGTTTTAAATCAACTAGGAAACCAAAACAGTGAACGTGCTATTCGTCGATATCTAAGGAAAGACGTTAGGTAAAGAAATGAACGTAACAAGCAATTGATTTAGAAGTAGCAATTCCCACTAAGGCTCGTCACCATAAGTACATGGTACACTTGGCAAGACAAATACCAAGGTTTGAGGTCAGAAGATACCCGAAATTTGGGATCAAAAAATACCAAATTTGAAACTGCACTTATAGGATCAATCAAACTAAGTCAATTTTCACATTATGAATCTTGATAAAACTGATGTAATTCTTGAATATGGGTGGTGAATTTTGGGTGTTATTACACATTATCGACCGATAATAAGAGATGAGAGAGGCATCTGGATGAATTTTGTAGTTAATCTTTTTCAAGACGCAAGAAGGTAATGATGTTGGGTAGTAGTGAATCACCCCACTATGGTCGCTATCTACATCCTAGTAAAGATGACACTGAAACTTCAAATCTAACTTGAAGCTCTGTAGAGAGATATTTAGACTTTGTGGATTTCCATCAGATGGGGCACATAACACTTCTGGTAGACTATATTCCATAACTTAGCAACGTCCCCTAAGCTTTAGCTCCCTTGATCATCCTGAATCTGATAGTCAAACCGAAAGCATTGATAAGATGATGGAGGATACACTTAGAGCATCTATCTAGTAGGCAGTCGCACTTTGCCGCTAGATGCAACCCCTTTATGATTATTCGCACATGAGAATGTCCAAAGTGATCAAAATAATGGGGACTAGACAGCATTGTAAACCAGCTGCAAGGTATTGTGGACCTTTAAGAAAAGTGAAGGAGGTCAACTATTTAGCTTAAAAGTTAGAACTACATGAGGGAGTCAAGGTGCCTATTCTCTTTCGTGTAAGTGGACTCGAGATAAGTTTGCATAAAAGGCATTCACTTACTTGTTGGGATGAATTGGGCCTTTAGAGCCAACGAGAGTACTTGACAGGAGAAAAAAAATTACTGAGAAATCATTTAGTCTCGAGTTGTTGGTTTGTTGGAAAAGTAGATATAAGAGAAATTTTCCTAGCTTCAGTTTTTTAAGACAAATATGGTCTTTAAGGAGAAAAATATGTTATGTCCCTAATTAACTATGGTTGAATAGCCCCTAGACTTAGGACAACATAACCCCACATGAGGTTAGTGTCTACAAGGTCTAAATAGGGTTAAAGTTTGGTAGTGGATAGCTATTGCATGGACATCAAGAGACTATACATGCACTAGTGTGGATAAGAAGTTCGCCCTATAGTTCGTGGAAACTATGACTATCTGTGGTCGTCTTCCATCTTTGTGAGGTCATGTTATATATTCTATTTCCATTTATCAAAAAAACTTCATTGGAATCATTCCTTTGTGTGTTGTATGAGATATTGATCAAAACTGACCAATCTCAATTTTGATGTACAAATCTAAAATTTCCAATAATTTCAAAGTTCCATCACACCTTACACAAAATGATGAGGCCAAAATTACTCCATGCGATACAAACAAGAATAGCTCTTCAAGATACATACTGAACCAATGGTGACTCGATTCGTTTGTCTCGCTTTTGAGATGCTTCTTTCATGCGTGATCGCATCAATGCCTTGCTTGCTGGATTCATTTTGTCTCTTTATGGCTATAAATTCAGTATGTGGATATAATCTGCTGCAGAATCAGACAATTAAACATAATCAACAAATTTCTCATGGTGTTGCTTACTTAATCCTACGTTCCAACCTTGAGAAAGATATAGGCTAACATTGAGGAAACCTTTACACAGAGGCTATGTCTTGCCAATTGTCTGAAGAGACAAAGAAGAAAGGGGGAAGTGACAGATCAGAGAAGGGCGTTTCTTGAACGTTGAGGTGGACCTTGTAGTGAGTTCAGGATCAAGTTTTTGTATTGGAAAAAAAGTGACTTGAAATAAGAATCCCTCTTAGGCTTTTAACTCTGAAGTAAATAGTAAAATTGAACAAACCTTTTATATGCCTGGCTGCGAAACAATTGTTGCAGCCCACGTTTTGGGAATCCAATTAGGATTTCCTGGAACATAGCCCTCTTTTTTTTAGTTTTCAGTGTTTTGACTAGTTGTTGTTAGTTTTTCAATGTTAAATCAGGTTTTAGAGGTTTTTTCTCATTTTTTTAATAAATAAAAAATACTAAAACTAAACTAAATTAAATAGCATTCCGGACAGCATGATTCATACATTTATCGCTCAAAAACCCTCATAAGGTGCATTATGGCTTAAAAGGTATTCAAGAAGGACTCAGAGGACAAACTAGACAAAGATTTGTTTATATGAAAACCTTTTCCAACAATTAGGGCAGATCTTTACAGGAATACACCCTTAAGAAAGATAGTGGTCTTGGATCAGTAATTCAGATAGCAAAATCGCTACCATTGCAAGAAGAGGAAATGGGTATAGACTTTACAGAGGAGCCTCCTGGAAATCATTACAACAAGATTGAAAATAGTAGAGATCAAAGCGCTGATTGCAGCAATCTATGCTGTGGCCTTTGAAACGCCCTAGAAATTAGGGTTTTGCAAAATGAATACTTAAAGGAGTCAAGGACCCAGGGGAGGAGGGATAAAATATAACCGGTCACGTGTGAAAAGCATGGAGTACCTCAGGAACTGCCACTGAGATGTTCGTCACGCATCATCACAGCTGCCCCCTGGAAACTGTTAAATGGTTGATCATAAACAGTGGCGAGTTTAAGATCTCAAAGCGCCCTTATGAAAACAGTTATCACTGCTGTTGAGGTTCATCTTTCTGCAACACAAGGGGAGCCCGTTGGCTCTTAATGACACCATCTCTCTCTCTCTCTCTCTCTCTCTCTCTCTCTCTCTCTCTCTCTCTCTCTCTCTCAACTGATTCTGGAGTTTTTGTGTCTTTGCCCTAACCCTAAAAGTAAAAAATCTTAAACCCCAAATTTCAAAGCCAAAAACAAGCAAATTTCAAAGAATTTGATCTCCTCGGCTGCAAACAGCAAAAAAATCTCAAAATTATCCTTCAATCTCACTAATCTCAGCAGATTTTACTCAAATGATGAGACACCATCGTCAAACAGGAGCGCTGGCCCTCTCTCTTCTCTCTATCTCTCGCAACTCCATCCCAACTACTTTCTGACAGCCATGGACGGGGCGATAGCTCAGCTCCATCACAACACAGCCACGGGGAGGCAACGGCTGAGTGATGGGTGGATTCATGCAAAGTGCAGAGGCGGCCAGCATGCAAAACAATCTTTTGACAACTGAAAACAGCAAGCTCTTCTGATTCTTACACGTCAGTTCCTGCCTGGACCAATCCGCATGCTAAGATACCACCATTACACCCACATGTCAAATAATCGCTGCAGTTTTGGTCAGCACAAATCAAAAACCCAAAATTATGACAGACGAATCAAAAGGTGAGAAACACGTTCTATCATTCACAGCATACATTCCCATTCTGTCTGTATGTTTCTGCCCTAACCCTCACCCTAATTCTAAACCTAATTTTCTTCCTCTAATTCTAAGCCTATTTTTCAAATGTGTAAGCTCTATGTGGGGTCCTAAGTCCTAACATTTGTGAGGAGTGATAACAACGCGTGAAGAACAACCCAATTTTGAGCCATAGCAAGGTTTTTAAAATGTTTTATATCTCCATCATAGATTTGCAAATGCTATGTATGGTATTTGTCATCCAATGGTGGGCTACTTGTTGTAGCCACCCTCGCCACTCTAGCGGCTCAAGGTGCTAAGCAGGTAGCCCACCTATGTATGACGGATACCTAGCTCGTAAATATGTTTTTTTAACCTCTTTTTTGTTGTAAAAGTTCTTTACACTCACATGCAACTAAAAAAAATTGTAAAAAAAGAAAATAGCTCCACGCATTTCACCTAAGGAGGGTGTAGTTGGATCAGGTGAATGTCAATTCATGAACTTGGAATATCAAAATTCAGAACAAGACCTACATCAGCACTTTAGCTTGATCAATGGACAATCAACTATGGGCCATCAAATCAATGAGGCTGTTCAACTCTCTCAAGAAATTCATTAATTCTTCGGAATGAAAACTATTTGGCACTGATGTTCCATGATTTGGAATTGGATGGGTATCTTGAGGATCTGACCTATGAATCATTTCAATTCAATTTGGAAACTACTGAAGCTTTTTCAGACGTTGATAGTGATTCATTGGAATATGAGATGTTCAATAGTCATACAATGAGCAATGAAGATATTTTCTTGTTTCATAGAGATCTTATATGTATATTTTTCTGGACTAATGTTTCAAATATCTTCATGGCCAAGTATGGATACTACATCCTTGGAGTACAATCTAGGTTGAATTCCATAGCAACAATATCAGGATTTGATTATAATGTGCAAATCTATGGATTATTTTTCAATCGACTTGAATTGCATTGGCCGAATTTGAAAGAGAATTTGATCAAAATTTGTGTGTGTGTGTGTGTGTGTGTGTCTTCTTGTTGTTGGTTCTCTCTCTATCCCTACTCTGCTTCTCTCTTCATTGTTGCCTTTCATCTCTATTCTCTATTAAGTCTATCACTCTTGCTCAATTTCTCTCTCAAAAATATGTCTCGTATTTCTCTCTCTATATATGATCTATTGATGGCCATGCTCTATCTTTGACCCATTCTTAATCACGCTTCGTCTCTGATCTACTACAAGAAATGCTCCATCTTTATTTATTGTGATGGCTGCACTCTCTCTTTTATTGTTGAATGTATGGAATTTATCAATGATACTTTCCTTATCTCTAGGTATACTTCATCAAGAACAAATTGAATATAGGTAATGGGAATAGATCGATCTCTCTCTCTCTCTCTCTCTCTCTCTCTCTCTCTCTCTCTCTCTCTCTCTCTCTCTCTCTCTCTCTCTCTCTCTCTCTCTCTCTCTCTCTCTCTAGCTTGGAAAAGCTTATGTGGGCAATGAGATTGTCTCTTATGTTATAATGAGAGAGACAACTTACTAAACAATCTATGGTCTTTGTTCAAATAAAAAAATTGAATGTTGCCAATAAATTTTTAAAAATCAACGTTTCAATTTTGAAGACAAGTATCAAAGGCTGAAATCAATTAGATGGTTGCCACTTAGCTAGAGGAGTGTGTCTTGAAATTTAAGATAACTTTCTAGAACTTTACCTGAGGTTAAATTTTTTATACTTACATCTACCATTATGTTCAACTAATCAAGAACTTAGAAATAAATATTTCGTGAGTAATATCTAAGATATATGTTATGATGATTAATTATATTATACTAATTTAAGACTATTTTTCAATTTGAGTTTATAGTAAAAGAAAAAAAGTAGAATTTAAGGTAAGTGACATAATATATTTTAATGGAAAAATAATGTTACGTCCATGTCCAGTATGTGGGATTCGGAGTAATTCCTGACATGGATAGCCAGTCACTCCAGTGTATATGGATATTGGTTATGCCTCGTTATTCCGGGCTTGGCCTGTAAGGATAATTAATAAGGGCCCAAACCTATAATTGGACATACGAGCACTTGCATGGTGTCTAACTACCATAATGCAAGAATAGGAGGTAAATAGCTTAACATAGGCTGCATGGGGATCCTAAGAGATTCTATCTTTGGAGAGAGAATACTTACTATGGAAACTCACCCATCTCCCTATTGGAATTTTAGTTTCTTGAGCCAGGTTCTTCTCCTCTCTTGCATTCATTCACCATGGCATGGGGGTGAAGTGGTTAGGGTATTGACTAGCCATTTCCTGTTGGTTGGGTGGTTTTGTTCCACAGGTGTCCTTTTGGTTGTTTTGCAATAGGATTTAGTCTGATCTTCATAGGTGATTCTTACACTAACCGTGTCCAAGGCTACCATAGTAATATTATATCCTTTCACCACATGGATAGCATCTTCATGGGTATGGGAGCACATTTTGCATACACTCATTCTGATAGTCAATAGGCAACCCAAACACAAGTTGCTATTGAGCCAAAAAAAAACTTTAATAAAAAAGGAACCTTAGCCCCAAAAAAATCCATTTAATTCTTGGACATAGATGTCCTGATAAACCGTAGATACATCTTCGAGTTTTATAGAATTCCTCAAGGAATTTGGCCCAGGTTGTAGGTTTCAACGAAAGTCCCTCCACAAAGTGGAAGCTTTATTTTTGAGAATAGGAGGACTGATGATATATGTTTGTCTTCTGGGATATTATGCAAGCTAAAATAGCTCAACCATATATTATCCAATCCTCGACAACTTCAAGACATTTAATTTTTTTTCCTTGGTAAAACATTCGATTGATAGCCCAAGTTGTTGGAGTTATTAAATTGTAATCAATTAAATAAATATTGCATATTGTTGTCATGTTGGTTGAATTCCAAAATTGTTTTACTTAGAATATCTAGTAACTGATCCCCCCATTATAAGAGAGAGGGGTCAGATTTTGGGAGATGCAATTTGTCTTTCTCCAATAATAAAAAACATTTTATGTGTCATTTTCATATGGAAAATACATTTGTTTCCTTCATTAGAAAATTTGCTTAAGAAAACACATTGAGTTCTAGTCCATATACATTAGTTCTAGTCCAAAAAGAGCCATGTTTCCATTGTTTCAATTAACCTCGGATAACTAAACTTTGTTGAGACCAAAATTTGACCGTCCTTCAAATTAACCCCTGTAAAATTGTGCATAGAGTTGGCATACATAATAAGACTTTTGTGAAATGTTCTCAAGCTATCTTTTTCAACCATTCTAGTGCTCAGAATAAAAGACAACTAGAGGTGTGACAATTAGAATGACCTTCAGCTAGAAAAGAATTTGGTCTTCTATGCACATACAAAGCACATAAAGATCAGTATCACTTTATTCAAGAAAAAAAAAACTTCCATCCAAGGAATTCAACATAACATAGTGCAACATTGAAGATTAATAAACATCTATATTCAAAAAGCCTTATGTAAAAATATTTTTGAATATATTTAAAAAGGTCTTTGTGCATGTAAGATAAACTAAAGCTCTAGGTAGAGTGTTAGAAGTGCAGACTTCTTAATTATGATTGATTGAATTCATTATGGTTATTGTTTAGCTACTTAGTCAATATAGCTAATATTAGTATATTTTAAGTGGATCAACCAATGAAGGCTAGAGAATTAAAACACATATCCCATAACGACAACCTATGCCATGCAAGAATAGCGCTTGAAAAAAGTATGATATAGTGTTTGTGGTTTCATATTGCAGCTTCCACTTGGGAGATTTTAGTTGCTTTTGTGTATGTTGCTCTCTACCTCTTTGGTTTACTTAATTGTAATGTGAATAAGATAAATGATTAGGAAATTTTGTTAAGAGGACAAAAGGGAGTGTTTACCTTCTTTGCTTATGGAATATTTGTATAGTGAGTTTAGAGCTTTGTTGGCAACTCCTTAATGTGAGCATACCTTAGCTCATCATTGGATGAAAGCTCATCTATACTACAATCATGGCATATGCAAAGCTCTTTCTAAGATTCCTCATAACTTAGAAGAAAAGCTTGATACATCTTCATACAAGATTAGTACTGGATCCTCCTTTAACATGCCCAATCTCTTGTCTTATTCTTTGTTTATCTATTATTTGATTCATGTGACAATGTGTGCCAATTTGGCCTTTTGTTTATTGAGTTGAAACATTCTTTTTGGTTGCTGCTCAATAGTTGAACATGGTCAAAGTGACCAAAGAACCCTACTACCCCAGGGAGGAAGCACAGGACTCTGTCCTAGTGCATTTTATAGACAGAGAAAATGGCAACTTAGTACCTATCTATGCAACCAACTTAGAGGTACTCGATTTAGAGCTCCCATCAAGTGTATGGATGTGGAAAAAACCATAGGATTGTCGAGTGCCCTAACAAGCCACAAGGAAATTTTGTACCATTATGCTCTGATTGCGAGTATGGACACCCATATCTAATGTGTCCAATGAGAAAGGAGAAGCAAGGAGAGGTCTTTGTTGGATTTATTACTTCTACTCTCCTTAAATCCCATTTTAATCTGCCTCCATTCATGCTGCATATTTACTAACGCGCAGCCTGCATATTTACAAGCAAATGTGCACAGACGAATAAAAGACGAAAGAATCGCGACACTGTGTTTTTACACAGGTTATGGTGACAGGCAAAACGTTATCACCAACGGTCACTCCAGCACTAACTGACGTCACACCTTTTCACGCTCACCCCATGCAGCTGCACTAATAGACAGGACAACGACTGCGGCCACCACGATCTCTTACAGACAGCACATCCACTATACTTTCCACATCTGCACACCTGTAATATAATGTATATATATTGGATACCATTTGAGTATTCAGTAGGATGGATGAATAAGTTGATGAGTGAAGAGACATATAAAGAAGTAAATGAAATAGATGCCCTGAGCATTGATTCTTCATTCTTGTCAGAATTAAGATTTCATCCCTTTTTACAGATTGAAATAAGTTTCGTAGGGAACACGGTTTCGTCCGCTATTATCTTGTGCTCTACCGCATTATTGACATGTATACATGATATACTTAATCTGATACAGTTATTTGTTCTGTGTTCAGATCTATGTTACTATTGCTATGCTTATCATTCATTCTGTCTGATCTTTCTAGTTGTTCTTTCTGGTAATAGATGACTAACATTTGGTCTTGTCTTTCACGAATCATTCGTGACTAATTATCAGTCGAGCACAGTCTAGCTCTTCGCGAATCATTTGCGACATATAATTTGTCTTGCTATTCATGAAAAATTATTCTTCTAGCGCTTCATCCATTAATGCTTGGCTACGTAATCAAGAATGACCATGATTTCCATCATTAAAGTTTTGTTCATTCTGGTAGGCGTAGTCATGCTTACGGAGACAGTCGTATAACTCGCTCCGCTGCACACAAACATTTTCTGTTCAAGTTCGTTTCTCGGTTTTCTTGTTCGAGTTCGTGTCTCGTTCGTGTTTGTCATTCATCTCCCCTCTCTCTCCAACAGTCTTTGCCCCTTCACACCTCATGAGTGTGTAGGAGAGCCCAAGGCATCTACAATGCTTGTATTCATCCAGAAGGAGCCATCCAAGTCTGCCACTACCGGTCCTACTAGTGGATCATCCGATTCCTTATATGTAGGTGAATACCCAAATCCCACAGTTGAGCGAGGTAACTTTAGACGCATAAAGGAGTGGGTGAAAGAAGCTCAAGCCCTAGACCAAGCCAGAGAGGCATCTCAAGAGCCCGAGAGCATGACTAACATTAGCCCAAAGGTGAGAACAATCAATGACCTACCGCGTAATGTCATAATACCCCTAGGCACCTTACTCAAAATGCATCCGATCCTTTGGGAAGGATTGAAAACTTATATAGATGGACTAGGCAGTGAGAAACTTGAAGCAACCAATTTGGTGTCGGATGTAGATCGCAACCAGTCCACCAAGTAGGGGTAGGTTGGGAGAAAGATGAAAAACATGTAACCATTCCAATCACGCATCGAGGATTTCCACAAGAATCGGCCATAGTTGATGGAGGATTCAGAGTGAACATCATTTCCTCCAAGCTTTATCACGAATGAGGTCTTACTTGTATGGTAAGCACTCTTTTTACGATCTGACTAGCTGACCAGTCTAGTGTGAAACCATTAGGCATAGTCAATGAAGTGCATACCAAAGTAGCCGAAATCCATTTCGTGCTAGATTTTGTGGTCTTGGACTTGCCTGATTCTCCCCAGTCTTACAGTGTCCTACTAGTTAGACCGTGGCTCATAACGTCACAAGCTCTTCTAATTAGTGACTAATAATTTGTCTAGCTGTTCGTGACAAATTATCTTTCTGATGTTTTGATGCTTAATGTTGGCTACGTAATCATATCGAACAGGATTTCTATCACTAATGGTTTGTTCGAATCTGATAGCGTAGTCATGCTTGAGGAAAGAGTGAGATAGCTTATTCCGTTGTGCACGAACAATTTCTGCTCGAATTCGTTTCTTTTTTTGACATTCAAGTTCGTTTCTTTTCGTGTTTGTTTTCTTTTTTAGTTATCTTTCAATTCTCATCTCTTTCCAACATGGTATCAAAGCCAATTTTCTGTAGCCTGATAAGCTTCCACAGAAACAAGACTCTACTAACCAATAAGAGTAATTGTGTTCTTGTTCTGTAATTTAGCACCAGATTTTCATACTTAAGTCACTAATAGCTATTCATGTTACCTAGACTAATCTTCCACATGGATTCCCAAGGGAAAGCCAGTCCTATCATGGACAAGCTTGATGGAGCCAATTACCATCTGTGGAAATTTAAGATGAAAACAGTGCTAATGGGTAAAGAACAACGACAACAGCCACCCATGATCTCCCACAGACAGCACAATCACTTTTGTACCTTCTTCATCTACACACCTGTAAAACTTATGTATATACATTGAATACCATCTGTTTTTTGTGCCATCAGAAAGTGCATCAGAACGACATCAACATAGAAGAGAGAGAACGAAATATCATTGATAATCAGAGATAGACATCATAGATGCTTTCGCACGTTGATTCTTCTCTTCCAGATGTATTGTCAGTAATAGGTTCATCACCTTTACAAATGGTGTGATTAGCTTTGTGAAGCACGCAGTTACATCCGCTTTTGTTTTGCACTCACCTGCATTATTGACCTGTATATTTCATTATACTTAATCTGATTACAGCTGTGTTTGTTCTGCATTCAGATGTGCGTCGATATTGCAATGCTTTTCTACATTCTGTCTGGTTTTCTAATTATTTAATCTGGTTGTCTGCTCGTCGCAAATAATTATCAATCTAACTCTTCGAGACTAATAATTTGTCTAGCTGTTTGCGACAATTTATCTTTCTGATGTTTTGATGCTTAATGTTTGGCTATGTAATCAGATTGAACGTGATTTCTATCACTAATGTTTTGTTTGAATCTGATAGGCATAGTCATGCTTAAGGAAAGAGTGAGATAGCTTATTTCGCTGCGCACAAATAATTTCTGCTCGAGTTCATTTCTTTTTTAGTTTTGAGTTCGTTTCTTTTCATGTTCGTTTTTTTTTTAGTTATCTTTCAATTTTTCCCTCTTTCCAACACCTAGAGGCTATACCCCAATGCAAGGAGTCTGCAGTGAGGAAGAAATAGAAGTTCTTCACGTGTTCACCCTGGAAGAAGGTCGAGAATACGAGGATGAAGATTTCCTCCGATATGTAGATCTTGATCGTTTCAAGCCTATGCTAAAATCCCAAAGTACTAGATCCACGAAAGCCTCTAGCAAACGAAGATCTCATCGAAACAACAGAACCCTACAAGGCAATGCTGGAACTAGTAATCGATGGATCCACGACTAGCATTCCAATAACCATTAATGATCTCTTGCAAGAATGCATAGATTGGGACCTAGCTGAGGATGAAGCGCTTTACCCTCCTATTTTGTCATTGTATGCTTGATTGTGGATGTGTGAATGCTTGATTGTTGTTTCATAATCATGTTATCACATATTAGAATGATCATTAGCTCATGCTTTCATCCAACAATCCACAAAATCAAACATTTGCAAAATAACTGTTAGAATTCTATTTGCAGAAACCATTAAGATCCATTAGGTAGGATTTCCTTCCATTGTACCCCTCCCTTGAGAAGATAAAGTTAAAATAGCAATGATCGACTTATACAGTGCTTTCTTATTTTGACGGCACCACGTGTGCTTAGTTCTAGAGTTATCGGGCCATCTTTCTTTTACGATCGCCCTTTGAGTGCTTTTAAGCAACTTATCTTTGTACTTACTTATCAGTTGAATATACAGTCTCTGGAGAGCAATTTTGTTGTCTTGTCTTGCTGCACTTGACGTTGTGCTGTGGTGATTGATCCGGTCGGGTGTTTAAACTATGTTTCTTAACTTGGTATCAAAGACTTTGGTGGCTTGAATCACCGGACAAGAACAGAGAGCTGTGAATTCACGACGGTTTGTTAGCTAGGAAGCACAAAACCGAGTCTGTGGAGATTCGTGGAATAGCTCAAAACTGTAAAAAGATTCAGAGGCAGGGGATTGTCAACTCAATCAGAGGGCAAGCAAAAAAAAAAAAGTGAAACTGGAAAATCTTCTGAAGGGTTGCTTGGCATGTGTGATTGTTTTGAATCCAATCGACACCATTTGAAGAGCGGTTTGGAGCAGAATATTGTCTGCTGTAGGGCAACCTCAGCCAGATAGGAGCTGCAAGTGAAAGCTCAGGAAAAGCCTAAGGAAAGCCCAATATATCCTTCTCTTCAAAATTGCTAGGGTTTCAAAGAGCAAAATCGTGGATATCTCAAAACAGCTAGATCGATCCACAGGTAGCAGCCATAGCTTGTGAAGAGAGAGGTCACGTGGAGAAAGATGGAGAGGTTGTGGGACCTCGTGCGTGCTCAGTTCAGCTAGCATGTTAGCGGCCCGAAGTGCCTGGTGCTTCAAAGGCCCTTGATTAACGCACAGAAGTGTGGAAAGCCGTCCGATCTCGAGTCACACAGATCGACGATGGTGATTGCATGTCAGGTGGGTCGTTGGATCTAAAGGATCCGTTGGATTGATGTGAAAAAGCCTGAAGGGGTCTGAAGTGCAAAGTGCATCATTAAAAATCTTCAAATTGAAACAATTGTTGGGTCCCAAGTTTTGTGAAAGGTGAAGTTTCTTCACACTGAAGAAACAGTTCAAAAACCCAAATTGCCCTTATTTTTATCTCCTTTAGCCTATTTTGGCCAAACGAAAGGCTATAGCCTCCAAACGAAGGGCACGTTGACTGTACTTGCAAGTACGATACACCAAAACAGAGTGAATGCCGCAGAGAAACTGTTCGGAGCATGCCAAAAGTGATTTCACCATTCCATTGGGCAGGTAGTTGGGAGTTGGTGACGAGAAGCATTTCGGAAAGCGCCAGTTTGCCTTTCAATTTGGCGAAAGAGCGGCAGGTGGCCTAGTAAGCCAATAATTGCAGGTCATTATCTGTGATTTCTGACATCACGGTTGGCTTTGGCATATGCTTTATAGCCTACAGGTGGAGTTTCAAGTAGTTTGGAGATGCCAAACATCAATGAGGCAATTTTGGGCGATGCAAGCAAACTTGATGGGGCTTCTAACTACAACATCTGGAAATTCAAAATGAAGAGCATTTTGATGGAGAAAGAGTTATGGGAGATCGTGGCAGGTATTGAAGTCCTACCAAATACCACTCCAGGTGATGAGGGCCTTTGATAAAAAGGCGCAGAGAGCATTGTCCTTAATCAATCATTCAATGAAAGACCATGTAATCACTCATATAATTGATGCCACGACGTCTAAGGGAGCTTGGGGAGCTCTTAGAATGCAATTTCAAACTTGCAATCCAGCTTGGGCCATGTTCTTGAAGTCGAGATTGAACGAGTAAGAAGAAAGTGAATCAGTGGGATCTTTCTTCACAAGGATAAAGGAGCTGAGAGATCAACTTGTGGCAATTGGAGAACCAATTAGGGACGTTGAATTGGTACATACCACAATGAGCGGTGTCTCAGAAGGACTACAGATGTTTGTGAGTGGCATTGCTTCAAGGGAGAGGTTGCCTACTTTTGAAGACTTCCACATAATCATGTTGCAAGAAGAGCAGCATCACGAAGTGGTGAAGTCAAGGCAAACCCCACAAGAGGATCAAGCCTTGCTTGCTAAAGACAATCAGAAAAGATGGAAAAGGATTTCTAAGAAATCCAAGGATGATGATTACGAGGGAGAGTCATCATCAAAAGGGAAAAAGAAGAAGAAAGACAAATGTTATTATTACCACAAACCGGGTCATTGGGCACGCGAGTGTTACAAGAAGAAAGCGGACATAAAGGCGGAAAAAGTGACTCAACAAGGCAACATTGACGAAGATGATGGAGAAGATGACGAGACAGTGTCTTCTCATCGGCATTGGCATCCCAAGTGGACGATGGTGCCAGATGGTTCATAGATTCAGGCGCCACAAGGCATATGACCGGGATACATGATTGGTTTGAGAAATTCTCACCAATCCATGATGGGGATAAGGTCACTCAAGCCAATGGAGAGGAATGCCAAATACAGGGTGTGGACAATGTACCTGTGCAGTTTCCTGATGGTAAAATCAAGAACATCTCTAATGTGCTTTATGTTCCTGGACTCAAAAAGAGTTTGCTTTCTGTTGGTGTAATGGAAAATCAACATCTTAAGGTTGAATTTGTCAAGGATGGATGCCTTATGAGGGATATGAACCACAACCATAAAGTGGTGGCGAAGGGTTATAGAGATAGTAACTGTGGCCTTTATAAATTGGATGCTGCAAAACCATGAGAATATGGTTTGGCTATCTCAACAGCATCTCAATCTGAGTTGTGGCACAGAAGACTTGGTCATTTGAACTATGATAGCTTGAGATTGATGGTGAAGCTGAAGATGGTAATAGGGTTACCGGCATTGCAGGATGATCATCATGCAATATGTCAAGGATGCTTCATGGGAAAGCATCACAGGGAGACATTCAAGAAAGGTGGAGCTGCAAGAGCTAAGAAACCGCTCGAACTCATTCACAACGACCTGTGCGGCCCAATGAAGACCATGTCGTTGGGAAAAGCATATTATTTTATGACTTTCATAGATGATTACTCTAGGAGGACATGGATTTATTTCTTGAAGAAGAAATCTGACGCTTTTGCTCGCTTCAAGGAGTTCAAGACCTTGGTAGAGAACCAACTGGATGCACGCATCAAAGTGCTAAGATCTGATAGAGGGGGCAAATACAAATCTGATGATTTTGAGGACTTTTGCAAAGGACACGACATCAAAAGACAATTCACACAGTCACACACGCCGCATAGTAATGGTGTAGTTGAAAGGAAAAACAGGACTATTATGGAGAGTGCACGCTCCATGATGAAGCAAATGGGCTTGACCAATTCACTTAAGTCGGAAGCGTGCAGTGCGACAACGTTCTTGCAAAACAGCCCTACAGTTGCGGTTCCAAATGTAACTCTCGAAGAAGCATTTACGGGAATAAAGCCAACAATTGACAAGTTTCGTGTCATTGGATGTAAGGCCTATGTACATGTGCCAAAGGAGGAGCGAAAGGAACTTGATGCCAAAGCAATCAAGTGTATCTTCGTCCGTTATGATGAGAGGACAAAGGCATACAGGTGTTTTGATCCTGTAATGAACAAGATTCACATTAGCAAAGATGTGATCTTTGATGAAACGCATAGGTTTGAAGATGAAGACCATGCAAGTGGTGAAAGCATCAAAAGACTTCCCACAATTTTGGAGGAAGAAGATGAAGAAGATGCTCCACAAGATGATGCATGTGAAGACGAGATTCGAGAGGGCGAGTATGAAAGGACACCACCTATTCAAGAGCCTAGGGGGAGGTACTTGCCAATACAAGCAATAAAGGAGAAACCGGTTGGAAGTAAGAGACATTACTTAG
The DNA here is from genome assembly GCA_029204225.1 of Diphasiastrum complanatum. Lineage (NCBI taxonomy): Eukaryota > Viridiplantae > Streptophyta > Lycopodiopsida > Lycopodiales > Lycopodiaceae > Diphasiastrum > Diphasiastrum complanatum. The sequence goes on from CM055106.1 coordinate 32,972,824, forward strand.
ACACTCCTTGGGATACATACTCTCCACGTAGTGTATCACCTGAATCTAAAATACCAAAATGGTATGAGAAGATCACGAAGGACGCAAAGCTAAATCAACTAGGATCTAGCACACAAGGAGAAGTGAGAAGATCAACGCGGGAAAGGAAGTCTCCCGATCGTTATCATGTGAACTATGCCCTAATGAGTGACATTTTGAAGTGTCGAGAGCCATCAACCTTTGATGAAGCAAAAGATCACAAAGAGTGGCAAAGGGCAATCCATTGAAAAATTTGTTGGTTTGCAATTTGCCATACTATGCTTCTCGAACAAGTTGTAAGTATATCTTTGTTGACTAATGATAATCCGGCTCATCCCGATCTCTACAAATGGTATCCTAAGGTAGAAATGAGCTTCCCCTAAATTTGTCATGTCGAACTCATTTGACAACATAGCTTTAGTATCATTCAATAATGAAATACTATTTTTCAAACCATGTTCAATAAAAAGTATGTTGATCTTTGAAAGCCATGTTTGTGGTGAGCTTAAAGCTCATAAAGAGCTTTATGGAGTTTGCATACTTGATGCTCTTTGCCTTTAAGTAGAAATGTTGAATTGATTTGTCCTTTGGATCTTTTGTGCTAATATAACAATGAGATAAGTGATCCATTACTACTTGAGCTGATTTGTTTCCATGTGCTAGTAAGCTATAATCTTTTGTGCTAATATAACAACAATAATGTAAGTGAGGTAATAACATACAATTCTGAGTGAACTAGTTTGTCTCCACGTGATAGTAAACTATGATCATAGAATTAATGTGATAGTAAACTATGATCATAGAATTAATGAACCCGTTAACGGTTCAGTACGGTTCTTAGAACCGTACTCTGAACCGTACGGTTCACAATTTTTTTTTAGAAAATTGTGTGAACCGTGGCAGGTAATAATTAATTGATTAATCACTTTATTGTGGTACCGTTCATCTAAAAAAATAGCACGGTTAGATGAACCGTGGCAGTGATATTTTATTCACATCAGTGTGATATTAAGTTCATATCAAATACACAAAAATGATCAATAATTGACAGACCAAAGCGTTTTGATATGAACCAGTGAAAACAATACACGGAAAATCAGCTGTCAAGCTATACTGCTTATTGAAGCTACACCATTCAGGTGTTTGATCCGAGCTTCTACAGCTTCCTTTACTTCCGACACTGTATGACTGTGTCTTGAGCTGTAATCTCTGCAGCATTTCAGCTAAGAGGTAGCATATTGGGAGAAACAAACTAGATCAATGATGTGTTTGTGAATAGGTTATGCAAATCCTTATGATGGAGCTTCAAAAGACCCAAAATTTTGATTTTTTGCAGGCTACTGAATCTGTTGGAAACAGCTTCTTCGTACAGCTTGTTCTTTGGTCAGATATGACAAACAATAGAGTGGATCAGCCTCAATTTCCCTCAAATATTCATCGATATCCATGTCGAGCTTCCAGATATTTTCCTTTGAGCCATCTGAAACTATTTTTGACAGAAACCTTGACTGTTTTCTCCAGTGCATATGCTTTATAGGAAGCAACACGAGACTTACGCTTCAGTTCAGGATCATTAATCAGATTGCTCCACCATCCAATTATCTCGCTATATTTCTTTCCTTTGGCATATATGTCCTTCGGTTCATAGACCTGAACCCTTCGGTCCCCTTTCATCTCCAGAATTTCTTTCCCTCGGCTTTCTTAGGATATACTTCGTTTGCTTGAAGCCCAAACTGACTGTAACTCGTACATCTATTGGCAAAATCTTCTCATGAGCTGATCAAACGGTTTGCTAGGCTCGATCAAACCTTCATGTATAGACATAACCAAGGAAGACTTTATAATATAAATGCAAATGCAAGCCAAATCCAATTAGCTTTCAATACTGTGTTTAATGCTGCATCCAACCAAAAACACAAACGCCAACTGTCGGCAAAATCAACATCAACAAGATTAATCCACCAGCTGATTGCAGTCCAACTTACAGGCATGGCTACTGCTGTAGCATTTGATTTACTTTCAACTTTCTTCTTGCTTTGTAGCAAATTTACTTCTGCTTTTTTGGTTTGTACCTTTTATTAATTTATCACAGCCCTAAATTTTATCAACGAAGACGGTATCAGAAAACGGCAACGGATGAGGCAAAGAATCTTCCAGCTGATTGCAGTCCCAATTACAGGCATGGCTACTGCTACATCATCTGATTAACTTTCAGCTTTGTTCTTGTTTTTATATTTGGTAATTTGTACAGCTTTCACTAAATCAACACAGACCGTATCAGAAATAGCAAGGAATGAGGCAAAGGATCCGAAAATGGCCGATAATTCCAACCAAAGCTGCCGTCCATGCATATTTTGTATCAAATCCAAAGCAAAAGCCACAAATAAGACGATCCAACTCGAGATAAGACAACAGAATAAAAATTGGAGATTATTATTGTAGTTAGTGTTAAAATTCACCTCACTAATCTTGACAGAATCTTGGCCTTAACCGAGAGTTGGGCTGTTACTTGTGTTTTGTACAAAAAAACCCACCATTTATATGGAGAAGGGACGGGATGAGCATACTCATGATCGACACTCATTCATGGTGTAGCAACCATTACAAGGCAAGGGGTCTCTCTCTCTCTCTCTCTCTCTCTCTCTCTCTCTCTCTCTCCATTATTGCTATTTTTTCTCTTGAAACCTAAAAAAACCCTAAAATACAAAAAACAGCGCCTCTCTCTTTATCTCTCTCTTTATCATGATGCAATCCTCTCCTTTTCTCTCTTGCCCTTCTATACTTTTCTCTTTTTAGAAACTTGTCTTTCATAGTAAAGTCACATGTTCTCTCTAGAAATTTCTAAATGCACTTCATTTTCAAGCATTTCAAATGCCCTTCAAATAAATTTTAGGGCAAACGTGGGCCAATGCGGATAGACAAAACCCTTTTTGTCTATCATTGCCACCTCCCCTCTCTCTCTCTCTCTCTCTCTCTCTCATTCATGAAACCCTAGTTTCAACAACAAAAAATTTTCAGGCTTTGCATTTTGAAGGTCTCATTAGCTCATGTTATCTAGAGACGATATGTATAAGCTTTTAATCAAAATTGCATTTTTGCTCAAGATGTCTCCACATAAAAAAGAACTTGTTGACCTACATAGCAAACTCTAAATACACTTGGACCAATCATAATGCAGGAATCAAAACTACATTTTGGTTACGGGATTATGAGAAACACATGATGTGTCCATCAAAAAGAACTAATTGACCTGCATTGGTCAAAACCCTACATAGACGTGGACCAATCATAATGCAAGAATCATGTTCTCTCTCTCTCTCTCTCTCTCTCTCTCTCTCTAACACCTCACTGTATCGTTATTTCTTACCCCTAAAAATTGAAAAATCCACCCGTCTCAATCTCAATGGCGCTCCTCTCTTTCTCTCTCTTCCGATCTCGTGATTTTATATATCTAGAAACTTCTCCTTCTAGAAGTCTATCTTTTTAGAAATTTTCTAAGCATGTGTTCTCTCACTTCAATTGCCTTTCAAATGTCCCAAAATACATTTTAGGGCAAACATGGACCAATGAGAAACTTCGAAACGCGTTTTATTCACACATCCTACTCTCTCTCTCTCTCTCTGTCTCTTTTCCCTTGAATCTTTAGGAGTCCACCACTCTCGCTCTATATCTCCCCACCCTTGAATCTTTTGGAGCCCACCACTCTTACTATAGTAGTGGCTTAAAATAGATTCCACTCCTTTCTTGGGTGGTGGCCATATTTTAAAGAATCTTGCATTACAAGGATCCATTGGTGGTTAGGATTTTTTTAAATCTTCGGAGCCCACCACTCTCACTATAGTATTAATTCAAAATTTGCTCCCTCATTCCTAGGTGGTGGCCAAATTTCAAAGAATGTGCATTATAAGGATCCATGGGTAGATAGAATATTGATATTTAGGGCCTATATATTATGTGTACATAATAACAGAGTTAATGGCTGGTTACTTGAAGTCCAAGTGATATGCCTAGAATTTGGTTAAGATAGATTGGCATTGGAAGCAAAACTTAGCTATGGTCGCATTGTTAGTGCACATGATATAAAGGCCGTACTAATTAGCTTTGTCATGATAGTGTTGTAAAGCTACCTTTACAAGCAACCATAGCTAAGTTTTACAAGCTTTATTTCCGGCGCCACTGGTGCCAGCATTGTCCCCAGCGCCAGCAGCGCCACTGCTGCTGCCGGCACCGGCGCTGCTTCATGGGCCACTGTGACCAAAATCTAGTCGGCACCAAGTTCCTATGTCTGAAAAACTTTGATCGGTTCTAGCGAAGTCTAGAGAGCTCGGATTGATGTGCAATCACCTCACACGATCTAGGCATGATTAAAAGAAGCCTGGGGATCAATAAATTCTAGAGAGAGAAAATGACTTTCTAGAGAGAGAAAATGTGCTTTACCAACCTAGCTTGGGCAAAGCACTTGGTATGAGGGGAGGTGGCAAATCCCACCAATACTATAGGGGAATGTGGGTTGCGACTCAGGGTGAGCTCCAACCAAGTCTCAACTTCCCTTGCTGGATTGTTGTCTTAGCGCCCGCTTTGGCATGCCAGTGTCCCGAAGACTAGGGTCAGTCACACACTTAAAATGTAACCTTCTTAGACTGATTACCTTATGGGTTTCAATGTTCGGTAAAAGCGCCAAGTTGTAAGGCCGCTTCAAATCTTTTTGATCTGGCACATAGCTGAGGGTCGTATCCCGGGACCCCAGCGGTATGTTGTCGGGACCATTCGGTCTAGGAACCGATTGTCTTCATATCTGTCGCGGCTTGTGGTTCAGAGTGTTCCTTGCATGAACATGAATGGGTTAAGCTCTTGGGGAACGGGCTCTAACATGTCGGCTGAGTTGGATAGCTTGCTTGGGTGGAAGTTACCTGTTTATGGCTGTCCAGTCTGGCATGGCACCAGGTTGGCTTCCAGCGCTCATGACGAAGCTTTGAGTTGGTTAAGTCTGATGTAAGTCAGACGACTTGCTTGGAATGAATGTTACTCATTTGTAACGAAGCTTCGAGTTAGTTAAGTTTGATGTATGTCAGGCGGCTTGCTTGGAGGGCAGTCAACCACATCGGGACCCTCGGGCTGACATGGCGCCAGGTTGGATCTCAATGTTGGTTTTCGAACTTCAAGTTGGTTAAGTCGGATAATTGCTGGCGAGTTGGCTGTTTGTATGTCAAGTGGGTTTGGACGGCAAGAGTTGAAAGCTAGGAAGCTAAGTCGTGGTTCCCGCCTTTGGGATGCCTGCACTACAAATAGCTATTGTGATGATTTGCTAAAAGTTGAGGTGTCACTCCTAGGCAAGTCTAAGCATTATAATGAGTTTATCTTAAATTTTTTATTCTTTGAAGATGAAATTATTGTTTTTTTTTTAACGATCGAATCTTGCATAAGGCAAAGCTTCTCATGATATATCAATCACTTTGTTTTTTGTGTGAAGCAAATACACGTAATACAAGCTCTACTAGTCATTAGAAATCATTATCACAACCACTGAATTTGCACACAATTGTTGCAACCACATCATGTTGTTACTCTTATTGACACACCTTTCGTAGTTGAAGCATATTGAAAAAACGAATTGAGATTTGAAATAAAATAGTTTTAAAGTTTTTTACTTTTAGAAATTGAACACAAAGAAACCAAATTGGCCCACTTTGAGAGGGAGCTGTAGAACAACTGATCAGACAGATCTTGATTCTACTAACAAAGTGTGTCGTTTACTTGACAAAGGATGACAAAGAAACGAACGCGAACTCGAAACATTTCTATTCGTGACCAATTTGAAAGATTCACAAAATTTGTCTTGCATCAACTCAAAAGATTTGCGAAACAGTTTCTTGTAGAAGCTCGTGGCTTTCTTGTTGAAGCTCGAAAGATTCACGAACAAAATCTTGTCGCAATATATTTTGTTTCTTGTTCAAGCCTCAAATGTCACGAAATTGTCGCAAACAATTCGTGAAATCTTCTGGACTGTTCTTCAAGCTCACCTGTCACGAAACTATCTCGAACAGTTCGCAAAATATTCTAGATTTTTTCTTCAAGCTCAAGAATTGTCATCTATCGCAAACAATTCGCAAAAGCCGAAAATGTCGCGAAGAGACAAGTGTCGCGAACAATTCGCGAAACACGAAGCTGAGACGAAGAGATGGACTATTGCAAATAATTCGCGAACAGAAATCATTTGACCCGAGAAACAGAGCGTCTATTTGAATATCAATCGTTGTAAACGGTTAGATATCTACTGTTACAGCATTGAAAGGCCAAAAGGCCGGTAAATAAAAGGCCAAAAGACCTCTCCTATAGCAATATAAATACATGTGCACTACTCGTTGTAACACACTCACTCAATCATAGACACAACAACGAGATAAGACAACAAGTGATGTATATTGATGAATCAGATTCAGAGTTATAAAAATTCGTTTTTTGATCAATAGTTTCTTATTGTCTAAATCGTCTTAAATTGTCTCTTACTTCTGCATATAATTTCTGCACGCATATTCAATCAAAACTAATATTGTTCTATTAGAACATAGATCAGATACAATCCCGATTGAAGACACTGATATTAGTTTGATTGATTCAAACTTGCATCGTGTTCTCTGTGAAGAATAATTATTATTTTTTCTACAGTTACTTATGCACAAAACGTGATATTTATATGACATTAATATGAAATATTCACCCTGTTATCATGGTCTTTGACATATTGTAAGTCATTGTCAACTGAATTCTACTTAAATTACTTGAATCTATAGTCTTGCCTTTGGAAGGCCGCACAAACAATTCCAATTAGATCATCATCGAATGAGGGCCTTGGCAAGCAATAAGCAACATTGTAGTGACCAGTTTTGTGAGAAAGATTATTGTGAAAGTATACATTTGTTAGTAGCAAATCTTCTCAACTTCCTTCTAGATTGGTATGCCTATAGAAGGCGATGAGCATATAGTTGAAATTCTGTTAGGATCTAGTGCAATATGTAGATCACATCACACAATCACCCATAGCCACTCCTCAAGCTCTCAAAGATGGCACAACAAAAGTTGATAGATTACAAAGAAACATTGTACATACAGAGTATTCACAAACTGCATGAAAAGGCAAGTGTCCTAAAATTGGCCTACCACCTGTCAAACTAAGGTCGGGCCCAATATGGCCAAATTCGACCGACAAACTTGGGACATGCCCCCAAGTATAGCAAGTACTGTAAATAACTATGTACAGGCTAATTCTTCCTACGTGTGGCTACCCGACTAACCCAAGTAGCCGTCTACGGGATCGGTGCCCGATCAATATATCCTAACGGGTCACGTCTCGATCACAACCATGTACAGTAAACCAAATAAATTGTACACTAATTACATCATCACATTTAGAGCTTATACTAATGAATCAGATCACAAGCTGATTTCTAACTCTCTCTCTTAAGCTCAAATGTGATAAGAGTAAAAAAAAATATATTGCAGCAGCGTCTGGAGTGTCCAAAAGATGTTATGCATATTACAACTACTATGTACTTGACTCACACTCAAGCACACCAACAAACCACCAGGTTTGACTCACAAAGTATCATGTAAACACAATGCTCATACAGAGAGTCTACCATACTCTCGACCAACTGACTCGTCCCCAATCCGACTTGAACCCAAGTGGACCACATGAGCGACATGGCTCAAACAGAGGAAATCCCATTGCCACCATGAGACTTACATCCTCCATTCAGCTAGGCTGACATCCTATCAGACACTTACAAGTACAAACCTGTAAAGCTGACATACATGAGCGATGAGGCTCAACCTGAGGAAATCTTACCGCCACCACAAGATTGCACCCTCACCAGATAAACAACTAGTAGACAATGACAAGTCAATGAGCATAAATGACTACTTTGTTTCACTGTAGCAAATGCACAACCACATAAAACTCCGACTCAGATCTAAACTCCCGTGACAAGGCAACATGCAAGCCCACACACACTCATGCAAACCAACACGAATGATAAAGCGTCAAATACATGACCAAGGCCTGCCCATAAGTGGTATTCTATCGTACCAACACTTGTGCCACCTATAGATCCGCTGCTACACCACTGGTCACCAAATCAGGTCCTCAACCATGGCCTGCACCTTTACCAAGATGCTCTCACGTCCAAGCATATACATCTATTCAATAGGTCCCGAAAGCTAATCCCCATCCATTCCCCATGCTCCAAGCACAAGAGTCTACCAAGGACTCCATGAATGAATGTACACAAACCTCACCATGGGCTATACCTGAGTAGCTCGCCTACCTCCCAAAGATACTGATGATGACATGCTTGTGCTACATCTCATGTAGGTTCAACTTCCCATGCTTGACATTGCCAACTCTGATTTGACCAGTCTATAGGCCTCCCACCAAGGAGCCTATCTCATCAACACATCCATCATAGTGTCCAAGCCAAAGCAAATGCAAACTAGATCCACTATCGTGATAGTAACTCACCCACGATCCATAGCATATTAGGTAGGATAGCTCTAGAACTCTGTACCCTGTACTATCTGATCACCAAGTATCCATTACCCGCTGATAGCTCCCCGAGAATTTGTCCACCTGTAGTGCAACTAGACTCCAACTGGATCTAACCAAAAACTGCATCCTGCTTACCAAAAGATGATGGATAACAACAACATGTGACGCCAACCTGGAGACTACTGTGCATATAACCATGCAACTTACATGATCACTCGCCAAAGTATTGGCTGTCACTCTTTGAGCAACCATCTCCATCGCTGCTGGCTCACAACCATGGGCATGCTGGATCCACATCACCCCGTATTGCACTCCATGCCCTCATGATATGTACCACCACTGGGTACACTCCATGCCACCTAGCTCCAAGTAGGCATGACCCATCCCTAGGTCATCACATGATGCACCAATTGAAGAACATCGTCCATACAATGACATATCATACCTGAGCAATTGTAGCATCTCCATGAGTGCCACCCCAATGGACTCGTCATCCACATACTATGCTCATCTGATGTCTCTTATTTTGGTCACCATCCTGCTAGACAAGCCGAACTCCAAAGCATCACCTGCTCCACCTAGCTCCTAGCATTTGCTCGCTCTCCCTGGCTATGTGCCACCCGACACCATGCCAACGCAAGTATATCCTTGAGTCGTCCCTCATGGGATCTCGAGACTAATGTCTCCCTGATCGTACTGAGGTATATCGCTTTGAGTGACTCCCTCTAGGATTTTCCATGATCTCACCACCTGAGAATCTGCACCATGGAAATTCCAAAACTTGTGCCAAGCCTAGACTCCTACAAATACAGCCATTAAATACATGAAAGCTATAGATAGCTTATCCACACCCATGATGGTAGATGTCTCCCCATCGATGCCAATGTCAAAACTGGCCCCCTGCTCTCATGCCATCCTGTACTCCCAAATGAGCACACCATGAAGTCCTCGCCATCAATATCCCCTACAGTAGATTGCTAGCAAAACACTCACCACAGTGTTTGCCCTCCGATGACACCCCGTGCGATCTCTGTGAGCTCTCCAACCTAGAGCTGGCTCCCAAAGCTTCACGCTTTGTCCATTTGTGTTTGCAGTGTTCTGACTCCATCATGAATCCCACCTGTAAGTCATGTCCATCAAATGACTCAAGTCCAATCTAAGATAGTTGTTCCCTGATGATCATCCCATGTCATCCGACAGTGTTATCCCTACCAAGTATCCCAATGTCATCCCTGATCACAAAGATCTGGGCATCTATCCTGTAGTGCCCACCTGTATTCCCCCAAGCTAGCTCCTAGCTGCTCTTGTGAATGGTTCCAAACCACTCCCTGAGAATACACTGAGATGTGAACTCCAAAGCCACCATCAAGTCCCTCACATGGCTATGCATGCCAATATCCCTCCAAGTGAACCTATGAGATCTTCCATGGCCCAAACCAAATGACCCTGTCATCACTGAAATCTGCATCCCTGATGCAATCCTGATATGGCAAATTGATTTGACTTATCCAAACTAGCAGTTGAGGTGTATCTCCTCGATGATAAACCTGATACACTGCTCCATAGCTACAATGGCTTGATCAAAATTGACTTATCGACTGCAAAACCACAAAATCATCACACTCACTACTCTCCAAGAGCATCCAAAGTGTGATTATTGACCCATTCTTCATCCTCTGCGTGTCCCACACATAGCTCGTCCAATGCAAGTCTGCTATCTTGCCCAATGGCTTCCAACTGGCACCACCTCGCACTTCCATCACTCGTGACCGCCAAATGTGTGTACCTCCAAGCTAGCCCATATTTCTCTCTGAACGAGAAATTTCCAAGCTACAGATGTGTGTGTCAATGCAGCTATCACCTGACTCGACAATACCATCACCGATCATGCATGTGAGAGCGTTCCCCCAAAACGCCACTTGACGTTGGTTGGTTCGAACCCCAAAAGTTGAACCTGATCACAAGAATTTTTCACCCATAACCGGCATACCATGCCTACCTCTCACCTGTGATTGCTTCCCCTTTCAAAATTGTTGCCAATAATGAGTAGTCACGACGCCAAACTGCACTTCCGTTGCCAAAACTAGCTTTCTCCACACGATTCCACTACCATTCGCCCCCATACCACATTTACTACATTCAAACACCTTGTTACCCTGTCAAGAGTAAGTAATAATGATTCAAAAGTGATAATGCCTCATTGTACCGCCCTGTAGCAGGTTTCACCAGCCAAAAATAGCAAATTGGGCCCTACGGTAGCCAAATAGCGAATGTAGCCCATCACTAGGTCACCCGCACTCCGCTCGATAGAATGGTGACGAAAACACCCTGAAATGTGTTTTTCTTTGTCTGTGACGTTGCTCTGTCCGTTGGCTCTGAGCAGCCAGTTTCAGGGGTCATTTTGGCCCAAGGATGGCCAAAAAAGGTGCCCTCTAGCCAAAGATAGGTCCATTTCCAAAATGCCTTGCAAATTTAAACTGTAACTTCAAACTGAAGTTTCTTAATGAAGTGAAGTCCACTTTAGACTTCGGGTCCCTTTAATGAATTTCACATTGAGAATTTTTTATGAAGAGAAGGGTGCCTTTGCCCTTCAGGCCCCTTCACCTTCCATCCAACGGCCACCTTCCATCTTGTGGTCCAGATCATTTCCCAGACAATTCACCTTGGTCGTCGATCTTCGTAGGACCCCATCCTATGATTTTGCTTGCACCTGCGCGATGAACAATGCTCCTGCAGCCGCTGAACCCTCCGAAGCGCTATGCGCCTGGCCCGTCTCATCGCGCGCGAGTTCCCTCCTCCTCTTCTCACCTCTTTCTTTATAGCTCCCAGCTATGGCTAATACCAGGGTTTTTTGACGTCCCATAGATCTGATCCAGCTCCTCAGATACATCGTCGTTGTCCACGGCTGTCTACAGCCTGTAGCGCCCATCAATTGCGCCCTTCCTTGGCTTCTCACATCATGACAAACTGTTTTGTACAAAGAGAAATCCAAGAATTTTCACCTGTAAACCCTAGCCAGAGAAGAATGGAGAATACTTGGGCTTTGCTCAGCCTTTTACTGAGCTTTCTCTTGTAGTTGCTTTGCAAATCCTTGGCAAGCCCCGTTATGCCAAACGGCTGTCCACACAGTGAATAACGTAGCCAACATTGATGATTTCTCTGAAACCACCGAAATTACAAGATTTCCATGAATTCTCCCTAGAATCCACCTACGACGATCGTTCTGATCTTCACCGAAGCTCCGATCGAAGGTACTTTGCTGTCTTATGCCATCTGGACTGCCGATACCCCGTATGGAATCCTCTCTCCTGAGACGCTCCGAGTGCTATTTTTCCTGGTGAAAGACGTTGTCCCATAGCTCCATCGGATCGTGCATATCTGCAACACCCTGACGCTCTGATACCAAGTTGAAATTCTGTTAGGATCTAGTGCAGTATGCAGATCACATCACACAATCACCATAGCCACTCCTCACAAGCTCTCAAAGATGGCACAACAAAAGTTGATAGATTACAAATAAACACTGTACATATAGAGTATTCACAAATTGCATGAAAAGGCAGGTGTTCTAAAATTGGCCTACCACCTGTCAAACTAAGGTCGGGCCCAATATGGCCAAATTCGACCGACAAACTTGGGACATGCCCCAAGTATAACAAGTACTGTAAATAACTATGTACATGCTAATTCTTCCTACGCGTGGCTACCCGGCTAACCCAAGTAGCCGTCTACGGGATCAATGCCTGATCAATATATCCTAACGGGTCACGTCCCGATCACAACCATATACAGTAAACCAAATAAACTATACACTAATTACATCATCACATTTAGAGCTTATACTAATGAATCAAATCACAAGCTGATTTCTAACTCATATTGTGGAATCTTATCACCAAATGTACTAGTTTGTGAGCTCATGTTCGAAGAAAGTATCTGCTAACATGAGAGTCGACATGCTATTGATGAGGCAAAGAGAAAGAGTATGTCAAAACTTACTTTCTACGATGATACATACACCTACAAATACAACTTTTTTGTTGTTGTTGTTGGGGTGGTTGGAGGATATGGGTGACATCATTTCCATAGTCTAGAAAAGCAACTCATCATTTTTGTACATGCATTTCTTGGCTAAAGGCACTAAAAGATACATTCAATGAGAAGAGATTTTTTATAGCTAATTCTTCCAAGGTAGCTTGAGTGCAAAGAGCCACTTATTAGATTGGGCCACCATTTGACAATCACCATTTATAGGTTAGGCTTTAACTTTAAAAAGACACTTCCGTTGTCTTTTGTTGTAGATGTGTAGGAAACTTTAGTCAATAGACGAGAAGAGCGATTTCTAGTGAAAAGGAAGCCACGGAAAAAATATGTCAAGGAGCACTCTAAGGTTGTCACCTCCACCATTGTTATATCTCAAAGTTTGATAAAATAGAGATTATTGACAATCTAACATGTATTATAAATTACCATAGTTTTACTTCCATCGTTACTTTTTCCATACAACAACCATAACGTCAAGTACTTAGAGTGATTTTAGCTAGCCATGACACGGATTTAAAAGTGGGGACTAAGGTGTGCTCACCCAAAGGCATCCCAGCCTAGGAGGGTGGCTACCTAAGGGTCTTTCTCGGACGATGGCAGAAGACCCATGGGCAATAAGGCCAATTCTTGTATTTAATGCCTACGTGTGAGATTTCTATTCTTACAACCGATGTCTATCTACATAGTCAATAACTGGCTGCCCCATAGCACATGCACATTATGTTACATCTGATACATGCTCTATATGGCATTCATTCATTGGTTGTCCTTGTCAAGATTTGGTGGAATGTGTAAATGATTTGGAAGCACATGAACATTTTATAAACATGGCTCTAAAGTACAAAGAGAAAATGAGCACTTCGAATTAGGAGAGAGTTTTTTTTTTTCTCTCATAGAAAACCACTCATGAACTAGCCATGTATTTGCATGCATGCATATGGGGTACAGAGCTGACATTTCCCCAAGGAGGCACAAAATTCAGAGGCTTTTATGCTAATATGTGGTGAATTTACATTGAACTTGAGCTGTAGAGATAAGAAAAAAAATATCTATCACCATGTCCTATTCAATATATGAAGGCATTGCTTTGAAATAAACTGACAACTTTCAAAATGCAAGATATTTCTTTGAAAAATAAATGCCTTCTCCAAGGATTACTTGTGAGGGTGTCTAACCTTTGTACTAAATTTTTCATGGCTCCTAGATGCCTTTGACTTGTGTAGTATTTTGAGACTAGCGTTGTGTGTCCAGCAAATTTTGGCTCCAAAATAATACGACTTCAAATTATTGTTCATCAAAGATGAAATTTATTTTTTCACATAGATTGTGAAACAACAATTTGGTGAGTGTTATGGTACCATGTAACTCTTTATCGTTTATATGATTAATACTCATTTGGAAATTCACTCGATTCCTCAAAATTGTAGCTTATAAACTCAACTTATCCACATGTCAAAATTTGTCACCTACCATAGCCAAGTTACAAAAGAGTGTTTCTTGTGGTAGCTATCATCCCGCTTATGAAGTACTTTATGTTGGCTTTCTAGAGCATTTGGTTAGATAGAAATTGTAGGGAATTTGGGAATGATGATTTTAGCATCTCCCCACTACTTATATCTAATGAGGCTGACATGCTTTCTTCTCTTTAAGTTTTCCCTGTTTGATGTATTTTTTTGTATAAAGTTCTGAATCTACAGTTAATCTTTCAAGAAAGAAAACAAAAAAGTACTTTATGTTGAATGTCGTCCTTCCCATGGCTACGACATTGTGAATATTTCTAATATTAAACCAATTGAAGAAGAAAATAAATGTTGAAACAACGGTTGAAGACTCCAAGAGCTCCAAAATTGTGTGTTATGCCATTGAAATAGACTAAAATAAATATCTTAAGTTTGGTCCTTGAAGGGGTGGCTTGCTTGATAGAGCTCTCTTCAAGGCCTTGAGTTTGATGAATGGAGTGAATTGCACAAGACATCTTAGGCTTTGGCAGAGATGAATGGACTTGATGCCCAGTTGTAGATGGGTGCAAATGTACTCAAGTGTTAAAAGTTGGTAACAAGGCTCTCTATAAATTCAAAATGTCATATGCAAATAGTCCATTGCTTAGTAGCATGATGGATGAAATCTTTGCTCGTGGTCCTATGCACCCAAGTCAGAGAATCCTCTTGTGAGGATATATTTGAAAATTGAAGGAAGAGCACCCTTCGAGGTTGTTGAACATATTGTTAATTGAAATTTGTTCTTTGGGCCCGTGGAACTACCCAAAGGTATCTTCACAATGTTCTTAACCGATACAATCTAATGAATTGTCATTTAGCTCACTCATCGATGGATCTAGGACTGCATTTGTTAAAGGACCAATGTCCCTAGACCAAACAGGAAGAGGAGCAGATGAGAGAGTATCCTTATCGATCGATACTTATATCTCTCATGTACGCAATGGTCTGTACAAGACCATATATCTCTTTTACAATAAGCTCACTCAGCCAATATATGGCTAATCCTTGCATTACCCATTGGAAGGCTCTCATAAGAGTCATGAGGTATATTCAAGCTACCATGTGTGAAAGATTTCAGATCCTTAAGATCTAATCTACTTGAATGATCTTTGGTTAGAAAGAGAAATACACTACCAATTTCACCAATGTAGAAAAATCAGCATCTACACACAATTTGAGATGCAAACACTAATAGAACTTGATCAAACTTGAATGAAATGATTATGTACTGTTGCTGTCCGTACAAAATAAGCAAGCTACTGTATTTCACACGTGTGGATCCAAAAATAACAAATATAGATCATTCTACACATAGAATTGCAAGCAATCACCAAGATAGTGCACCAATGGATAGTAGAACCCAAGAGAACCATGTATAAGCATGAAATGAGATACAGAAGAGAGAAGATGACTCTCTCCACGAGTTACATCCTTTTATAACAGGTCCAAACCCTATTTGGCCACTTGGCTTTCCCACCAAAATGCTAACCCTACCAATTTTGGGTCTAGATTCAATGTACCCAACTTATTCAAATTGAATCTACTCAAAGTCGCATTCTATCTTTCCCACACTTTCAAAAAGTGTTTATTCAAATGAGATTTAGACTAATGAACTTTGAAAAGTTAACCTCTAATTTTAAAACAAGTTTTGGCCTCAATATGCCAAATATGGAAATATTGCAAAATGTGATGAAACTAGTTGAATCTTTCACACTCCCTCTTCAACTAGTTTTAGCATAGACTTTGATAATACTCCAAGTGAAATCCTATGCTTCATGAACAAGTCTTTTCCCAATGCTTTGGTGAAGATATCAGCTACACATTCCGTTGAAGACACATGTTGAAGCTCCACCTCCTTTGCAATGACTCGCGCCCTCACAAAATGATATTGTATCTCAATATGCTTGCTCCTAGCATGAAAGATAGGATTGGATGCCATTCTTTGGGATGATTGATTGTCACAAAAGATGATTGGGCTCTCTGAAAAATCCAGCAAGTGAAGATCCTTGATCATCCTCTTGATCCATACCATCTCCTTTGTGCAATGTGTAAGAGCTTTGTACTCGGCCTCACTAGATGACAATGAGATAGTGGCATGTTTCTTTGACATCCATGATATAGCTCCATCACCTATGAAAATACAATAAGAACTAATGGATTTCCTATCCATTACATCTCCAGCATAGTCCGAATCTGAAAATACAAAAAGATTAGGTGATGATCCCTCATACAATATGCCAAAATCTCGAGTTCCAATGATGTACCTCAAAACTCGCTTTCCTAGCTTCCAATGCTCCTAGCATAGTTTTTGCCAATAGAACTTTGATCCATCATAAGAATGATCTTCTTCCTAAGAACAGATCTCCTTTCAATGATCATGTAATGCTCAAAATAGAAACAACCATAATTGATATAGAGAATAGTGTCCACTTGGGATGCTTCACTATTTCTTACATCAATTTTACATGTAAAAATGTGACTAGAACATGAAGAATCAAATAGAATGTAAATGAGATGATTCCACCATGCTTCCAACTTTGAAATCTCTGGAAAAATACAGCAAACAAACAATAAATGTGAGTGATCAACTTTTGCTTGCATGCCTTCTCCTCCTTTGTCCTTTGTTGCCTTGTATCCACCATGATACTCCATGAATGAGCCTCCATCTTCATCTTGCCACAAGAAACCATCAAACCTTGGAAATCCATGAGTAGGTGAGTACATTAATGATGCGAATCCAGCACCACATGACTCCATAAACCAAGTAGGTTGCACTAGTCCATCTTCAAGATCTACTTGACACAAGAAAATGACCATGAATTCACCAAAATTTGACAATCTCCAAGTATTGGCACCAAGTAGCTCAACACTTGAGAATTTAGCCATGGATGAGTGACATAATGAACCTCCAATAGCTTCATTTACATCAGCAAAATCAGCCAAGAATTCTAGTACAAATCCAACATCAAAACAATGCTCACCAATGTAGCTAGTTTTACCGTATCTTGACAATTTGCACACATCCACATGAAATTGCTCAAACATGAGATAGAAAAAGTAAAGTAAACTTGAACAACACTTCCTTGCTGCTCCTTTGACCTTACTTGAGTCTTCAATATGCTGCAAAAACAGATCCATAACACCTTTGCCAATTACCTCTCCTTTGATGTTCCTGACTAGCTCCAAATTGCCACCTTCCCTTTTGACTAGTTGAAGCGCTTTGAGATCAACCTCTTGATCTTCAACTTGACCATCAAAGTCATTGAAAAAAATTTGTTTTCCAGATCCATTACTTGATTTTACAGCAAGATAACATCCATCCACTTGCATAGCTCCATGTACACAAGAAGATCCTCCAAAAGATGTTCCACTCTTCATAAGAGATCGATACTCAAGATCCAATGCTTGGATCCACTCATCTTCTTTCCTTGCTTGATATACACTTGTAGGCTCATCCAAAGATGTTAGGAAAGCAACATAATTTTCAGAAACTACTTGCTCACCCTTTTGATCATATGTGAGCCTTGAAGGTACTTGTCTTTCTCTTGATGTTCTCCTCGGCTTTTGACTTGATGAAGGTCCATCATCACCACCATCCAAAGTAGGATCCTTCTCATCAACATCAAGAATGGTAGAATCATCTACTTTACCATCAATCATGCTTGAAGACACCTTTGGAATGTTTCCCTCATAAAAAATGACATCTCTACCAACAATCACTTTGTTAGTAGAAGGAATGTAAACCTTGTAGGCTTTACTCACCTCACTATATCCAACAAAAATACCTCTTCTTGAAGATGGATCCTCCTTGGTCCTATCATCAAGAGTAATGTTGACATAGCATGTGCATCCAAAGGTTCTTAGAAAGTTGACACTCGGCCTCCTCTTGAATAGCATCTCAAAAGGTGTCCTTCCATCCAAAATAGCACTCGGCCACCTATTGCACAAGAAATTGGCACACAACAAAGCTTGATCCCAAAATGGTTTGTCAAGATTAGCACTTAACCTCATAGCTTTAGCACTTTCACATAAAGTTCTATTCTTCCTTTCAGCCACTCCATTTTGTTGTGGGGTCCTTGATGTTGTATACTCCCTCTTGATCCCATGCTCATCACAAAAGGCCTTGAACTTGTTAGATATGTACTCACCACCATTGTCACCTCTCAAGCACTTGATCTTTGTGGAAAATTGGTTCTCCCTTGCATTCTTGAACTTGACAAAGACATCATACACTTCATCCTTGCTCTTTAGTAGATAGATCCAACAAAATCTACTAAAATCATCAATGAATGTTACATACATCTTAGCTCCACTATTGCTAATTGTAGTAAATCCATGAATATCCGAATGTACAAGTTGAAAAGGCTTTGTAGATCTAGAAATAGATCTAGTATAAGGTAGCCTATGTGACTTAGACAAAGCACAAGACTCACAAACATGCTTGTCATTACTTAAGAAACTTGGAAGACCAATCACAACCTTCTTCCTTGCCATTACCTCCAGTGACTTGAAGTTGAGGTGTCCCATCCTTTTGCGCCAAACCTCTTGAATAGAAATTTGCTCTCTTGCAACACATCCAACTTGGTTAGCAATAACACAAGCATCAAGTTTGAACAACTTCCCTTGCCTTTTACCGTTTCCAATCAAGACATCCTTCCTTTTGATCAAACAAGCATCTCCATCAAACTCCACCTTGAGGCCCTTACTTAGCATTTGACTCACACTAAGCAAATTCTTGGTAATAGATGGAATAAAGAAGACATCCTCCAAATGAACATTCCTATTTGTAGAGAGAGAAATAGGAATTGTGCCAATCCCTTTGATTGCACACTCACCATCATTGGTCGTGTAGATCACCCTCTTGTCATCTCCATATGCCAACAAAGAAGTGAAGTACTCTTTGTGAAAGGTCATGTGTGAACTTGCTCCACTATCAATCCACCAAGGATCTAGATCTCCATCATTCGAAAGCATACATGAAGACATCACAAAAACATCATCATTTGCATCTTGCACATCCAAACCATCCTCATCAAGAGTAAGATTACCTTGCTTGTCTCCTTGATCTCTCTTCTTCTTGTAGCACTCACTTGCAAAGTGTCCTTTGATGCCACAATAGAAGCACTTGAGCTTTGATCTATCCTTCTTTTTGCCATTTGAAGAAGCATCCAGTTGATCTTGCCCTTTAGACCACTTGCTTTTGGTTTTGCCCTTGAATTTGCCCTTTGTGAACATAGCATCTTCTTGAAGTGTCGATGTAGATCCACCTCTTGCTTGAAGCCTATATTCCTCATTGATCAAGATCTCTTGAAGATCCATCAAACTTGGCAAAGTCTTTTGAATAGCAATACTTTGAACAATGCTAGCATGAGCATCCAACAAGCCATTAAGAATCACTTGAATAAGCTCTCCTTCCTTAATGCTTTCATCTATGCAAGCTAACTCATCATTCAATGCTTTCATTCTCAAAACAGAAGTACTTGGACTTTCTTCATTCTTTTGCAAACAAGAAAAGATTTTCCTTCTTAGAGTCAATACTCTAGAAGTAGACTTGGATTCATAAAGCTTCTTCAATGAATTCCATGCTTCCAAAGATGATGTGCACTTACCAACTTCCTTGAGAAGTTCATTGGTAACATTCATCTTTATCATGTGTAGAGCCTTCTTGGCCCTCTTGTCATACCTCAATTGATCTTGTTGTGTTGCTGGTCTCTCCTCCAGACCTACAACAATATCCAAAACATCATTCATCTCAAGAAGTGACTCCATCCTCACTTTCCATAATGAATAGTTACTTGAGGTAAGCCTATCATTGGCTTCCAACATGACTCCAATTGAGGTTGCCATGTAGCAATGATCTGATCTTCTCTTTCAACCTGCTTCAATGCACAAAGCACTCCTTTGAACAACAACAAATGCTTTCAAAAGAAATCACCAAGATTTGAAACTATCTCACAAATTCTCTTCTAGCACTTATCCAAGCAAATCAACACTTAGAATCATGGAATCTTGATCAACCTATGATCTATTCTCAATCTAATGACTTTTGCCACTTCCTAAGGTTGAAACACACTCAAATGAAGTCTAGCAACCTCACTATCTAGAGATCCAATCAAAATTAGGGTTTTGACAAAATCACAAAAAATTGACTATTCCAAATCGACATGCAAATGCTGAAAATTTGATATGCAATCTATAAGCCACCACTTAGGCTGAACCAATGATCCAAAAATTGGCCAAATCCAACATGTGAATTCAAAAATCGGAATTGAACAAGTATATTGACCTATTTAGTGTTTTGATCTACAAAAGATCCAATCTACAAAAGCAAAAAATCCGATTTTGGTGTAGAAACCTCTCTAGCATGCTCTAGACTTGATATCTTCACCAAATCATTGATAGATCTGATTTTCTCCTTCATAACCTGAAACACAAGCTCTGATACCATGTGAAAGATTTCAGATCCTTAAGATCCAATCTACTTGAATGATCTTTGGTTAGAAAGATAAATACACTACCAATTTCACCAATGTAGAAAAATCAGCATCTACACACAATTTAAGATGCAAACACTAATAGAACTTGATCAAACTTGAATGAAATGATTATGTACTGTTGTTGTCCGTACAAAATCAGCAAGCTACTATATTTCACACGTGTGGATCCAAAAATAACAAATATAGATCATTCTACACATAGAATTGCAAGCAACCACCAAGACAGTGCACCAATGGATAGTAGAACCCAAGAGAACCATGTATAAGCATGAAATGAGATAGAGAAGAGAGAAGATGACTCTCTCCACGAGTTACATCCTTTTATAGCAAGTCCAAACCATATTTGGCCACTTGGCTTTCCCACCAAAATGCTAACCCTACCAATTTTGGGTCTAGATTCAATGTACCCAACTTATTCGAATTGAATCTACTCAAAGTCGCATTCTATCTTTCCCACACTTTCAAAAAGTGCTTATTCAAATGAAATTAGACTAATGAACTTTGAAAAGTCAACCTCCGAGTCTAAAACAAGTTTTGGCCTCAATATGCCAAATATGGAAATATTGCAAAATGTGATGAAACTAGTTGAATCTTTCACACCATGGACCAGTGCATCTACTATGAAGAGGTCAGCAATGACAATCTTCATCAGCTCATTGGATATTCTGATGCAAGCTGGGGAGGAGATGTAGACAATCGTAAGTCCACATCTGGATTTACATTCTTCTTCAACGGCGGTCCTATCTCATGGAACAGTCGTAAGCAAACCTCTATCGCACTTTCTTCTACAGAAGCAGAAGACATTGCTGCTTCTCAATCTATTAATGAAGCGTTTTGGTTGAGAAATTTACTGTCAGACATTAATCTTTGTCAATACATCCCTACAATTTTACTCTGTGATAATCAGAGTGCTATTGCCTTATCGGCCAACCCTAGATTTCACTCTAGGAGTAAGCACATTGAAATCAGATATCAGTACATCAGGGGGAAGGTTCTCAACAAGGAGGTAAGCTTAACGTACTGCAGAACACAGGACATGGTTGCCGATATATTCACGAAGACATTAAGTTTTAATACACACAACAAATTTTGTGCATTGCTTAGTCTGAGGATGAAGGCATTCACGGATCTAGATTAAGGGGGGGGGAGGGGTGTTGGATTTATTTCCTCTACTCTCCTAAATATTATTTTAATCTGCCTCCATTCATGCTGCATTTTTTCTCATGTTGTCGCACAATTTGCATATTTACATGTAAAATAAGACAAGCAAAAAACTCGACTGTCTGCATAAATACAAGTAATTTTCCACAGGCGAAAAACGCGACACTGTGTTTTTACACGTGATTTGTGACAGGCGAAAAAGGTGACACTACATTACAAAATGTTGAAGGTGCCCTAGCAAAAGCGAAGGCACCCTGTAAATCAAATCCTAAGGCATTTCGTCAGAATGTTGCATTTTTCGCATCTTCACCAACGTTCATTTCAGCAAAGGCTGACGTCGCGGCCTTTTCACGCTCATCTCACGCAACTGTGCTAACAGATTTGACAACGACAGCAGCCACCCACGATCTCCTACAGACATCAAACAACATGTGGTGAATGTGTGTGTAGAAATAATAGCATCAGAAGCTTATCAGAGATAGACGAAGTAGATGCCTTGCGCATTGATTCTTTTGTATTGTCAATAACAGGTTCATTCCTTTTACAGATTGACTTAGCTTTGTAGAGCACGCGGTTTCGTCCGCTATTATCTTGTGCTCCATAGCATTATTGACATATATATTTTGCTATACTTAATCTGATAACAGCTTTGTTGTTCTACGTTCCGATTTGTATTGATATTGCTATGCTTTTCTTCATTCTGTCTGAGACTCTCTTGTTGCTCAATTTGGTAATCCGTTCTTAGCGAATTATTAGTAGTCTAGCTATTGACGACTAATATTCAGTCTTGCCTTTTGTGACTAATTCGCGACTGATTATCAGTCGAGCTCTGTCTAGCTCTTCGCAAATCATTCGCGACTAATAATTTGTCTAGCTGTTCGCGAGAAATTATTCTTCTGATGTTTTGTTGATGTTTGGCTACGTAATCAGATCGACCGTGATTTCTATCACTAATGTTCAATTCGTTTCTGATAGGCGTAGTCATGCTTAGAGAAAGAGTAATATAGCTCATTCCGCTGCGCACGAACACTTTCTGTTTGAATTCGTTTCTCGTTCGAGTTTCGAGTTCGTTTATTTTCGTGTTCGTTTTCCTTTTCGAGCTATTTTTATTTCTCACACTCACATACCCTCTTTCTCCAACAAGAAGGCCTACATAGGGGTGGCCTTCTCCCATGTGAAATTAAAGTTGAAGTTTTAGTGTTTTTTTATAATTTTCATAACATTCCACTCCAAAGGTTGCGCAAAACAAGATCTTTCTTTAGCTCTACAATGGCGGATCGATATTTTCAATAAAAAATGAAAATATGATTTTATGGAAGATAATATGCTCTTGATGCCAAAATTCATCATTTAGTGTTAAACTAAGTTTGACTCATTGTTAATACTTGAAATAGGGCTTCTAGTTTTGGTACAGATTAAAACAACCAACATAATAATAGGATTCTAGGTTGACGTATTCCACAGAGTCGAGCAACAAGCTTTTTGTCATTACTTGCACATGAGTGTGTATTCTTTGGGCCTAGCAAGCTTTGTGTCGTTATTTGCTCTACAAGAATACACAATAAAATGGCGAGAAAATCCTCTACTTAGGTTTCAGAAGAGGAATGTATTCCCAAGCGGAAATCAAGTGGTGAGTCACTACATAGCTTTTTGCCTCCGAATTCATCTTTACACAATTCAGATATCTCCATCACCTTTGCAAGGCGGAGGGACCCATCTTGCAGCTTGGAGATGCGGTTCTATATACGCTCCTTTGTTTCTATATTGCACTTTGTTTTGATTCATTCACTCCTCACTTCTGAACTTCTAAAAGAATAACATTTCAAGTAGTGCTGCTTAGAATCCGACCTATCAGGAAGTCAAAATTGATATTTCGAGGCCAAATATAGTGAAAAACCCATGGTGCGTGCTAGCTATGACCGTGGAAGCACAACCTTCATCAAAGGATATTAAATTCTCCGTGGGTGTGACTTGCAGTTCTCAAGCACTTGGACTAAAATAACTCGCTAGAGCATCCTCCCAAATGGCATGGTAGTCTGACCCTCTCCTCAAGGCCTTGGGCTTTCCACGGGCTTCGATCGCGGTGAGCTTAGACTTGCTAACAGTGGGATCTCCGACTCATACCTTTTGGCCATACACTCTCCCCACATGGTTTAGAAATGACGTGGTGACGACGCAACACTTGCCGACGGATGAGTGGCGTGCCCCGGCATTTTGTGGGGCCAAAGGCAATGCAGAGTACAATGTGGTGATGGTGGAATCTTGTACTCTATGCTGACAACTGCCAGTCACATGTGCTTTGCAGAACCCTGGAATAGAAAGAAAAGGTGCTTTTTTCAAAATGAAAGGCTCTGCCTATTTTCGTGGCCGTCAATGACGGCCCGATGTTGATTTCTCTGGTCAATTTGACGTACTTGTGTTTGAAAGGCCGTCTTTGCGACGGTGGACCCCAGGCGGGGTGTGACGGAGTAGGAATATTCCTATGGCGGTGAAGGGGAAAATTCGAGAAGCTGCAACGGGATTGAATATTCCGTTAGAGGTGATTTAACAGAGTTTTCGTTGAAAGGCACCTACTATGACTGGGAAGATGAAATTTAGGCCGACTCTAACGGAGCACGAAGATTCCTGTGACGGTGAAATGCTTAAAATGAAAGGAAGTTGACGGGAGAGCATATTCCGTCAGTGATGAACGAAGCACTTCCTCTTCAGAGAGAAAACAAGGAGAAGAGAGAGAGAGAGAGAGAGCTTTGGCGATGGCGGAATGAGGGAAGAAAGAGGTAGGCGAAGGATGTTGGATTGGCCTAAAGACAGGCCATCGTTCAGATGCCTCCCACCTCGTGTTGTTCCATCCAATGCAAATTTCTGCGCATCCATATCTCCGACTAAAGGTACTGTTCAATCACTCACTCATTGCCACATTCATCCCTTATCACTCACATCTCATTTTCGGTGTTGCTACTATTCATAGGTACAGTTGCTTGACGCAAAATCCCAAAAAAGAACCAAAAATAATGCAGGATTTCTGTCTGGTTTTCATAATAATGCAAGATCTTTCTCTGTTAAGTTTAAGTGCGCTTGTTTGACGAAAGATTCCAAAAAGGATTAAGAAGCAATGCGCGTTTGTTCTCTTGTATGCAAAATATTGCAGGATTTTGAACTGGATTGAGTATATTGAAAATGGCGGGGTATATAGGATTCGACAAAAATATAATATTGAATCTGATTCAAGTCTATTTTTGGGCATGATCCAGGTTCAGTCTGGATTTGGATAATTATCTGCGCGGATGTGTTGCTGACAGTCATAATTTTATGACTGCTGAGTAAATCTGAACCTGGTCGATATTTGTTGTCGAGGGGTATTGTCACTTCTACTAGGATTATTAATATTATCTGATAATCTGAGCATTGATATGACAGGCGAGCCCGAGGATGAAAAGCATCTAAATCAGGAAAATAATCATGGTGAAAATCATGAGGATTGGAAAGATATTGTTCGAAGAGGTGGTTCGTTGAAGGAAGTGGATCTCGATCAGGGCGTGAACGGCTGGGCCTCTCCTCCTGGCAGTGTCTTCATGGTCCGTGGCCGCAACTATTTTGTGAAGAAGCTCAAATCGCCTTCAGCAGACTGGATATTGAAACCTCTTGGCGTAGATTGGCTTAAATCTAATGCAAAACTGGATCATGTTTTGGCACGGTCAGATAATCGGGTAATGAGAGCGTTGGAGACGGCTCAGGTGACCGAGGGTAAGGGACTCAAGGATTTCGTTGTGGCTGTGAACCTGCAGGTCCCTGGCAAAGAGCATTACAGTGCTGTGTTCTATTTTGTTACAGAGGATCCAATTCTTCCAGGAACTTTACTATATAGGTTCATCCATGAAGACGACGCCTTCAGAAATAGTAGATTTAAGCTCATCAATAGGATCGTTAGAGGGCCATGGATTGTAAAGGCGACGGTGGGGAATCATGCTGCATGTCTGCTTGGCAAAGCTTTGACATGCCATTACATAAGAGGACCTAATTATTTCGAAATTGATGTAGATATAGGGTCATCAACGGTGGCCACATATATTTTGCACTTGGCTCTTGGCTATGTAACTTCTGTTTCGGTGGATATGGCTTTCTTGATTGAATCACAGGCAGATGATGAGCTCCCTGAGAGGATTCTGGGAGCTGTCCGAATAGCACAGATAGAAATGGAATCTGCAGCTTATGTTGAGAGTCAAACTACTCAAGACAAAGGTACAGCTGCTTGCCAGGGCTCCAATCCTCAATCGAACCTCTCTTGGCGCAGCAGGTTGGGACGAGGATTCTCATTGCTTGGAAACAGTGGAAAGATAAGTAAAACTGAAGATAAAGGAGCTGACAAGTAGGTAAAGCGGAGGGTTAGTGCTAATCATTTTGCGCACAAATCAACTGTGCTAGAACTCTTGTAAGATCTGCCAATAAAAGTTAGCGTGGCCATTTGGCTATGCTAGTGTCAATACTTTGGCAATGCAAGGGCCCTATTGGAATGTGAACATATCAATTTGAGATCAGATTGCAGTATACATGCATCAGTACTTTTTGCTGACAATCATGCCTACCCTTCCCGATTTCCTCTCTCAAAAATTTGCTCTGAATGCACCATAGGCAGCTTGCAAGACGATCCTTGTAGACATTCTTCAGTTGTAATATCAATTGGACTCGATGCTCATGTTGTTGTGAAGAATGCTATTGGAGGCAGTGTCCTCCAGAAGGTTTGGGACGTTAAACACAACCCTCTGGCAGGACCCACCCTCATCCGGGTGCAGCCTGCTTGAGAGAGCAGCAGTGCCTAGTTCTCAAGCAGAAAGCATCCTTGATAAGGGTGGACCCCTCGCTGCAATGCAATGGGGGTTGTGTTTACCGTGCGGTCCGTATGCTGGCCTCTCGTTAGTCATTATTTGCTATGAATGTAAGCATCACAATCCTTGTTTCTCAGGTCGTAGGCATCACCATCCTTGCAACATTTTTGTGCCATATTGGCTTACATGCTGTTTAAGATCTTCATCCATATTGTGACCAGTTAGTTTGTGCTGATTCTCTTTATCTTAGTGGTGCATTTTGCCCACCAAGTGGCACCGACTAAGGTCTTTTTTGTAGGTTTTTAGCAAGCTGATGCAATTAAATGTAAAATTTTCGTAATTTTTAATATAGTAGTAGGAAATTTCTTTGATTGGGTTTGCTCTTTAGTGCCAGCCTTCATCATGACACTTTTGCTCTTCACCTTTGGAGGAGTAACATAGATCTTCATCCAAGTTATTGGCAACTTGTTTCTGCTGATTCTTTCTATCGTCCATGGTGCTTTGTGCCCACCAACTATTATTTGGTTAGTTTTGAAGCAAGTTTTAAGTGATGAAATGTATTTGTGCTATGAGGTACTTCGTTTTATTGGCTTAGTTCCAGCTTTCAGCATGGCTGAGTATGTTTTTCACCTTTGGAGAAGTGATTAAAACCAACTAGGTTGGTCTTCGTACAAACTTATGAAAGCTAACATAGAGTTGTGTTCATGTATGTGACCGACACCTACACTTGGAAGTTGGGGAAGTGAGTTGCCAATTTTTCAATTCATTGAGATTTGAACCGGTTCATCTGATTGAAATTTGCACATCTCCTTGTTATGTTGGGTGCTATACTAGTCATAACCTTGATATCCTTTTGGCAGTATCGGCAACATGCAGATCTCATTTGAGATATTTGTCCAGGTTATGGTCAGCTGGTTTGTACTATTACTTTGTATCTTGGAGGTGCTTTCAAACCTCCAACGATGCTATTTTGTTAGGTTGAGATAAAGTGATGAAATGGAATTTTATTAAGAATTTTCTATGGAGGAGGAGGGACTTCATTCGATTGCCATTGCTCTTTAGTGCTAGCCTCAACTGGAGTCTGACCTCAACCTCCACAGAAGTGACAGAAACTCAGTACATTGGTCATTGTCAAATGTATAAAGCTGATGTGGACATATGTTTGTGCATGCGACCTCCACTTACTTTTGGGTACTGACTGAGTAGGAATGTAATAATAGCATTTGGTCTGCACTATGCATGATGGAATTCATGGTCTAAGACTTCACATGAGGACTCTGTTAGGTTGACCGATTAAAGTGATAATCCTAGCTATCTAGAAATGTTGACCTGTGCTCAAGGAGTGGCATAGTAGTAGCCCAGTCATCCCCCATTCTATATAAGACTAATTACTTGCAGCTAAGTTTTCTGCTACTCGGCATTTTCTCGATCAAGGCGCATAATTGCTAAAAACATGATTGATATGTGCCATTTGGAAACAAACAAAGTCCCACATGTATCTGCAAGCTTCCTATTTATGCTAGGAAGTGCTGTAAAACGTTTTCTTATTTTTGCTGTTCTTTGCCACTAAGACAGGGTTACCTCCTGTCTTAGTGGCAAGGAAGAAGTGCTATTATTATCATCTGCTTCTTAGCATTCTATAATCACAGATCAAATCAGTGTGAGAAATCTGAATAAGGCAGCAAGTTAAACTCTGTGCCATCTTTGGTTGATGCTTTCAACATTGCTAGTCATAAAAGTGTTCTTCTCAGATATGGTCTAAACGGAGTATTAATGTCAGTAGTTACTCAAACTTAGCAGTGCTGCAGTGAAACTATGGCGCAACTGAGTTGAGTATGGGCTTTGAGAACAGCCAACCTATATTGGCACCTTTGATGTTCTTGTGATTTTCGATATGCATTGAAATTTATGTTCAACAGTACGTACCCAACTAAGTACTGCTATAGTGTAAATTAAGCAGCAACTCACTTAGTACTAGGCTTTGGTGTTCAATTCAGTTTTATTATTACAATGCAATGCCTACAGATTATGCCATGGATGAAGAAATTGGGTGTCTAAGAATTATGGGTGGACTTCCCTCAATTTTGTTAAGATAAATGAAAACGCAAACTGGAAAGTCTTGTGTTTGAAAAAAGCAAAACAATAAGTACCTCGCATGTATCATTGGAATTTATTGGCCAATTACGAAGGTGAATGTGTATTAAGTGAAGAAAGACAATGATGGGAATATTCATTCTTCAGAGGTAGAGAGAGCCTCTTCACTCGTGCGACTTTGAAAGCTTGGCCCGGCCCAGGGTTTGGATATGAAGTTTAAGAATGTATGTTCTTCTTGTGTTCTGCTTTAGCCTAGACCTAACAACAATTGATCTATTCTGTATACGTGTGCCAGCGTTGCATCAATAGGCCCATGGATGGAAAGCCATATGTCTGGCTGTATGGGTGTGTCAGCAGCATGTGTCTTGCTTCCAGATCCTATGTGGGGGCTGTTTCAAGTAAACATATTACCACTACAAATGAAAATCTTCGCTCATATGAACATAGTTTAAACTGCTTATTTGTTGCATGTATTCGACAGCACCTACAACTGTCTCATGTGGCACGAGAGATGTTCCAGATTGTTGCATTTTTAGCACCAACTCTCAAGCTTAAATATGATCTGTCGCTTCATTCCCATACCCAAAATTGCCTTAAATTTCTCAATTTCTTCGCAGTTCAATCCTTTCATGAGCATGTTAGCCAACATTGCCTCCGTGGAGCTGTATGTGAGCTAAATTTTCCCATCTTTCACTTTGTCCTGAATGAAATGGATTTGGATGTCTCTATGTTTGTTGAACTTGTGAAATACTGTGTTTTTTTTTTACTCAATGCTATGCATCCCAAATTGATATTGTAATTGTCCTCTTCTCCTGATATTCCTCAAAATCTGCTAGCATGCATCTCGGCCACATTGCTTTCTCTGTTACATCAGCAACTGCAATTTTGTTTTGGTTCTGGAGAGAGCGATGGCTGATTGTCTCCTGCTGCACCAAGTCATTGCCCCTCCAAGGAAAAACACGTTGCCACTAATCGATTTTCTGAAGTCCATACCAATTGGAATCAGTATAATATCAAATAGGTTTTTTGATTTTTCTTTTAGGTACCCGAGAATTTGTTTTGCATCTCTGAGATGTCCTCTAGGATTGCTCATTTGCTCAGGAGGGTTATTGCCACTACTGTGTTTGGTCTACATCCCACCATTGCATATATCGTACTTTGTTAAACTTTCTATACGGGACCCTGGTCTGCATATCACTTTTCTCATTGGGAATGTCTCCTCTGAAATCTTTACTCCCGCATCCAAATGATTAGATACCGGTTTGCATTCATGCATGCCAAATCTGGTGAGTGTCAATATATCTCAGCTTCCCAATCCAAATTTATCACATCCCATTTTTCCATACTTCAATTGCCACACATTATTATAGTTCGCATTGGGAATGTCTCCTCTGAAATCTTTACTCCCACATCCAAATGATTAGATACTGGTTTGCAATCAAGCATGCCATATCTGGTGAGTATCTCAATATATCAGCTGCCCAATCCAAATTTATCACATCCCAACTTTCCATACTTCAATTGCCACACATTATTATAGTTCGCCTATGTCTCTCATGTCAAAACTTGTCACAAATGTGGGTTGCACAATGGCAAGGCTATCAACACAGTTACCGAAATCACCATATCATCGACCTAATGGGCAATCAACATAACCACTAAGTCGCTAACTTTTCCCAATGCTTCCTCCAACTTTTAAAATCTGGCCATTGTCTTTAGAGACTGCCCTTTCATCAGCTCTTCTCTTCACATTATGGGTCTTTCACACACAATCATAAGGCATGTTCATTTAGTGGAGAAAAGATACGAAGGCCCTACCCCATTTCACATAGAAAAGTGAGGTCCCCCATGTGGCATTCACATAGAAAAGTGAGGTCCCCCATGTGGCAGATGACTTGGCTTGGCATGGGGTAAGTAGAGATGCCAAGGAGTACTCCCTGATATCTACACATGCCCTAAGGACCCTATTTTTTTAGAACATCCGTGTGGTTCATACAACATAGAGGAGAGAACACAAAGGTCTCTCATACAAGTTTCTGTGTGAAATGGGGATGAATGGAGATAGAGGGGGAGTTAGTGTGACACATCGTCACTATTAAGCCCCCATGTATGTGAAACACCATAAAGGTGTTGTTTTCATAAAAAATTACATGGCATTGTCCATTAGCTTCTTGTTCTTTAAATTGAACGATCTAAATCCCTTCCTATCAATGCCCTACCACGTATTATGCACTTGATTTTTTTTTTGGATCGGTCTTTTTGTGCTTCTCATATGGAACATACATGTATCTAGTGCAAAACAAACATTCCTAGATGCTTCACTGAAGGTTTTCTTGTACTCAAAGCTTTCTCTAGTGTTGTCATGTCAAGTTCCTTGGCTGCTTAAGTAGATACATGTATGGACAGCCTCTGCCTAGAACTTAGGTTTTGATGTTGTGCTTTGCATCATACATTCGACCATTTTAGTGATAGCATGGTTCTTCCTCTCCCCTTCACACCATTTTGTTGTGCATGCCATTGTTAGTTATGTATCAAACGTAATTTTTTTGTTGCCTTGTTAATTTCTCCACCAAATGCTTTGTACACTTGAAACTTCTTAAGGGCTTCCATGTTTCTCTTCAAACCGTATTTCTCCATGAAGATCTTGAAATGTCTTGCTCTACCAATAGAAACTATTGTTAGTGTGAATGAGTTGCAGTACTTCCTCGGTTTGGTGTGACTTGGCCTTTTGTGAATTTTGTGTTGTTTTCCGATGATACACCCCTCACAGATAGACAAAGGTTCTCCTTTACTAAAACAAATCATGAGGAGGATGTTCTAGGATTGCTTCCTTGTCAAGTGCTTCCACTACATTGATAATTTTCTCCAAAGATTCCTCTCCTCAAGGATCATTTGCGCTTGCCATTTCCTCATGGGATAATCTTTCCCATTGGACCTCTCTAGGCATGTGCATTGGGAGAGCCAATTGAAGCCTTGATTCTATTGCTTTTATACGTGCCTTCTAGGCTCATAACCTGTGGGATCATGACAAGCTAAGTTGTGGGCATGAAAACAACAAAGCAAACATCGCATAAAGTTTTGGGAAATGGTCTTTTTAGTGACCTTTGCACTTGGTAAAATTGCCTGTAAAATTGTGGCATATTGTAGAGCCATCATTAAATGATCGTTGAACTGGATGTAAAGGTCACTAACATGATCTTTCCCAAGCATAAAGGATGGTGAATAAACCCCTTTTTTATGGTTAAAATTTTCTCATGAGCATCTTTATGGCTCATGTATCTTCTCAAAATTTTTTACAAACCCTTTCATGAGCACCTTTCTATGAAACTATTATAGACTTTAGATTTCATAATATGCCAAAAAAAATAGGTGAGTTCATTATCAAACTTCATGATCTTGCTAAAAAAATAAGGTGAGATCAGTTTCAAAGCTTTTAATGTGAAGTACAATGTTTTATCTTGAAGACAACAAGCCTTGAAAAGTTTTAGTCATCTTCAAGAACTTCAGGGAATCTTCTAAGCAAATACTTTAGTACACAAGAAAGAGTGAGTAGCAACAACACAAAAAAAAACTACTTTCTTTTATCTCCTTATCATGGTCACATAGAGCCCTAGTCATGAAAACTTATCAAGGTTTTTGCATGTATTCCACAAGGTCTACATTTTTTCCACATGGCATGATTGATCAATTCAAGATTGCCACGTTTTTAACACATGAAAACCACTTGACCAATTCGTTTGATTATTTGAGTTTCTATGTGCATGTCTTAAGGCGTTGACTTTAAGTTTTGGGAGCTAAAGTGCTTTGAAAGATTAACTTATAAGTATTTGTACTACTTTTAATGTAAGTGTTATAAGACTCAACACTCCTAGAAGGAACTTTGGAAATAAGCTCTTGCCCTATACATGGCATTAAGAAAGTAAGACCTTGTTTGCATAGGAGATGATGTAAAAAGTTAAGGTGATTGACTCAAGATTGCCACAAGAACACCACTTGACCAATTTGTTTGTATATCTCAGTTTATGTGTGCATGTCTTAAGCCATCACCTTTAAGTTTTGGGAGCTAAAGTGCTATGAAATATTAACTTATAAGAATTTTTACTACTTTTAATGTAATTGTTAAAAAGACTGAATTGACACTCCTAAAAGGAACTTTGCAAGTAAGCTCTTGCCTTATACATCGCATTAAGAAAGTATGATCTTGTTCTTCTTGTTAATATTATAAAACTCATATTTCTCATGCTTGATAATTGTTTTGGAGAAAGATAAAAAAGATGTAATGTATATGTTAGAGCCTAGTCACCGTTAAGTACATCGAAAGAAAATTGGCCTATATGATGATTAACTTATGCCTAAGTTATGTAGAAAGAAATTAGATGGTTGCCTTCTCTTGTAAAAAGTGGGTATGTCCATTAGTGCTTGACCGCGCAAAAAAAAAAAAAATCCCCAAGAAAATTGTGTGGATGTTCTATTCCTTAAACCTTTATGCAGGATCTAAAGACCTCACTACTTGAATAACATATAGAAAGCTTCATACCCAGTTGCCACTCAATCGAGTTGGATTTTGCATAAGAATTTCACACAAGATACTCACATTAGAGACATAGAGCTTAGCTCCATGTGTTGGAGCCTTCGACATCAATATCAGTGAACATCCTTTATGCTCATGTCCAAGCTTTCAATGAGAAAAAGAGATTGGAAACTTTGTCTTGTGTGCAAAGCAAGTACGTTATAATTGTGCATGTGCTAAGATTAGATGTGAACCAATTGCACATTTGTTGTTGTTGTTGTTGTTGTTGTTGTGGTGGTGGTGTTGTGTGTGTGTGTGTGTGTGTGTGTGTGTGTGTGTGAGAGAGAGAGAGAGAGAGAGAGAGAGAGAGAGAGAGAGAGAGAGAGAGAGAGAGAGAGAGAGAGAGAGAGAGAGAGAGAGAGAGAGAGAGAGAGAGAGAGAGAGAGAGAGAGAGAGAGAGATGTGAGGACGTGAGTATATGATGATATACAAAGAGAGACCAAGAGAGGGAATGTGTTGTTGTGTGAGCACATGTGTGATCAAAACTATATGTATAACAATATGAACTAAGAGAGAATGAGTGAGCGCGTGGGCGATAAAGAATTGAGCACATGACAAGAGACAAAAAGAGTGAGAGAGTATTCTGATTAGATTAACTATATATATATATATATATATATATATATATATATATATATATATATAGAGAGAGAGAGAGAGAGAGAGAGAGAGAGAGAGAGAGAGAGAGAGAGAGAGAGAGAGAGAGAGAGAGAGAGAGAGAGAGAGAGAGAGAGAGAGAGAGAGAGAGAGAGAGAGAGAGAGAGAGAGAGAGAGAGAGAGAGAGAGAGAGAGAGAGAGAGAGAGAGAGAGAGAGAGAGAGAGATCCTTGTATGATGAAAAGTTTGATCATATTTGACAAGAAGTTTTTTTGAAACTCACCCCCATCAATTCTTGCATTGTCAGTATTCCCTACTTGTACACTTGTCAACAGATAATGAATTTGAATACCAAGAGTCAAAAGGATCCTTTTTAGGTTGCCCTTTTATTTTCTTTCACATGCTACTTGACAAGTTTAAGATATAGGTTACTGTCTATTACCATTGTGGTTGATTTTGTACCTTATATTCATCCAAATTGTACATTGACATATTAATGTAAGCTAAAACATTGTAGTTTAGATGATGCATCTATAGGATTATGTTACTATGTCTTTTATTATGCTCACCAAGATTGTCTTTGTCACCATGTGCATGTTTTTATGTCCATGAATAGTAGCATCTCTCTTTTTGGAATGGTGTGTTACATACAAGTGGTGGCCTCCACCAAGGCCTTCCCCACAACTAATAGACCACTAGAATTCATTAATGAAACTTAAATTAAGTAGATTGTCGCAATTACTTCTATGATTTGTAATTTTTGAAGGGTCAATTGCAAATCCAAAGGTAAAGGGTGGTAGGGGCACCAAAGGCATTAATTTCATGATTACAATAGATTGAACTAACTTGAACATAAATGTATCAAAGTGTTGACTTTTACTTAATGCAACTTGGGGCTATGGAGCCAATGAGGTTGGCTTGATAATGACATTATGACAAAAGTAGTTGTAGTAGATGGAAGTGTCATAACTCTCTTTCACAAAGGTTTTAACCATAACAAAATTAATCTTGCACTTGTCAAAAGGACCTGGCTATAGATTGTTGATTATGACTATGAGCACTTCATTGGCTTTTGGCCATGGTCAAGGGAGAGTTGTCCTTAATAAGTTAATGTCTAGGGCGGAGGTTTTTATTCAATACTAAAAGGATCAACTAGAGTCTTAGGATATGAGTTTTTGGAAGATTTCACATGGTGTTGGAGGTTCAATCGCACAATCAAATATAACCCATTATTGAAGTTGAAGGGAACATGAGTGGGATTCATAAAGAAGACAATATTTTGGAATGACCAATGGTTTATGCTAGGAAACTTAAGAAAATTGTGAAGAGGAAACATAAAATCATTTCTTTCTTTTTATCACTTTGACTACTCAAGTTCAAAGAAGTGGTTTGGTTTCAAAAGAAATATGAGAAAAAAAGTATAAAGAAAGCGAGAGACAAGAATTGTGGATGGATTACTCTTTATTTTATTTTATTTCTGAGATACGCCTTATGGTCTTCTTATTTCTCACTTTGTTGAAGATGGTATAAAAATAATGTGACAAGGGAGTAAATGTCAACTTGACTATTTGAGGCCTAATATGGTAGACCAATTTCTAGTTGCTCATTGTTTATTTTTGCAGCATTTGGCACATGTGTAAATGTCAAGGGAGGCACAAAACCTCTCCAATTTGTTGGATTTTAGCAATCCTCACTAACTAATGACGATCTAAAGACTACTTTTGTACAAGTGTTTTCTTCATACAAATGTTATAAACATTTCCTTAGTCCTCTCAACTACTTTCAAGACCTTTTATTTGTTGGATTTTTCCTATCCTCAATAATTAATGATGATCTAGAAATGAATTTTGTACAGTTGTTTTCTACATACAAATGTTGTAATTATTTCCTCAGTCTCTCACCTACTTTCTAGACCGATAAATCAATGATTTTTTTTTCAACATACAGAAATACACGTAAGGTCAAAATATTTTGACATAGGTCAAAGCAAAAAATCGAGATTCAATTTGATTGAAATAAATGTCAACACATAATGAAATGGGCAAGATCAAAATTAGCATTTTGACCAAAAACATATAAAAAGATCATCTAGATGTCACATTTATGTCATTTTTTTTCATCAATGCTTCTAGCAATAGTGACTGTTGAGCAAAGGAATAGAAAGAAAGTGCATTTCTATCCTACCTTGCTTATTTCACCTCGTGTTTGAGCAATGACAGCTCAATGTGTAAAAATTGCCAAGTTTTGAGTGATGGGGCAAGGGAGTTTGGAGAACGCAAACGGAGAAGAGAGCAGGAATATTTGCGGAACAGCTCTCCCGTTGCAATGGGCTGCTAGATGCAAAAACAGTCTACTGGAATGTTTATGCTAATTACAATCACAACTTAAGTGTTCTATTGCCCAACATGATCTTATAAATTAGTCACAAAAATATAGAAATGAGTACAGTCCACCAAAGAGATTAGAAATGGTTTCTGTGTGGTATTACTGAAAAATGGATTTAGTCAGAATTTTAGTTCTAAAATAGATTGAAAGAGCAATATGACAACGCAAGTTCCTCAGACGTCAAAGACAGCCATCGTCTGATCAGAAACTGAGGAGTCGTAAACGTTCGTGTTCTGATTAGAGTGAGTGTGATCAAACAACAATGAAGTGCATCCAAATCACAACAAACATTCATCTACGTTATACATAGATAGAAAAGTGTGTTGCTGCTATATTACACTGAAGCACAACAAAATAGCAGTTACTACAAGAATGACGGCGTAACTGGGAGGCTCAAAATCATTCGTCTCATGGATAGAGCATCACGTAGAGTGTGCCTGGATTATCCATTTATAGATTGCATCCATATTAACTACAGTAAATGTTTGTCACCTAATTAGGTAAGCCGTTGTACTTGGAAGTATTTGGCTTTTGTGACAACTATACATAGTATATACAACAACGAATCAGGGAATGTTGACACGGACGAGGACGCTACAAATCTCTCACTTCGCATTTTACGTGAAGTGGCTTTCTCTCACTTCGCAAATTTTGGAAAGTGTCTGGAATGTTCCTCGTTGAAAATAGACGACTGTCGAGATTTTTCTCTCTTCGGAATTTTGCGAAAAAATTGATAATGCCTGTAAAAATGCGAAGGTGCCCTTAAAAAGACGACAGTGTCTTTAAAACAATTTAACTTCTTCAAAATAGTTGAAAGGAAGAAGCTGAAGCTAAGTGTCGCATTTTTTGAGAAAGTGCAAAAAATTCGACACTGTCGCATTTCGGGAAAATGCAAAAAAGCCGACACTGTTGAAAAATAGTTGAGCTATTGAACTATGCTGAAGTGTTGCATTTCGGGAAAAGCTGACATTGTCGCATTTTGGAAAAAGCCGACACTGCGGAAAAACATAGTTCATTTCTACAGATTGTTGCAACACTTAGTGTATTTCTGCAGAGTTGTTCTAAATGCTAATTCGTGGAAGTCCTTGAAGATGGCCAAGTCTTCCATGATCTTCAAATATTTGAACTTAACATTTGAACATGAAATATGATAGGATTGGTTACCCCTTGATGGAGATCAGTCGGAAGCCCGTTGTAGACATTCTTCAAATAATTTGGTTGTCTAAGTTATGATTCCTACAGGTATCAAATGAGCAGACGTAGAACCAAAGTTGGTTTCACCTGACCCTAGATCAACGATCAATAAACATGCAGGAAGCCTCTTGAAATAGAAATTAGTCATTCACCAAGGAGACAATTGTGGACTTAATTTCCAACAGTCCCCCTTAAGGTCATGGTTGGTGCCTTGGTATCTTCATCATGTTCAGCATGTTGAAGAACTTCTGATGCTTGATCCTGGGAAGCGCTTTGGTGAATATGTTTGCGACCATTTCTGTTGTGGAGCAGTATTGAAGAATCACTTGACCTGAGAAAACTTTCTCCCAAATGAAATGATACTGGATTTCTATGTGCTTGGACATGAAATCTGGGATTCAGTGACAGTGAAATACAGTCAAGTTGTGTTCATAGATTCCTACTATAATCTGTGAACACGATTCTTTTATTTTTCTGGTGTTTACTTCTTCTTCTTAGGAGGTTTCCGCTCAAGGAACCGGGTGTTTCTGTCCGTTTCCAAAGGCCAGTTCTATCTAGTTAGATCATCTTTCTTATAACTGTTTCCAGACAGGTTGTTTGTCAGTTTACCACTTGTAATCCCAGCCTGTCAGTGGGATGAAACAGTTTCGTTCACTCTAGTTAAATGTATTTACAATCCATGTAACCAATCCTTGCTTAGTATAGATTAGCATTCTGAACAAGAGAGCAATCTATTTTGTCTACTAAATTACTCTAAGAAATCAGGGAATGATATAGCATCAAGATTAAACTACACATCAAGAACAAGAATCAAGGAAACTAACTACTTAACAACATACTAGCATCCCAAGAATCAAGAAATACCCATCTCTTGATTCTTGGAATACCCAAGAACAATCAAGGACATGATTGTTAGTGAATATGCAAGAATTGAACCACAATCTCAGCCTATTTAGTTTACCTGGATGCTGAAAATTGCATGAATAAGAAACAAGAAAACTACTCCACATTGCA
The DNA here is from genome assembly GCA_029204225.1 of Diphasiastrum complanatum. Classification (NCBI taxonomy): domain Eukaryota; kingdom Viridiplantae; phylum Streptophyta; class Lycopodiopsida; order Lycopodiales; family Lycopodiaceae; genus Diphasiastrum; species Diphasiastrum complanatum. The sequence continues at coordinate 33,011,264 of CM055106.1, forward strand.
TAAGCAAGAAAGCAAGAAATCCACTTAAATCCACAACCACAACAAAGACATCAAAGCATGTTCATAGGAATTTCACTCAAGACAATAGCCATGAACAAGGAGCTTTCCAATTGTCAATAACTTGTGGAGGATCTTCTTGATTCATGCAAGAGAAATGACAATACAAAAGCTCCCTCACAAGAGAGGGGGGCCCTTAAATAAGCAAGAGGGCTGTCCATGTGGGGACTAAGTGGCAATTTCACAATTTAGAAATTACAAGTGGAAATAGCTCTTCCACTAGAGGTCACCATCAAAAGGTGGCTCACTCTAATTTATTTAAGAGGGGTCTACATTTAGTTACATTTCCTAGGAATATCACTAGCTCCTACATGGTCGTTCCTTCTTGGGATTCACCATGTAGGCTCACATAAGATAAATCTGTATTCCTAGCTAGCATTCCTCGGCTCTCATCTTTTTTTTGCTCTCCTTCTTCTGAGACCTCCTCGGTCTTAGGTGAGAGGTGCTCTGTATTTCAGCTTGGCTCAACATCTAGGGGATTCTCTAGAATATGCTAACATTATCCACCCCTAATCTATTGCAGGACCCACTGCAACACATGTCAGATGATGTCATTCTGCTTGGCACTTGGAAAAGCGTGGATCCTCTTTCGCTTCCATTAAACTAGGTGCTTATTGGCCACAAAAATCGTTCCACAAAATTGGAGATCTGTCAATGGCCTCTACAGCCTGCTTGAGAACCTCCTGCGAGTCTTGCTCACCTCGTTGCCTTGCCGTCTGTTTTTGCTCACTCATTTTTCTCCCTAGGGCTTCAAATACTTGGAAGCGTAATTTACTTCCATAGGATAATGGCCCCAAGTAATCACGTATCTTTTTTATGAAGCCCATTTCTTGCCAATCCTCTACCATGGTGACATACCTGAATGACATGAAAGCTACCCTATAGTAAAATCGGACCAACATTTCATGGTCTTTTTCAGACTGGAGGGCGACGTTGGGATTTATCCTTATTGGATCCGAGCCGCGATCCCAAAAACATTCTTGATGCATCAAAGAATTCTTTGTTTGAGCGGCATATAAAAAGGATCAATTTTTTTCCATGTCGGCGCTCTCAGATATTCTTGCAACCGCCTGCTATCTCTTAGGATTTTGTTCCGCCACTCAGGTTGTGGTTGCAGTGCAGCTATGATCTCGACCTTGGTGGAGTACTGGCTTTGATCAATTTCTTCTTGGCCGTCCCTCCTGTTGCGTGGGTACTGCCTTTCGAACCTTTCGGATTCTTTGGTATCTGCCATATTACCCCTTGGCCTGGTAGGTGAGGCTGCCTTGCGTTGCTGTGGTGGCCTTGCCAAGTAGTCGTCCAAGGCTTTAGTGCCCATATCACTTTCTTTGGCATGCTCGCTTGTGGATGGCTCAGCTGCACACGTATCTGGCCTAGACAAGAATCTTCTGGTTGCTGGCGGATCTGCCAGGAAGTCATCATCACCACCAATGTCCGTGTTAGTTTCTGGAGGGTCAGGGATGGAGTGATCAGGAGAGAGAGGCACATGAACGATAGGTTTAGGAGGAGGCGGGTTTAACAAATTGTACGCTGCACCGTGGGAACTGAGCTGTTGTAGGAACTCATCCCGTCGGGCTTTGTACATATCAGTTGGACCTATAGATGTGCTCAATAATTTGCTAGGAGGTGGTGGAGAGGGGGAGGGTGAAGAAACAGGGTTAGTAGGAGCAAATGTTTTAGAAAAATTAAATGAAGAATAAGATTGGAGATTAAAAATAGAAGGTGGAGGGGGAAAAGCTCTAGAAGCAGCTTGGGTTCTCTGGCCACCCGACCCCGAACTACCATCTACTGGCTGGGTTTGCCCATCCTTATTATTAGCTCTGTCATCTCCATCATTGTCCCGTGGTTTCTTTACAGAAGTACTCGCTTGGGACTTGCACGTCGTGTCCCATAATTGGTTCGCCTTGTCCAAGACTTGCTGCAGGGCCTTTGTCATTTCTTCAAGCTGCTTCTGGGACTCAAGGATGATCTTTTTCTGTTTGGCCATGACATTTTCAAAATTCCTTTTCTCGGCTTCTCGTTCTTGAATTAGCCGCACGTACTTTTCCATCCCGATGGCTGTAGCATGTGGGGCTTGGAACTGAATATCCTCGGGCTTAACCATAGGGGCATCAACTGCCATTGCACCCGACGATCCATCTTGCACTTGGTCGATCTGGGTCATCTGGTGCTTCAGTTGTTGCTGGACCTCTTCCAATTTTATCTTCTACCTGGCTATTACGGATCTTATTTCTTCCGCCTCTTTTTCCTTTTCTTTGGCCAACTTTTGCTGATGGGTGATCTCTTGGCTCTAGTACTGGATCTTAATTTCGAGCACCTGGTGTTGGCTTACCAACCAATGCATATGGTAGCTTGTTTTGGATAGGCTGATCATTGAGCGTTTAGCTACTTCAGAGAGCTTTTCAGGATTGGTGAGGGTTGGGTACTGCTCAGGGGTATGAGTTGGTGAAGTTAGCCCAACGAATAGATGTTGTGGAGGGAATGAGGGTGGGAGTGGAGGAAGTGGAGAGATAACGTTAGTAGAAACAGTGGTGGTGCTGATTAGTGGAGGAGTCAAACTTCCTCCTGACTGATCCGCTTTTTCTGCTTCATCATCGCTTATTTTCATTAGGTCCACAACATCAAAATATAGTGATGTATTTGTGAGAACGTGGACTTGCTTGGCCTGTGGTTGGTGGGCCACTCCCGTGTCTAGGAAAATGGTATTCCCCTCTCCTCCCCCCCCCCCCCCCCCCCCCCAAATAGTGTGCCTTTGGTGAGGTTGGCGGCGTTGGCATGGTAATCAAAATGGGGGAATTTGTGCTTCATTGGGTGGCATGACTTGTGTTGTTGTGCCCATGTCTGCTGTTGTAGATGTAGCTGCTCCATTACCCCCATAGATGATGTATGAGGGTGATGAGTATTGTTGTGATGCTGTATCAGAGGTCGGGCTGCCATCTGTGGAGCTGGATGATGTCGAATGTGATGGTGTGGCCTGGCACTTGTGGCGTGGTTTCCTTGTGAGTTGCTCTCCCTCAAACTCTGACTCCTCTAATTCAATGGCAGCTGGCGATCTCTTCTTTGCCCACGAGCTTTATTCTTCTCCTTTGCTGGCGTGTTTCGGGCAGCTTGGCCTTAGATGCATCTGTTTGTTGCAGTGTCAAAGATCTTTCTGCTGCTGGATCTTGTTGGGAGGCTGTGGGTGTTGTCTGTTTTGTCACCAGGTTGATGATGCTTGTATTCAGTCTTTTTAGTGCTAGCCCTTGTGGCGACGATATGTGCACACGTGACCGCTTGGACTTCTTGGATTGGATTGGGATGTCCCAAGCTTTGTCGGCCACCTGCAACATCTACCTGAGTTTATGTCCATCTTGTACTTGCTGGATTGTGAGATCTGTCATGAGGTATCCTAGCAAGGTGGACGGTTGCTTGTTCTTGATGCAGTCATGGAGGCAATTCAAAGCAAACAAGGCCCAATCATAGAGATTCTGGTCATGCAATCGTGAATCTGCCAACATGTGGAACATGGACATTGGGATCCGCATGATCTTGGATTTGTAATGTTGTGTGTACTTGGTCAAGTAAGCACAAGCAGCAGCAGCTAGAACTGGATCGTTGATGGCATCAAAACGATACCACTTTGAATATTCTAACTTTAATGTAGAAGGAATCTTTAAGAAGTTCTAATAATACTATAGCAACCTCTAGACCATGCGACCCATCTACCAGCTCTGATATCAAAACCATGTCTCAAGCCAATCAAAAATGCCTCAATCTCTTAGGAAGCTCTTTCGACCATATAGAATCAGATACATAGGCGATCCCATTTCGAGAGTACTGAAGAAGCTAACCATGCAATGATGCACATAGTCACATGAGCCAAACTCCCAAATTATGTTGCAAGATAACAGTTGGCCTTGTCACTGATAGTAAATTGAATTTGTAGGTTGGATCTAGGGTGACCCCCTTTTAGAATCCCTTTGAGTCTTACTAGCATCCCATAGGGGTCCGAATCTTATTAGAATTGAACGGTTTCTAGTCTAGAATCTTCCAAGGTCCGGTTAGATCCTACCCAAGATCCAGATCAATATCACTAGCATATATAGACCAAGGATCTAAGAAGACAAGTCAAGCACTGGATTGAGTAGCCATTCATATCCCAGTAGTCATACCTCTAAGAGCCTGGAAAACTCTCATTGACCTGGGAGTACGGGGCGATTAGGACGGCACCCGGGATTGGAAGCGGTGTTACCCTAATCACTCGTGTAAGGGCAGTGTGGGCCCTTCCCCCACTGGGGATCTTCCGACGAGACCAATCTCTCGATGAAAAATCCGCCCAATAGGATGGCACGATTGCAAATCATAAGGCACACCTAGTGATAAAAGGCTATCAGCAAAGTAAGGGGATCGACTATGAGAAGACATTCGCTCCAGTGGCCAAGTGGACTACGGCTAATTGTTGCCTTGGCATCCTATTTTGGGTGGAAGATCCACCAAACGGATGCGAAACCGGCATTTTTGAATGGTGACCTAGAGAAGGAAGTATATGTTCCAACCATAGGGCTTTGTTACAAGAGCTTAGAAGTAGAAAAAAATTGTTCCTAATCCACCACCTGCTGACTAAGTACCAACGAACGATCAACATTCCACATATGGGATTTATCCAAATTTACAATCTGAAAAAAAAAAATCACAACATGAGGCAATGGATCAAAGATGTATACAAAGTCTTATGAGGCGTTTATCAAAGATTATGTGAATTCGAGCTTTACTTGCTAAGATAATCAACATCCAAATTATGTGATGTAAAACATATTAAAATGTATGTCATTTGCATGTAGAATTTCCAAGCCTTTAATATATCACCTAAAACTAGTGGCTCTATATAAGATGTTGGTTTTGTCAATGCCCATCAAACAAAACAAAAAGATGTGAAAAATTGTCAACTAGTAGTATTTTCCTAACTTGAGATTTTGTAGGCCTATGGCCAAATAAAAGTTAGAGATAGGTTCATACATGTATGTAGAGGCCCAAAGTATGTGTACACTACTTTTGAGGTCACATTAATTAGAGGAGGTCGAGTGTGGAGCTCTTCTATTGGCTCATAATTTGGTGCATTCCTATTTGACCAAATTTCTAGGTATATGGGTGAATCCTATTGGACCCCAATTTTAGCCTATCATAAGACAAGTGGCCAAGAGGCACTATGGCTGCTATAAATAGCCATCTCCACGAGTATGTACACATCTCATTTTCATTCTATTGAATGAATGTTATGCTCTTTGAAGATCCATCTTCTTCTCTCTCACTTTTTTGTTCATATCTTGCATTCTAGCCACTAGAATTGTGATTTCTTTGTTGCTATGGCTTCACACGTGTGAAATGCAGGTTGTAGGCTCTGAAGTACGGACAGGGACAGCAAGTTTCTGTTTGTGGAAGCTTATGATCAGATTTTGATGTTTAGTTGATGTTTAGTATGCTTAACATCACAATTTCTATCATTTTTTCAATCTAGATGTGCATAACTTCCATGGCCAAGATCTTTATGAAACTTTAGCATCTTTTGGATCTGAGTTTTTCACATGGTATCAGAGCATTAGGCGGCCAAATGTGCAGGTTTTGCCAGATTTAGAAGAGATTTGTGGGCGAGTTTGCTTTTGTAGCATTCCAATCAAGTTTCTAGCTAAAAATCTTGTTGATTTATGTGTAGAAATTGGATCTTTGTGATCAAAACATCATTTGTATGCATTTCAATTGAAGTAGGGCGAATTCCCTCTGTACTTATCAGAATAAGGAGACAAAAATTGTTTTGGAAAGAGGGAGATGCAAGATCCAACAAGATCCTATTAGTTTTCCATTCTAGCATATAGTTTTTTGATTCAATTTCTTGCTTCTTCATGTCAAAAACTTCAAAATTGATGTAACCCTCTGATTTTCAGTTTGCTGAATGATTCAAGAGTGTATTTCAATCTTAGGAGTGAGGGAAAAGCAAGTATATTGAGGTTTGGTCTTGGTTTGATCAAGAAATCATAAAACTAGTGGCTAAAATTAAGGAAAAAGTGAGGAAAAGAGAGAAAAAGTAAGGTTTTAGGTTCCAAATCTTTGTGATTTCTTCTTGTGTTTCATTTGTTGATTCAAGAGAGTGCTTAGTGCATTGGAACAGGTCAAAGATCAGAGATCAATCATTGCAACATGGCTACAAATGGAGGCTACATGTTGGAAAGCAATGATAGGCTTACCTCCCTCAACTATTCTACTTGGAAAGTAAGGATGGAGTCTTTGCTTGAGATGAATGAGTTGATGGATATTGTTGTAGGTGTGGAGGAGAGACCTTTGGCACCTCAAGAACAATTGAGGTATGACAAGAGGGCAAAGAAAGCCCTTCACATGATCAAGATGAATGTGACAAATGAGCTTATCAAAGAGGTTGGTAAGTGCACATCATCTAGTGAAGCTTGGGAAGCCTTGAAGAAGGTTTATGAATCCAAGTCTACTTCTAGAGTGTTGACTTTAAGAAGGCAAATCTTTTCTTGTATGCAAAAGAAGAGTGAGAATGGACATGCTTTTGTTTTGAGAGTTAAAGCATTGAATGATGAGTTAGCATGCATTAATGATGGCATAAATAATGAGGAGCTTGTTCAAGTGATTCTCAATGGCTTGTTGGATGATCATGCTAATCTTGTTCAAAGTTATGCTATCCAAAAATGTTTACCAAGTGTTGGAGACTTGCAAGAGGTCTTGTTGGCTGAAGAATTCAGGTTGCAAGCAAGAGTGGGAGCATCTTCTACATCTCAAGGAGGAGAAGAGGAGGCAATGTTCTCTAAAGGCAAGTTCAAGGGCAAAGGTAAAAGCAATTGGTCTAAAGGGCAAGACCAAGGTGAGCACTCTACTTTTGGCAAAAAGAAGGATAGATCTAAGCTAAAATGTTTCTATTGTGGAGTCAAAGGGCATTTTGCTAGTGATTGTTTTAAGAAAAAGAGGGATCAAGGGGAAAAGCAAACCAATCTAACTATTGATGAGGGTGGGGATGAGCTTCTTTCAAATGATGCTTTTGTTATGTCATCTTGCTTGTTGGCTAATCATGGAGACATTGATCCTTGGTGGATTGATAGTGGAGCCACTTCTCATATGACATATCATAAAGAGTATTTTTCATCTTTAATGGCATTTGATGGTGATAGGAAGGTAATCTATACCGCAAATGATGGTGAGTGTGCAATCAAGGGGATTGGCACAATTCCTATTTCACTTTCTACAAATAGGAATATAGAATTGAAAGATGTTTTGCTCATTCCATCCATTACCAAGAACTTACTTAGTGTAAGCCAAATGCTTGACAAAGGATTCAAAGTTGAGTTTGATGGTGATGCTTGCTTGATCAAAAAGGGGTGTAGTATCATTGCAAAAGGGAAAAGGCAAGGGAAATTGTTCAAGCTTGATGCATGTGTTGTTGCTAACCAAGTTGGATGCATGGCAAATGAACAAATGTCAATTCAAGAGGTATGGCATAAAAGGATGGGACATCTCAACTACAAGGCCTTGGAGGAAATAGCCAAAAAGGAGGTAGTAAGGGGACTTCCCAAGTCTCTTACTTGCTTGAATCATGTTTGTGAAGAATGTGCTTTGTCTAAATCACATAGATTGCCATATACTAGATCTATATCTAGATCTAAGATGCCTTTTTCTCTCTTGCATTCGGATATTCATGGTGTTACTACAATTAGCAATGGAGGTGCTAAGATGTATGTAACTTTCATTGATGATTTTAGTAGATTTTGTTGGGTTTATCTACTAAAGAGCAAGGATGAGGTGTTTGATGTGTTTGTCAAGTTCAAAGTTGCTATTGAGACTCAATTTACAACCAAAATCAAATGCTTGAGGAGCGACAATGGTGGTGAATACATTTCTAACAAATTCAAAGCCTTTTGCGATGAGCATGGGATCAAGAGGGAGTACACATGTCCAAGAACACCACAACAAAATGGAGTGGCCGAGAGGAAGAATAGAACCTTGTGTGAGAGTGCAAAGGCAATGAGATTGAATGCTAATCTTCCTAAACCTTTTTGGAGTGATGCTTTGTTGTGTGCAAATTTCCTATGCAATAGATGGCCAAGTGTTGTATTGGAAGGAAAAACCCCTTTTGAAGCTTTGTTTGGTACGAAGCCTAATGTCAAGTTTCTAAGAACTTTTGGATGCATTTGCTACTTCAACATTACTCTTGATGATAGAACTAAGGAGGATCCATCTTCAAGAAAGGGCATTTTTGTTGGTTATAGTGAAGTAAGCAAAGCATATAGGATTTATGTTCCTTCAATCAAGAAAGTGTTCACAAGTAGGGATGTCATTTTTGATGAAGGTAACATTCCAAAAGTTGTTTCAAGTGATGATGGTGTTGTTGCAACTAATGTGCTTGATGACAATGGAGTTGATGACACATTGGATGTGGATGTTGAAGAAGCCTCTTCAAGTCAAATTCCAAGGAGAACTCCAAGGCATAAAGTGAAACCCTCAAGGCTCACTTATGATGGCAAAGGTAAGCAAGTGGTGGATGGATCCAACTATGCTTTCCTAACTTCTTTTGATGTACCTTCATGTGTAGATGAAGCAAGGCAAGAAGAGGAATGGATCCAAGCAATGGATCTTGAGTTTGAAGCACTTATGAAGAACAACACATGGAGATTGGTGGAGCTTCCAAAGGGCAAAAGTGCAATTGGATGCAAATGGATCTTCAAGGTAAAGACAAATCAAGATGGATCTATCAACAAGTTGAAGGCAAGGTTGGTGGCTAAAGGTTATGCTCAAGAGCATGGCATTGACTATGAGGAAACCTTTGCACCCGTGGCAAAGATGGTGAGCATAAGAGTAATCATTTCCCTTGCAACTCTTTATGGATGGGATCTTTGGCAATTAGACATTTCTAATGCTTTCTTGAATGGTGATCTTGAAGAGGAAGTCTACATGGAGCAACCCGAGAGCTATGTTTCTCATAGCAAGCCTAATCATGTGTGTTTTCTACAAAAAAGTTTGTATGGTCTTAAGCAAGCACCAAGGAGTTGGTATGCTAGGCTTAACTCTTTTCTACTTTCTCAAAACTTCACTATGAGTGAGTATGATCATTCACTTTACTTTAGAATTAGTGCTAATGATGTTACAATCCTTCTAATTTATGTGGATGACATTATTTTAAGTGGAGGGAACAAGGAAGATATAGAAGATATCAAGAAAGCACTAAAAAAGGAATTTGAAGTGCATGATCTTGGTCTTTTGAGCTATATCTTAGGAATAGAAGTAATTAGAACTTCTCAAATCACTTTTATTTCACAAGAGAAGTATGCTATTTCTATTCTCAATAGATTTCATATGGTAGATGCAAATCCTATTGATACACCTATGGAATCACATGTAAAGCTAACTATAAGAGGTAATGAAAGATCCTTCGAGGACATTACTCTCTATAGGAAGCTAATAGGTTCTCTTATATATCTAACCATCACAAGACCTGATTTATCTTATTGTGTTGGTAGATTAAGCCAATTCATGCAAGATCCTAGCATAGAACATTGGAAACTAGGAAAGAGGATCTTGAGATACATCTCGGGAACAAAAGATTTTGGCATTGTTTATAGAGGCTCATCACCTAACTTATTTGGTTTTTTAGATTCAGATTTTGCAGGAGACCTTATGGATAGAAAATCCATAAATGCACATGCTATTTTCATAGGTGATGGAGCTATCTCATGGATGTCGAAGAAACAAGCAACTATATCACTTTCTTCTAGTGAGGCCGAGTACAAAGCTTTGACATCATGCACAAAGGAGATGGTGTGGATCAAGAGGATGATTATGGAGCTTCATTTGCTGGATTTTTCAGAGAGTCCAATCATCTTTTGTGACAACCTTTCAGCCCAAAGTCTAGCAAGCAATCCGGTTTTCCATGCAAGGAGCAAACATATCGAGGTGGCTTACCATTTTGTGAGAGAACAAGTGTTGGCAAAAGAGATCAAGCTTGAACATGTCCCATCAAAGGAATGTGTGGCTGATATCTTTACCAAAGCATTGGGAAAGGACTTATTTTTCAAGCATAGAACAAGTCTTGGTGTACTTTCTAAATCTATGCTAAAACTAGTTGAAGAGGGAGTGTGAAAAATTGTCAACTAGTAGTATTTTCCTAACTTGAGATTTTGTAGGCCTATGGCCAAATAAAAGTTAGAGATAGGTTCATACATGTATGTAGAGGCCCAAAGTATGTGTACACTACTTTTGAGGTCACATTAATTAGAGGAGGTCGAGTGTGGAGCTCTTCTATTGGCTCATAATTTGGTGCATTCCTATTTGACCAAATTTCTAGGTATATGGGTGAATCCTATTGGACCCCAATTTTAGCCTATCATAAGACAAGTGGCCAAGAGGCACTATGGCTGCTATAAATAGCCATCTCCACGAGTATGTACACATCTCATTTTCATTCTATTGAATGAATGTTATGCTCTTTGAAGATCCATCTTCTTCTCTCTCACTTTTTTGTTCATATCTTGCATTCTAGCCACTAGAATTGTGATTTCTTTGTTGCTATGGCTTCACACGTGTGAAATGCAGGTTGTAGGCTCTGAAGTACGGACAGGGACAGCAAGTTTCTGTTTGTGGAAGCTTATGATCAGATTTTGATGTTTAGTTGATGTTTAGTATGCTTAACATCACAATTTCTATCATTTTTTCAATCTAGATGTGCATAACTTCCATGGCCAAGATCTTTATGAAACTTTAGCATCTTTTGGATCTGAGTTTTTCACAAAAGATACAAACTTTCGTAGCATTTGTATGCAAATTTCTTTTCAAATTTTTGTAACTTAGGATCCCCATGCAACCTGGAATAGCAATTGACCTCCTATTCTTGCATTTTAGCAGTCAGACACCATGCAAGTGCTCCTATGTCCAATTATAGGTCTGGTCCCTCATATGATTATTAATTACTTTATCGGCCAAGCCTGAAATGACGAGGCATAACTAATAACCACATACACTGTAGCAACCAGCTATCCATGTCAGGACTTATTTCAAATCCCACATACTGGCCATCGACGTAACACATAGACTATGAAGAAACATTTGCACCCATGGCCAAGATGGTCACCATAAGGTTAATCCTAGCACGTGCTTCACATTTTGGTTGGATGCTTTTCCAAATGGATGTTTCTAATGCATTCCTTAATGGTTTTTTGGAGGAATACATCTTCATGGAGCAGCCCCAAGGCTTTTCATCAAGCTCGTGATGGAAGGCAAAGTGTGTCATCTTCTAAGGAACTTGTATGGCTTGAAGTAAGTATCAAAGTCTTGGAATTCAAGACTTAATGATTTTCTAGTTTCTATTGGGTTCACTAAAATTGAGTATGATCCAATCTTGTACATAAAGTTTGATGTAAATGGAATTGTACTTTTGTTGATTTATGTAGATGACATTATACTTAGTGGTGATAACATTGATGGCATAGAGAAAACCAAGAAAAATCTATCTCTAGAATTTAAAATGCTAGATCTTGGTCAACTTCATTTCATATTGGGCATAGAAGTACTTAGAGGTTTAGATTTCATCTTCATTAGTAAATCTAAGTATGCTCAAAGTTTTCTCTATCGATTTAGAATGCAAGACTGCAAGCATGTAGAAACACCAATGAAGCAAGATGTATAAGTGCTTAATAAAGGTGATGAAGGATCCTTCATGGACATCACTCTTTATAGGCAAGTTATAGGCTCATTGATGTGGATTAGGCCTGATTTATACTTTAGTGTGTGTAGGCTAAGTCAATATATGCAAGATCGATGGATCATATATTGGCACTCTAGATCATAGAATTTTCTATAGAGGGAATATGATTGATTTGCATGCCTTTAGTATTTGGGATTTTCCAGGTGATAAAATGGATAGAAAGTCCACAAGTGCCTATGCAACATTCATTGGTGGAGGAGTTGTTTCTTGGTTGTTGTCAAGAAGAGGAGGGGTTCATCCACCTTCTCCTAACTCGTTTGTAGCATGAGAAGTAGGATCCTAGGAGCCTTGAAGATGCAAGCACAACAAATGAAAGTAACAATTACTTCTACTTACATGGAAGATTGCAATAAACCATAAGCATAACCAAAATAACTAACATTTAACTCTACCTCTCTCTTTCCTCTCTCACACACACACACATCCACACACACACTCTCTTTTTCCCTCTCCTTAAACTAGGACTTCATGCCCTCCTACTCTCTCTCTCTCTACAAGCATGACTAAATTATGAAAACTCCATGTTTAGGCATACATGCTAAAAAGGGGCTAAAGTAGCAAGGAGCTTAAGCAAATATGCATTCTAAACAAAGTCATACTAACATTAGCCAACCCCGACATTCAACACATATGGATCCAAAATAGCAATACTTAGCTCTCTTATATTAATTTTTTTTTTTACATGCAACGGGCTTTCTTATATAAAAGCTTGTGGAGTTTCCTTTCCACATTAACTTATGGGACAAGACATTTCAAGTCTCAAAATACAATGCAAATCCCTTTTTGAAGACTTGACATTGACTCTTACACTTTTTTAAGTCTAAGTTTAAACCTTGAGACTTGCCAAAATTGTTTTCTTGCCCCCTAGTGACTAATGAGGCCACAGGTTGGACTTACACTCGTAGGATGCCAAACTGGGGCCTAACTTAACTAACTACTGGCGGGCTCTTCAAAGATGGTCTTATACACGCAAGATGCCATACTTGGGCCATTAATTACACAAAAATTATTATATACATAGGCTCTTTTTCTACAAGGCGCATTTTCTCTTAGTTCTCTTGGGCTCCATTGAAATGTCCCTTAGGCCTTGTATTCCATCCCCCACACTCCCCTGCTACTAATTGGCTGCCAGTCTCATGGCAATTCACTTGAACAATGATTCTTGTAGTTCAGCATCCAGCGTTTCATTGTCATGGATGAGCTTACCATAGCCTTTTGTTGGAGGGTTTGCGGATCCCAAGGCAACCCTAACCCTATCTAATAAGTGAGAGGGATTTGGCACCCTGCGTGTGTAAGTGCAACCCGATGATCACATAGTTATTTGATTGATCATTTAAAAGTTAATGAAGGACTTTAGGCCTTTTTGCGGGACTTTTAATGTCGCAGGGCCTAAATGTCAAGTTAGTAAATAAAGTTGGGTTTCCCTCCAATTTTGATGTTTCCCACACTTTTTTAAATTTGAATAAAAAGAGAGGCAAGACTGGACCAATAGGATTCAGAGGCCAGGGTCCTCCTCTCTACTATAAAAAGGGACCAACTCGAGTTGCTCCTGATGTTCATTTTCTCATTTCAATGAAAGCGGATTGGTTCTCTTTAGAAATGGATTGATGAATGTCCTTGCTCTTCCTTTCTTTTCCTCCATTTCTCATGCTTCCTTTGTATTTGCTAATTGTTGGATTTGATCATTATTGGGATTGTTATTTCTTATGTTTTTTGTGAGAGAGAAGAGTAAGTTTCTATCATTGTTGTGGATTTAGGGTTAATGGAAGTAGGGTTAATGGATGTTAGTGTTAATGCTTAGTGTTAATGGATGTTAGTGTTAGATCCTCCATTCATGTTGAATTCTGAACTATACTATTGTGACAACTAACTCCATCTCTTTGATGCTAGATTGACTAGATCTTGGATTCAGGTTAGGCAAGAAAAGAAACCCACTACAATTTTGGCGCCGTTGCCGGGGAGCTACGCCAATTTTTCAGTTTGCAGCATGTTTGGTTGATGGTTAGCTTGCATTAGGCATCTTGTCGTGGCATGAATAGTGTTAGATCTGCATTTTAGGGTTAGTTTGAAATTGATTTTGCTTGATTTGAGTGGGTTTGCTTGTTTGAAATCTAATCTGATTATTAAACAGGGAAAGCTATTCAGATCACCAATCTTAAAATCTATTTGGATCTGAGATATCAGAGAAAAAAACAAAAATTGGTCAAATCTGTCAGATTTGGTCAAAAAGAGGCAAAAAACCATCATCAAAGTTCAGAACTTTTTACCCTCTTTTAGGAACCTTCACCAAGTTGCAGAAACCTTTGGTTTTGTTTACAGAACCTTCAGTTTGAAGGGCGAAGATTAATTCCCAGCAGATTTCTAGAAACATCAGAAAAACGGCCAAAAAACACTAAAAATTATCAAAATCCTAAAAAATATAGAGAAAGAACCTTCGCCCGATTTACTGTGCTAAGATGTGATTCAGATATATCTACTGTTAGGTCGGCAAAGAATAATAAAAAAAAATAGAAAGGGTTTCAGAGGATCAGTTGTTATATTGTCATATTTTTGTCAAAAAAGTCATTTTTTTGCAAAATTACCAGTATTAGTCTTGATCCTTTTCCAAAACCTTTGCCAAGTTTCCAGAACATTTTATTTATAGAAAAATACTATTTTCTGAGTTCGGCAAAGATTCTTCTTGATCAGATCACAAAAAATCTTGATTCTTACCCTCGTTAGATTATAGAAACTATATTTTCTTGTGTCAGAAACCTTCGTCCGGTTTTTCATAGTTTTATCTGTGTCAGATCTTCCATCTGAGAAGTCGACGAAGGTTATTTTTCAAGAAATTGCCAAAAAAGAGTGTTTAGAGAGTTTTTCTTCCCAACATAGCACTGTTTAAACTTCTTCGAGCCAACCTTCGCCTAGTGAACCTTTTCCAGTTCTATTTTTAGTTTCTGATTTTTCAGATCAAGTCTCTGTCAAAATTTGGATCAAATCTGATATATTCTAAATTGGATTCTGAGAGATTTATCATTTTTGAGAGGTATCGATTGATCGAATTTCGGAAAGTTTTTCATTGTATAGAATCAGATTCTTGAAAAGTGGAATAGATCTAGCATATCTAATCTGAGATAGTTTTTTGGAAAAATCTAGATCCAATCTCATTATCTATTTGATCTAAATTTGTAAAGATGGCTGCCCCTAGAGCTGCTCTTGGAGGTGCTCCACATGAGGTCAATCCAATTATTGTTAGAAGAGCACCCCGATTGGATCTACCCAAATATAATGGATTAACAGATCCAATTAGATTTCTTCGGATCTATGTTGAATCCTGTGAGGTCTATGGTGAGATTTATCCCCAAGATAAACTTAAGTTGTTTCCTATGGCCTTAACAGGCGCAGCACAAGATTGGTACTATAACCAAGATGAAACTGAGCGTACAGATTGGGAGATTGTTAAATGAGCCCTTATCACACGGTTCAAACCGCGGAAGTTTATGGAAGACCCTTTTCTACTTTGAAGTAAAATTACAATGGGAAAGCGGAAAATGGTTTGAGATTATATTGAAAGGGTGAAACGTCTTAGATCTGAATGCAAACTGAACTGATTAATAAAAATGCCATGATTATGTGGTTTTGTTTAGGTCTACCTAAACGAATCATACGTGAGCTGAAATGCCATAATGAGTACGCACTTTGCAAAATGCTATAAACGATGCAATTCAGGAGGAGGATGAAGATTCAGATGATGAGCCGAATGTTAGTATGTTGCCTTATACAGCAGGGCAGACTACTACGACATCCACCACTATTGCATCAACGAATGCCAATGCTACTGCTGAAATGATGCTCAATGAGTTCAAGAAACTTGGGAAGACCCAGCAGAAACAGATGGAAAAGTTGTAGTTGCAATTTGATGAGAAAATCAAAGCATTGAAAAATTTCCACGGAGAAGCGAACAAGGAACCTGAGAAGTTTGCAAAGACTTTTCCTACTAGGGAAAATATATGGTGTTCTATTTGTATAGGAAATCACATAGTGAACGAGTGTCCTCAAATGAAAAAATGAATGGAAATCAGTGTTTGCCATCTGTGTAATTCACCTGACCATGAGACTGCTTTTTGCAACTTCAACCCTTGGATAATTCAGCAACGATATGTCCAGATGGGATATCGAGATCCACCGTATGGAGGAAATCTAGCAGCAAGACTGCGACAATCTACTCTTGGATACACAAAATGTCTAGCTTTGCCTGCTCCACCAAAACACTCCGTCCAATTTGATGGAACCAGAACCTTATGGAAGTGCTGAGCAATGGAGCTATGGTAATGATCAGGAAGGTGCATCTTCAGAATAGTATGCCATTTATGCTGTCGCTCAACAACAAGCCTCGAGAAATTGGACCAAAGCACCACTTGGATGCTTTGCAGTGGAGAAAATCACAGAGTTGCAGAATGCCCAAATAAAGGAAAATTTGTACCATTATGTTGTGATTGTGGATATGGGCATTGCTATAAAGACTGTCCAGCAAGACCGAAACCACCACCAGCTACAGCACCTATGATAACCATCAACCAAGGATCAATAGGTCCAAATAAACCAAGTGCACCCTTGATGGTGGTCACCAGAGCACAAAAGCAAAAAGAACCAGTAGTGGATCCAGTACCTGCTAATTCTATTCCATTGAATGAGACACCAACAACATCAGGAGTCTATCCAAATCTTAATGTAAAAAAATGAAGATATCAAGATATGAGACAATGGATTAAACATCTGCAAGAAGAAGAGGAACTTGAAGCTGCTAAAGTAATAGCTGAAGTTCGGTCTTCACCATTGCAGCCTCCAAGAAATTTATGTACGGATATAAATGATCAATTACATCATCACAAAAAACCCTTCAAGATGACTGAACCGAAAGCACCACATACAAAATTACTCATGAACATTTTGTCTAGCAAGATCAATATTTCATTGGGAGAGTTCCTAAAGTTGGTGCCAAAAGCTAAAGAAGTCTTAGCGCAAAAGTTAGCTCAAGAAGAACTAGAAGTCCACCAGGAGCCGCTTTTTTGTGCTGGATTTGAAGAATCTAATGATGTACTCCATGTTGGAGCCGCTTGGGAAAGTGAACAAAAGAATATCACTCTGCTAATACAACATAGAAAAATTTCTAAAGAAGCAGCTGTGATAGATGGCGGTTCAGGAGTTAACCTGATTTCTACAAAGCTATGTACAAAATGGGGCCTTACAAAGATTAAGCCTGTTACTTTTGCTATTAAGCTAGTGGATCAAACGATAGTTCGTCCACGATGAATGGTGGAAGATATACCAGTCAGGATTGCAAGAGTACAGTTCGTCACTACTTTCATCGTGATGGACTTACCAGAAGCACCAAATGTCTACCGAGTTCTATTAGGACGTCCATGGCTACGAGTTATGCAAGTAATTCATAACTGGGGTACCGGAAAAATCACTTCTGGAAATCATGAACGTGCAGTTAAAGTTGATCCTACGACTTGGACTATCAAACCACTGGTTCAAAAAGCAGATGACGATTCATCAACAACGAATCACACTTGTGATCGACCAGAGAAAAAATTGGGAGTTCACTACGATTCTCAAACGGATACTGTCAATTGGAATGAAGCTCTTGCAACAATTGATTGTACAGCAGGATATATGTGTCAACAAGATATTCAATCAAAGTTGAGCGAGATTTCCTTATTAGATCGAACTTTGGATACACCAATCACGTTTCCACTAAATGTGCTGAATGTAGCCTAGATATTAACAGGACCTATACCAGATCCAATTGAGGATGATCTCATACCAGTGAGCCATGTCTTAACTTATGATGGCAATGCAGAACTTACGGATGAACAGATTCTACATCATATGGATCCGACCAGATTTGGAGTGCATAATGTTCCTGATGAACCAACAATCAAACCGCCCAAAGCAGTTATATTGAAGGGAGGCAGGATCACAGGTTCGATAACGAAGAAACAAGCTAAGCAACATTATAATACGGTCCTGAAATGGAAAAATCCCCCTCAAAAGATCGATTCAAAGGAAGTGCCACCTCTATTGGATAAAGGTTCATCAATATCTTGGCTTCTTGTCCGCTTGGCACAGTATTCCTACGTGGCGTGGATACCACTCGAGGTGGTGGAGCCATCACAATCGACTTTATATGGGAGCATGTTAGAGATGTTATTGTTGACATTGGGGTGGAGCACGTGGTTCAGGTTGTCACTGACAACGCTTCAAACTGCAAGTAGATGGGTGAGATTATGATGAGGGAGCACCCCGGCATTGTGTGGACACCCTGTGCACATTGCATAGACTTGCTCATCCATGAGCTGTGTGTGCTTCCATGGGTCAGAGAGGTATAGTTTTTTCCATTTGCTATGTTTTCTTCCTTGACGCTTGTTTGATGTTGCTAAACACATCTCAACTACTGTCTAAACTTTTTACTGGATGTATGTGTCACATATCACTTCTACAACCATGTGCCTACTCACTTTTGTCACTAGGATGAGGCATGTGCTGGCTCTATTCCACCTTCTCGACCGTAAACATGAAGAAGCCAGCACCCACATGCTTTGCATTTTCTTTCTTGGTGCTAGAACAATTGGTAGTAGTGAAGGATGCATTGCGGCAGATGGTTTCCAGCGAGGCCTTCGCGGACTTTAGAGACATTGCACATGCGACGCTTTTTTGGTCCACTATGTTAGATGATGAGTTCTGAACATGTGCTGAGTAGATTGTTGGAGTCCTTCTACTCATTTTCAGAGTGTTGTGCCTGGTAGACATTGAGAGGTGCACTCTCGGTCTCATTTACGAGTTCATGGACCACATCGGTGAGGCGATTCTGACATCGCCCTTGGATGAGCACATGTATGACTCTTCAGTGTCTAGTTTGTTGTTTCTCACTCAAGTTTGATGCGTTTCTTTTATGCTATGGTGCACTGATTATTGTAATTTGTCTGTTGTAGGAGAGATGAGATCTCAGAGATATGAGAGGCCAGATGGGAGGCTAGATGGGACTTCTTCCACCGACCCATCCACATCGTAGCCCACATGTTGCACCCCTTGTGGCACTCTACCTGGGGGAGGGATGATTCGGAGCTACATCGGAGATGGGTGGAGTACAAGGAGCACATATGGCCAGGACCAGGTACGTTTGAGAAATTGCTTGGTAGCAATGTTATTGTAGGAGTGTATTCATCGCTAGTGTGTGAGTTTGAGGGGACTTACACGTGCCATGTTTTTTCTTTTGTGGACAGGTCTGATGCTGGATGACATTGCACGTCAGCTACTCACATTTGAGTGCTTCCAGTTTCCTTTTGATGGAGAGCAGAGTCGGCAGAGGGAGGATCAGCTGAGGCCCACAGTTGAGGCCCGTTACATGGCGGCGCAACATAGGTGACCTACGATGATTGGCCAAGAGAGTCCTTGCACAGGACTGCTCAGCAGGAGCTTGTGAGTGGAATTGAAGCACCTAAGCCTTGTATAACACGTAGAAGAGGAACATGTTATCCATCGAGCAATGTAGGCAGTTGGTGTTTGTAAACACCAACGACCATATGCACATGCGGGGAGAGGGCCAGATGCTCGAGGTGAGTCACATCATTATCCCTTGTTTTTTGCTATGCTTTGACAAATTGAATTGCTTTCGAAATATGCAGTGAATTGCAAAATATCTGTCTGACAACAATGTATTATTTCTTGTTGCAGGTGAACCATGTTTGGGGTTGACTATGAGGAGCAGGAGGATTGGGTTGAGGGAGATACAGAGGAGGATGAGGAGATGGGAATAGACGCATAGCGGGGATGACCTGGCTGACCTGCTGGTGGACCCTGATGTGGAGACAGAGGAGGAGACAGCCATTCTTGCATGTAGGGAGACTTAGAGATTCCAGGAGAAGGGGGCGAAGTTCTCTTTTTGTAGATAGGAGTGGAGCATCACAGGCAGCCGTCGGCTAGACATCATCACAATAAGTAGGGCCATACCAGGGCATAGGATCAAAGCCACCTGACACACAAACACGATAAAGTAGACACAGGGGTGGGGCAACCAGATGGGGTCCAGATGAGGGGAGAGAGGCAGAGGTAGAGGTAGAGGTAGAGGTAGAGGAAGAGGGAGGGGGAGGATCTAGAGCCAGAGCACACAACAGAACTAGGACCACACCATGGCATATGGTTCCCTCTGATTCCGATTCATCTATAGACCCTTGAGATCTGCAATCAGACACAGATTCGGATGATGTTTTCTACCGTGACTTTGACGAGTTTTAGTTGTATAGTTTTCATTACGTTCATGGAATATCATTGCACCCCATTTCGGTGCCATGTGGCCCGATATTATATATTATGATGATCCTATTCACATCAGTGTCATGATTCAGTACTATTTTTTGTGGTTTTAGTTTGGTAACTTCGGTTTTATGGCTTATGGTTTA
Source organism: Diphasiastrum complanatum (assembly GCA_029204225.1). Lineage (NCBI taxonomy): Eukaryota > Viridiplantae > Streptophyta > Lycopodiopsida > Lycopodiales > Lycopodiaceae > Diphasiastrum > Diphasiastrum complanatum. Next base: position 33,031,511 of record CM055106.1, read on the forward strand.
TGGTCAGAGAGAGAGAGAGAGAGAGAGAGAGAGAGAGAGAGAGAGAGAGAGAGAGAGAGAGAGAGAGAGAGAGAGAGAGAGAGAGAGAGAGAGAGAGAGAGAGAGAGAGAGAGAGAGAGAGAGAGAGAGAGAGAGAGAGAGAGAGAGAGAGAGAGAGAGAGAGAGAGAGAGAGAGAGAGAGTCCTACTATGGACACATTGGGACATTCTCTCTTTTTTTGGTTAATTTTTTATATTGAATGCAGCTATAGCATAAACCTGGTAGTTAATGCACCTAAATTGGACCATCATGCACCCGAAATAGTTGGCAAACTACACAATAATAATGCTCTTAATCAAAGCTTTCATTCGATACCCATATTGCCCAAAATGAAATTTTAAAAAAAAATCCAATTCTGTACGATTCTAGTTTTTTTTTTTTTTCGAATCGCGATTCAGAATCGTAGTGCAACTATGGCCTGAGGAAGAATTCGGGTGCCCAAGAGACTTTCAAAGATATTTGTTTGTTGGCTTCTTGAAAGTTCATGATGGCATTTTCTAAAAATTTAAAGGTTGGATTCCTAAGGGTTGTCTTATAGTTTTAAGACAGACCAACTATGTGAAAATTATGGTATAATGGAAAACAGAGTGTTATTTTAATGTGGAGAATCCATTTATGTCAGAATAAAAAGTAGACAGTCTCTTACTAGGCTATTTAAGCTACGTTTTGAACTAAAAAACTCGTGATTCGGAAATCGACAAAAAAATTTATTAAATTTTTAGTGCGGAGACCTGCATTTTTTATTAGGGACAACATAGACTTTTCTGAAAAATGTCATTGGAAAACTTGTGAAAAGCTGAAACAAATGCTAGGTATCGATTGTCATGCTAAGTATAGAATATATATATAGATCAAGGTGGATTTTTTTCAAGGAATTAAGAGGTCAAATTGGTTTTACAAACTAATCAAGTGATAAGCCTAGTTGAGGTGACGTCTTATGCCCTCTACCTCGGTTACGTGCACTTATCATTAGTTAGCTAAGTAATACAACTGTAAAAATTCTTGAAATTGAATTCATCAGTCTCATTACTGTCTAGGTATTCAGATTCAAAGAGACAGAAAATAGAAGTTGCTTTACATCACTCAGCAAAGATACAATCACAATATTTTAATTATATATAATATGATGAATTGCAAATTAGCTCACTCACCGATGGACCCATGACTCAAATTGTCGAAGGACCTATTGAAATTTCACAATTCTAGCTTGACCATTTTTGGTCACATGCATTGTACTTGGCAAGATGGCCATGTAAATAGATGCCACACGTGTCAAATCACATAGTATGCTTTCCAATAAGTTCATTCCTCATATTACATTGTGATAGCATCTTTGAAATGAGGCAAAAATGTGTTTGGATAGGCTAGAGAAATTCTAGGATCTAAAAATAGCATGTTTTTCATTGTTTTTGGATCTTGAGATCTTGACCCCAAATTAGGGTGGATCCAATGACCTATTAGGTTAGATGTTAGGGTTAGGGTATGAAAAGTTCAGAGGTGCCCTAATATGCTCAGGTCCGAGCTTGAAATGTATAAATACATGATGGGATCTCCATCAAATTATCAAGAAAAATCGAGTTTTTCCACTTCTATCATCATTGTCTTTTGGTGGCGAGTTTTAGCTATTGGATGTGAGTGTTCTTATGCATTAATTGCTTGGATTGGAAGGTGCTAAAATTTTTTACAGGTTTAGGGTTTAGGGTTTAGGGTTTAGGTTTAGAGTTAAATGCCAAATCTGCTAGTTTTGGTAACTGATCTTGATTCTAGCTCATAGTTTGGATCTAGATCTTTTATTTGTGCATCCTCCATCACTTTTAGGATTGATTGGGATTGAATTTGCTATAAAATTTTGTCATGGTATCAGAGCCTAATCAAAAGTGAGCTTTAGATTTGATTTTCTCAAGCTTTGATCCTAGATTTGAGTAGTATTAGCTTTGCTCTTGCTACTGGTTGCTAATCTAGTGATTGTACGTTCAAATTTGGTTTCATTTGAGTGATAATAGATCAAAGGGAACTTCTTTTGCTAAGTTATAGCTACAGGAACCGAGATTGACATATTTCCATTCAACCAAACCAAATTAGAAAGTTCTTATGAGTTAAATCTTAGAGTACATGTCTCCTAGTAGAGAATTTCATAAGGATTGAATGCCACCACTCTTTAGAAGTTTGGATCAGCCATTTGAGAGCTTAATTAGGTCGTTCTTAGGCTTCTTAAGGTCCGAAAATACACCTTTTAGGTTCAGATCAAGTGTTTTGATGAGTTTTTCATCTAGAAATGCAAAACTAGTGAAATTTGTGTTTCTATTCTACTCGGTTTTGGATAGGTTTGTGATTGAATATGTCAATGTGATTCAACCTAAATTTAAGAGGCTTTATTTGTAAGACATTTGTGTGTTATAAAGTGCTTTTGGTTCAGTATAGGTGGATTCACCCTTCTTGTGAAGTTGAGATCAAGGAGGAGACTAGTTTGATCAAATCTATAGTAAGTTTGGATCTTGAAGATAGATCAAGCTCAAGATCACCTTAGATCTTGTTGAGAATTCAGAGAGTGATTCATCTCAGGTCCCAAATAGAGTGGGAGAGCTAGTAGTGGTCATATCTTGTACAATCTATCTTGTTTCTTTGAATTTATCTCCTTATCATCGAAGATGGAATCCATAAGTGCCTATCTTTTGGATTCTAGTGATTTTGAAGTTAAGAATGGAATCCATCCTTATCATGCAAGATTTGATGGATATTGTGAATGGAGAGGAAGATGAGCCAATCCATCCATAAGAAGCAACTAAATACAAGAGAAGGTGCAAGCTTGCACTCCATTGTATTAAGATGAAAGTTGCAAATGATTTGCTCAAAGAAGTAGGAGCATGTACCTCAGCCCAAGAGGCTTGGGAGACTCTTCAAAAGATCTATGAGTCCAAGAATACCTCAAGGTTACTTTCCCTCAAGAACCAAGTTCTTCAATGCTTCCAAGGGAGGAGTGAGAGTGGACATCAATTTGTTTTGAGAGTAAAAGATTTGAACAAAGAGCTTACTTATGTTGGTGAACCTATTAAAGAGAGTGAGCTTGTGCAAATAGTTTTGAATGGATTATGTAGTGATTCTACTAACCTTGTCCAAAGCTATGCCATCATGGGAAACTTGCCTAGAATTGAAGACCTTCAAGGTGTGTTGATGGCCGAGGAGAGTAGGAAGGCTCATATCAAATCAAGGATGGAGAGGCTCTCCATCAATGATGGTGATGACAAAGCCTTATTTTTCAAGAGCAAAGGCAAAGCAAAGACCAAGGGAGGAGCATTCAAAAGGGAGCAAGCAAAGGATGGAGATCAAGGAGGACCCATATCCTCATCATCACAAGTCAAGCCCAATAAGGACAAATCTAAGATAAAGTGCTACTATTGTAGCAAGATGGGACATTATGCCTCGGAATGCTTCAAGACGAAGCAAGATCAAAGCCAAGCCAACATTGGACAAGAGGAGGAAGAGAGCTATCATGAGGACTCACCCATGATGTCAGCCTTTTCATCATCAAATGTCAAAGGTGAAGATCCTTGGTGGATAGATAGTGGGGCTAGCTCCCACATGTCGGGTAAAAGGGAGTATTTTTCTTAACTCACACCTTATGTAGGACCTATAAAGTCCATTTTTATAGCAAATGATCATGAATGTAAATTTGAAGGTGTGGGATCCATTCCCTTATGCTTAGGATCCTCCAAGAAGACTAAGATATATGGTGTTCTCTTCATTCTTAGCATCACTAAGAATTTGCTTAGTGTTGGCCAACATTTAGATCATGGTTTCATTGTGGAGTTCTCTACTAATGTATGCAACATCAAGAAAAGTGGGATGATCATAGCAAGGGGAACAAGGTTTGGGAGGTTACTTAAGCTTGATGCTTTTGTAAATCCTAACCAAGTTGTGATGGTAGCCGAGGAGACCAAGATGACCACATTTGACTTGTGGCACAAGAGGCTTGGTCACATCAACACCAAGTCCATGGAAGCTATGTGCAAGGAGGAGCTTGCTCTCAGCCTTCCAAGATCTTTGGCAAAGGAGAAAAGGGTATGTGAAGCTTGTGCCTTGGCTAAGGCACACAAGTTACCTTTTTCAAGTTCAATCACAAAGACAAGTCATCCTCTCAAGTTGATCCACTCGGATGTGAATTTTGCTAGTGCAAAGAGCAATGGTGGAGCTACAATGTTTGTCACCTTTATAGATGACTACTCAAGATATAGATGGGTATATCTGCTTTTCGCTAAAGCACATGTTTTTGAGAGTTTTGTAAAGTTCAAGACTTATTGTTGAAAAGCATCATGATCACAAGATCAGGTTCTTTAGAAGTGATAATGGAGGAGAATATATCTCCAATGAATTCAAAGACTTTTGTGATCAAGAAGGGATCAAGAAAGAGTTATCTTGCCCCTACACTCCTCAACAAAATGGGGTGGCCGAGAGGAGGAATAGGACACTATGTGAGTGTTCTAAAGCTCTAAGGTTAGATGCATGCCTACCTAAGTCTTTTTGGAGAGAAGCTCTCACATGTGCTAACTTCTTATGTAATAGAGTTCCATGTAGCTCTATAAATGGTAAAACATCTTATGAGTTATTGTATGGAGAAAAGCCTAATCTCAAAATTTTGAAGGTGTTTGGATGTATTTGCTATGTACATGTCCCTTTGGACAAAAGAACCAAGGAGGATCCATCATCCATGAAGGGGATCATGGTAGGTTATGGCAATGCAAGCAAAGGTTACAAAATCTACATTCCCTCTTCTCAAAAGGTTGTCATTTCTAGAGAGATCATTTTTGATGAGACTAGAATGCATAAGCTTGAAGATGATTCATCTAACCACTCTATTGGAAGAGAGGTACCCGAGATCAAGGAGGAGCTTGATCACGAGGAGGAGCTAGGACCAAGAACACCGAGCACACCAAGAAGATCCACAAGGTCAAGGATGGAGCCATTAAGGCTCACATACAAGGACAAGGGTAAGCAAGCTGAGGAAAGTACTTCTTATTATGCCTTCATCACATCTTTTGAAGAGCCTTCAAATGTTAGTGAAGCTTTAGAATCAAAGGAGTGGTTTCAAGCTATGTGTGATGAGTACAATGCATTGATGGAGAATGATACTTGGATGCTTGTTGATTTACCTTCGGATAGGAATGTAATTGGATGTAAGTGGGTTTTTAAGCTCAAGTTGAATCAATATGGGAATGTTTCTAAGCACAAGGCCAGACTTGTAGCCAAGGGGTATGCTCAATCAAAGGGCATAGATTATGATGAGACCTTTGCACCCGTGGCAAAGATGGTCACCATAAGACTAATCATTGCACTTGCTTCTCATTTTGATTGGTTATTGTTTCAAATGGATGTGTCAAATGCTTTCTTGAATGGTCATTTGGAAGAGGATATATTCATGGAGTAGCCTGAGGGCTTCATCAAGCAAGGTATGGAAGACAAGGTGTGTCATCTCAAGAGGAGCTTGTATGGTTTGAAACAAGCTTCTAGAACTTGGAACACAAGGCTGCTCAATACTTTTCTTATCTCTATTGGATTTACTCCTAGTGAGTATGATCCCAAGATTTAGTGCAAAAGGCATACTTTTATTACTTTATGTTGATGGTATCATACTTAGTGGAGATGATTTATAAGGTGTTGAGAAAACTAAGCTAGATGTATCCAAAGAGTTCAAGATGGTAGATCTTGGGCTTTTGAACTTCATTTTGGGTATGGAAGTACTTAGATCTTTAGATTATGTCTTCATTTGTCAATCTAAGTATGCCATTTCATTACTCAATAGATTTAACATGCATGGATGCAAGCATCTAGAGACTCCTATGGAGCATGATGTAAAAGTGACCAATAAAGAGGATGAAAGATCCTTCAAGGACATCACTCTTTATAGGAAACTTATTGGCTCCTTAATGTGGATAACCATAACAAGACCTGATCTTTGCTATAGTGTTTGCAAGCTTAGTCAAAATATGCAAGATCCATTAGTTATCCATTGGAAATGTGCCAAAAGAATATTGAGATACATCTCGGGCACACTAGATTTTGGGATCCTTTATAGAGGTGAATCCATTAACTTGCATGCTTTTAGTGATTCAGATTTTGCAGGGGACAAGAAGGATAGAAAGTCAAAAAGTGCCTTTTCAACTTACATTGGAGAAGGTGTGGTTTCTTGGCTATCAAAAAAGCAAGATCAACCGAGGCCGGGTACAAGGCTCTAACAACCACAACCAAGGAAGTACTATGGATCAAGAGGTTGCTTGAGGAGCTCAAAGTGATCAGATCAGGTGTCATTACACTCATCTACAATGACAACATCTCAGCCCAACACCTAGCATCCAATCCAATCTACCATGCAAGGAGCAAACACATAGAGATTGCTCAACACTTTGTAAGAGAAAAGGTCCAAGCTAAGGAGGTCTCATTGGAGCATGTTTCAAGTGAAGAATGCACAGCTGATATATTGACAAAGCCTCTTCAAAAGAATGTTTTTTTTAAGCTTAGATCGGCCCTTGGCTTAATTAGTAAAGCTATGTTATCATTTAGCTAGATTTGTGAGGAGGAGTATTGAAATTTCACAATTCTAGCTTGACCATTTTTGGTCACATGCATTTTACTTGGCAAGATGGCCATGTAAATAGATGCCACACGTGTCAAATCACATAGGATGCTTTCCAATAAGTTCATTCCTCATATTACATTGTGATAGCATCTTTGAAATGAGGCAAAAATGTGTTTGGATAGGCTAGAGAAATTCTAGGATCTAAAAATAGCATGTTTTTCATTGTTTTTGGATCTCGAGATCTTGACCCCAAGTTAGGGTGGATCCAATGACCTATTAGGTTAGATATTAGGGTTAGGGTATGAAACGTTCAGAGGTGCCCTAATATGCTCAGGTCCGAGCTTGAAATGTATAAATACATGATGAGATCTCCATCAAATTATCAAGAAAATCAAGTTTTTCCACTTGTATCATCATTGTCTTTTGGTGGCGAGTTCTACTAATTGGATGCGAGTGTTTTTATGCATTAATTGCTTGGATTGGAAGGTGATGAACTTTTTTACAGGTCTGAGAAGCTTTCTGTACTTTACTTTGGTTCATTTGATCAAATCTATGTGCCTAATGTGGAGTTAAATGCCAAATTTGCTAGTTTTGATAACTAGTCTTGATTCTAGCTCATAGTTTGGATCTAGATCTTTTATTTGTGCATCCTCCATCACTTTTAGGATTGATTGGGATTAAATTTGCTATATAATTTTGTCAGGACCAATGTCTTTAGTCGATCAAAGAGGAGGAGCATATGCATGAGTATCCTTATCATTCAATAATAGGATCTCTTATGTATGTGATGATCTATACTAGACTAGACATCGCTTTTGTAGTCAGTTCCTTAAGTCAGTTTATGACTAATCCTGGTATTACACATTGGAAAGCTCTTATCAAAATTATGAGATATATTCGAGCTACTATAGACTTTTGCATACAACAAACTCAATATTCTCAGTGGTTATTTAGATGCAAGTTGGGCAGGAGATTTAACTCGTAAATCCACTTGTGAATTTACATTATTCCTCAACAACGGTCCTATTTCATGAAACAGTTGCATGCAAACTTTGATTGCTCTATCTTCTACTAAATCAGAGTACATCGTAGTCTCTCAAACTACAAAGGAAGCAATATGGTTGAGAAACTTACTTTCAGATGTTTTTCTGAAACAATATGCTCCAGCAACTTTATTTTGTGATAATCAAAGTGCTATTACTTTATCAGCCAACCCTAAATTTCATTCTAGGAGTATGCACATTGAAATTAGTATCACTATGTTAGAAGCAAAGTTCTCAACAAAGAAGTAAACTTGCAATACTATCGAACGCAAGATATGACAGCTGATATTTTTACTAAGGCACTAAGCCTGGATGAACACAAAAGATTTTGAGCAAAAATAAGTTTTAAGGTCAAAGCATTCATGGATTCAGATTAAGGGGGAGTGTTGGATTATTCTACTATGAGAATGATTTATTCAAATAGTTGATCTTTAATTTACATCCACTTTATCATCTAGTTTTGCAGTTTAATTTGTGTTTATACACAGTCTGCAAAAATACTCAGGAATTGCTCTTGGTGGCTCCGACATATCGGACAACATCCGACATATTGACAATGCCGACAAAAGTTGAAAGAGTCAAACATGTCGAAGAATGACAATTTTTGTTCCGCCTGATACGAAGCTAAAGACTTGTTCTAAGTATTTTGCAGGTTAAATTTCCGAAAAGTTCTAATTGGATGGATGACAGGGCATTACGGCTAACTGCCAATTGTGATCTATGACCTAATTAGTTGTCCTATTAGATACGCTTAAATTGCTTTAGTATAAATGGCTGATCATCAAAGACTTACACAGTAGTGCAGTGAAGTTTCTATAAAGTTATTTTTTCAGAGCTCTATTAGAGTATTCCTATTCGCGCTTACTACTTATCAGCGGAAGTGCATCAGACAAGAGATAGTTTAGAGTATGCAATTTTTATCTGTCTTGTGCTTTAGGTATAGAGAAAATCTATTCACCATTGACAGTTTTCAGCTTCCCACTATGGCATATGAAACTATTTTTTAAAATGATATTCATTATTGTTGATGGCTTTGGACACACATATGAAATTTGCTCATAGATTATACTAACCACCAACATTGTGATCATTACACCATACTTGGGATCCAAGAACAACTACATGTGCTTTTGTACTTCTACTTCCAACTAGTTTGGCGCTTACCTTCACATATGTTTGCAAAGTCTTGTCTTTGGTTACATCCATATCATGCTTAATGCAAAAAGATAGATTATTGTAGTATTTAATTTTCATCCTTGAAATTGTCAAAGGCTCTATTTTAGGCATATGCAAAGTTCCTATGACAAATCCACCGATAGATTGTGTTCAACAAATATGTATTTTTTAGCACAAACAAGAAACTTAAGACAACTTAAAATATAAGCATCGAGTTTCAAACCAATATTATGTTGGAAAATAAGATGACAATATTGTTGAATAACTATTTGCCAGAATGCCAACAGTGACGTGAATCCAAATAATGCATAACAGGATCAGACACATGCATCAGAGCATTAGATCCTTTCCCCAACAAATTTGGTGGTTTTTGTTGAGTTTTGTAGAGTTTCTTCTTCTAGTTTTATAGTTTTTTCAATTTCCAGGATGTTTTGATTCAATTTTTGACCAATTAATCTTCATTTTTTGTGTATTCTCTTGGTTTATATCAGTAGCCCTCTCTCTTAGCTCTTTGGAGGTATTGAGGTTCTTTGATTTGGAGCTATAATGACCAAGTTATGGCCATTTTAGTGAATTCACTCCATTTTTTGTTAGTTAAGCTTGTTTAATAAAGGCTTGAAAGTTGTGCATATTCTAATTGATGAGCAATCATTGGACTGTCTGCTGTCTGATCCAGAAGGTAAACTTGATGTTTTATTTTGAAAATTGATACCTAATTAGAGAGGTCATACTTTTGGTGGAATTTTGTGACTATGATTTTATAGGATTATAGATCTATGTCCCAACTTGAATTTGAGCCAATTTCCAGCCAATTTCCAGCCAATTTGGTGGAGAATTGACAAAGTTATGACAATTCTTGTGGAAGAGGTTCAATTCTAGTTTTTCGTAAAATTTTTGGGAGAGGACTTCAACATTTCATTTTTGGAAATTCTGTCCCTTATGTAAATTTTTTTCAGACTTTTCATATTGAAGTTTTTCAAATAATGATTATTATTATTCATTACTCGCCACAAGTGTGAGAGATTACTGCGTTTGCTAAATTGAGAACGCCTATTACTCGCCATTCTCCACTTTTGCTATTTTTGAAGCCTATTACTCGTCACTTTTTGTACTTTTTATTTTTAAAAAGTTTATTTCTCGTCAATTTTCACACTTTTTATTTTTAAGAAGTTTTTTTTCTGCCATTTTTTTGCGCAATGTGCTAATTCTGGAATTTTGTTTATTTTTAACAAGTTTTTTTTTCTCGTCCTATTTCTCATGTTGTTATTTATAGTAAGTTTTATTTATTTTTTAACCCGCGACCCTACCCCCTCCCTCCACGCGCGTTATCCCACCCTATTCCTCACCACTCCTCACCTTTTCTCACCACACCCGTACATCGTTTTCTCGCCTCTCTCTCTCTCTCTCTCTCTCTCTCTCTCTCTCTCTCTCTCTCTCTCTCTCTCTCTCTCTCTCTCTCTCTCTCTCTCTCTCTCTCTCTCGCAATCAACCTCGTCCTTTTCGAAATCTCTTAGGAATATTCTAAATCCTCTCTTGTTCTTGCGCCTCCTTGTCCGCGCCAACATACTTGCGCTCCTCCCTATTCCGTAATGCCAAGTGCTCAGGTTTCTTTTGTATTTTGGAGGCACCCCCAACCAAAATTCTAGGTGATCATTCTTCTCATAATCATCCAATCAAATGTTGACACATAACACATGAGCTTTTCGATGGAATGTGCTTGTGGACAACCAATGACGGACTGCCACATAGTACATGCACATTATGGTGAAATGTGTGTGTGCTATGTGGTAGCCTGTCATTGGCTGTGCACATGCACATTCCACCAGAAAACAAAAACGTAAAAAAATTTGCAATATAAATGCGATTAAAGAAAAAATTTCTTGCACCTTCGCATAGTGGCATTACGTAGGGGAAGGACCTCTTCCTCTCAGCCGTTCCGCCCTACTCGGACACAAGCCCTCGAGCATGGGGCCCGTCTAGGGCGGAACGCCCTCGAGGGAGATCCTTCTCCCCCACATGAATATACCAATTCTTTATTCCTTCTCTTCACTCGTGCTCGTGGAACTTTTACTTTTCAAATTTCTTAAATTTATTTTTTTGAGGTCTAAAGCTTTTCACGAGTACATGGATGGCTCATTGCAAATAATTGAGACAAAACATTTTTGCAAAAAATTGTAAGTCTTTTTACAATCCTTTAATCTTTAATGACCAAATATTTTATGGATTCCAAAAGGAATTTTCAATTCATATCATAAATTTTTTCTTAGGCCCTTTTTTTCTAAGTTACAGTATTTTCATTTTGTTTGCCATACTTTTTGTCTATAATTTTTTCGTTCAACATTGGAATTAAGTGTAGTAAAAACAAAAATTGCTCAGTTCATTGTGCTGAGTACTGTGATCAACGTTTCCGTCATCATTACTTTTGTTTCATTATTATTATTATTTTAAGGCCTTATGTCTTAAGTTATTCACGTTTTTTTTTGCTTTATTCTTCAAACGTCCATATCTTCTCCGTTTGACCTCGGTTTGTGATGCAGTAAAAAGCAAAAGTGATTATTACGTCGATCTTGACATGGTAGTAGTGGTATGAAAGCCAAACATGATCAATAAAACAAATTTGACATTTTGCCAAAAGCTATTGTTGTTTTCTAAATCTTGCAGGTTACATTCTTCGAGGATTCAAAATTTTGGGACGGTGGAGAAGAATAAATTTGTGATTTTACTAGTGCAATTTATAATTTAATTCATTTAGTTTTGCGGACCCATAACCCACAGACTACTTGTCACTATACCATAGACATTGATAATGAATTGCATCCATTTATGAAGATCAATGGGATGGAAATGATTATGAGTACGATAATCAAAAAGTTGTGATTACAATGAAGAAGATCCTATAGGTCACAACACGTACAACAGAGAAAAATATTGTCAAGAGACAGAATCTGTTTACAGATCCCTTGATCCAGAGGATCTGTTGTTTTTTGAAATCAATTCTTTCTTACTTATGTCTATCAACAGAGACGGTGGGTTCTTCTTGAGATTATCATTCTTGTTTTAAACCCAAGATCAGACAGAACGGAACAGATTAACATTGTAGTATAGATTTTTTTTGTCATGCCTATCATAGAACTACTCAGAGACGAACTCTTTTGAACGCACTTACATTCTAACAGATATGCAAGCCAAGAACGCTCATTCACAAATCAGAGTGCAACCCATATGAACATTCAGCAGGTTCTACACTATCTACTCCTAAAAATGAACTGAATCGGAGCCTAAGCATTACTAAACTGAGCTACACTTGCATAAATTGACAAAACAAAAAACAAGAACTAATCAACAGCATGTTAGAAGTCCAAGAATCAAGAAACCAACCAGTCTTTTGATTCTTGGACATCCCAAGAACATCGAGAACTGGATTGTAAAGATATATGCAAGAACTATACCATAGATCCAGCCTATTTAGTTTACCTGAATGCTGGCTCCTACATTAATCCACAAACAAGGAAAGAAACTAATCCACTCTACGAAAGCAACAAATCTAATCCACTGTACAGTCCACAACCACACACAAAAGGAGGGAAGGGCAAGATCATAAATGCATCACTCAAGAAATAAGCATGATCAAGGAGCTCAATGTATGCACCAAACTCATGAAGGCTCTTTTCATTTCAGCATGGAGTTGATACAATTCACAAAAAGCTCCTCTTCACAAAGAGGGAGTCTCTTAAATAAGCAAGAGAGCTCCTTAGGTGGCATCCTAGTGGAATTTCCACATTTCACAATTTACAAGTGGAATAATGCTCTCCACTAGAGGTCACCATCAAAAGGTGGCTCACTCTACTTTCTTTAAGAGGGGTCTATTTTCATTTAATACATTTGCCTAGAAATACTAGTTCCTACATGGTCATTGCATCTTCTGGGATTCACCACGAGGCTTACACAGTTCTTACTTGTCACTAACTAGTATTCCTTGGCTCTCATACTCAGCTCTTAGTCTTCATTAGTCTCGTGTTCTTAGAGACCTCCTCGGTCTAAGGTGAGAGGTGCTCTTGAGTTGCTTTGTCTAAGTATCTTGGGGATTCATCAGAATCAGCCAACATAATTCCACCCCTAATGTGTTGCAGGTCACACTGCAACTGTCGCTCCGCTTTGCATTGGCATCTTCGATTGTCACTTGGAAAAAACGTAGATCCTCATTCGCTTACATAAAACAAAGTGCTTATTGTCACCAATCTTTATCACAAAAACTATTTTTCACAAATTGCCGCAGTTTAACCAAAATGTCTTATTGCTGCAATTGGTTGACATTCTCAAAATTGGAGAGCTCTGAACAGCTTTACAACTTGCATGCTCAAGTGCTTTCCATGTGTCTCTTTGTTTTGTCACTTGTATCTGCCATTAACGGTTTCGTCTTTGGTTTCTTGACCGATTCTATCTTCTGGGAAGTTTGTATCCTCCATTTGCCTCTAGGTGTTTCCGTGGTTCTTCTCTCAGTTGAAGTTCCAGTCTCAAGGAAATCCTTTGATCTGTAGGTTGCACAAACTTTGATTATCAGTCTCAAGGGGATGGATTCATCAAAAATTGGTGGTAGGAACAGTTTTGGATGGACGGTTTGGTAACGGTAAGGAAACATGATGAAGGCTTGGTGCTAGGGTGAAGGAACTGATAGTTCTACAATTGCAGCCTTGGACTCTTGCAATGTCGAGCTTTGACCACCACTTGCTAGGTGAGGAGCTTGCTTTATTTTGCTGGTTCACGGTTGTCTTCATCTTTCTTTTTTGTAGCTCTTTCTTTTGATCTGTTACTTTTGGATCTCTTTGGGCTTCGTAGGAGGGGATTCAACTATCATTGCTCCAGAGAGTTTCTTTTTATCAGGATTGATATGACTCATCTGTTGCTTAGGTTTTGTCCTTTCCTCCTCAGCTTCTTTGCTTAATTTCTCTTTATTTGTTCTGAATGCTTCGCCTGCTTCTTAGATCTTCGTTTGGCTGATCATCCATTGTAGGTGGCAATTGGTCTCGGCTAGACATTTGCAATGATCTTTCAACTGCTTCGGTAGGACTATAAAAACTAGGGATTTCTCAGAAGAACAATAAACTGATGATAAACAAATAGATGGAGGGAAGGGTGGTAGCGACAATGGTAGATGGTGTGGGCGATAGGCATGAGAATGGACGCAGAAGTATGGCAAGAGGTCAGCTGAAGAAGGAGACTGATTTCTCAATGCTTGTGTTTTCTTTTTCAGAAGGATCTTCATCGTGACTGGGATACTTCTTCTGATTGAGTCTCTTGGGATTACCCATCTGCCTTCTTTAGCCTTGTCTTTTCATATTTGACTTGTGACCTTGGCTGTCGATCTTGCTGATGTTGTTGTTGGCAACGTAACTGCTCCAGTGGATCCAAGCAGATCCACTCTCTCCCCCCCAAGAAAATGTGTTGGTGGGGATGTTGTTGCTGGTAACTGTTCATGCTCATGATTAGACCGGCGTGTCGAACACGTAGTTGAAACTCGTTGAACATGCGACTGGACTAAAGATTGAACAAATTTTAACTAAATTTATTTCGATCTTGTTCTAGTTGACTCAAAGAATAATATGACACTGAGATACAGGAATCAACTCTAATTTGACATGGATTTCTCATATGTCTCAAAAATCCTAAACTGCTGTACAAGGGACTCTGAAGATGGATAGATGAATGAAAATGTGTTCTGGAGATGCTCTAGACTCTCGTGCAGTAGGTATTTCTCATGCAAAAATCAATCACACACTAGGAATGAAGAGCAATAAGAAAATAAACAAACTGCACAGAGAGTGAGAACTGTAGTGCACTTGTCTAATAAAACTTGCATTCATCAACATTGATAACATACCTTGACAATTGCAATATTCCTTTTGTTTTGTAGAGTAATGTGACTTACTCTGACATGCCCTTGTCAAAACAAGGCAGGGTGGATGACATTGAATCTACCATCATTGATAGCAGATGTTGTAAGATATAGCTTGAGATGCAGGTATGGATGAGGTACTATGTCCTGAGGACCTCTCTGAACAAGAGATTCAAAACCGAATCTCTATCTGGATTTCCGAATCCTAGATTTATTATGTATAGGCACATTGGAATTCGTATCAACATATGGAAAGACAAAATAGATTTGAAGTTGTAAAAGAGGAGAAAATCTGTCAATTCCTTGTGGAGGTTGCTCTTGGTTGGACATTGTAGCAGATGACGGAATATCGGTTTGACTTTCTTTCAACAAGGGCTCATTTCATATTGTCTTTTTGCATTATGGAACTGGTGTATTGGATGGTGATGTAGAAGTTTACAAGAAACTTCTGGATTGAGCAGCAGGTTTAACTGTTGGTTGCTATGGTGCTCGTGTTGTTGTCGTGAGGATCCTATTGTGAGTCACAACTGATGTGGCGGGTAGGTAGGATCTTAGCTGGTTGTTTCGGACAGTCTTTGAAACTGTGTTTTTTGATACAGTCAGGACACTCAGCATGGTACTTGGTCTTGACTGGACAATCAACCATGAAGTGGCTAGTTTCACCACAGATGAAACATCTGGTGTGCAATGGCCCTTGTATAACAGCATAGCCATCTTGTATGCTAATGGTTTTGGACTTTCTGGTGGGTATTCATGATAAGTCAAGGAGTGTCCAGATGGTGATGGTTGTTCTTCATATTGTTGGACTGTATGTGCTTGGATAGGTCGATATGAAGGACAAGCATCAGCAGGATGCATACCCCGGCAGTGTGGGCACCATATTGGTTTTCGTCTATAAGATACATGTGCAATGTTTGGCTGACCAGACATACTGCTTTGAATAGACTTCATGGTAGCTTGAAACTCATTGGTGGGTTTCTCCATCTATAGTTGATGTTGCTTATTAAGCAAGTCCAACTGGGATTTCCAAAGCTAATCTTGGGTATCCTCGATCGGCTTCAACTCATTAACAGGAGCACGTAGTGCTCGTCTTTATCTGGATTTGTCAACATCTGATCCTTCGTCTTCCTCTTTGATGACATCAGAAATAGCTAATTTTAGGCTCGTATATTCATCATTGGATTTAAGCTTGCATCTAATCCATCTTGGAAGGCCGACTAAGAACCAGATGATGAGCATCTGTTCGGAGGGCTATTCCTGTACTTGACTTTTGAGGCGTTTGAAATGCTCGATATAGTCTCGTACACGTTCATCTTTTGTCATTTTGATATTACTCAATTTGACAAAAGGGCTCTTGATCAAGCGAAAGGGCTTAAAACGCTTGATAAAGGACTCTTTCAAAATTGACCAGTCTGTCTTTTCGTCACGATCAAGGTTGAAAAACCAATCACGTGCTTTAGCGATCATGGTCATCGAAAACAATTGGACCATAGCATCGAGAGATGTTTTGCCATACACATCACATGCATTCTCAAATATTTGCAAACATATTTGAGGGTCCGAACTAGCGTCAAACTTTGGTAGATCTAGCTTGGGTGTACGTCTTTCAAAATGAGCTTCGTGGGTAGCAGGAACTCCATTAGGGTTGGTTCTGACTTGTGAGGGCTCAGCCCCAGAAAAATGGCTAAGACTCGGCTCTATTAGATTCTTGTCCGTCGAACGGGCTTGTGGATGGCTCCTGGAGTTCGGCCCGCATTCGGTAGAACCTATGGCGTCTGATTTGTTCAGCTATAGGGGACCTGACCTCGTATGGATAATTGTCTGGAATTTTCGAGTCTTTTTGTTGGTCCATTGAGTACTGATATGTCTTTTTATTGTTTTGGATTTTTTGAGTTTTTTGGTGTTTTTGGAAATTTTTGTTTTATTTTTTTGGCAGTCCCTACGGATTACGGATTATGGTTTGGTGTGGTTTACGGTTTACGGTGGGAGGCGGTTGCTACGAATCATTGTGGGTGATAGGTCAAGGGTGGGTGCATTGTAATTGCGGTTTGTGGTGATATGTGGTCTGTTGTAGTTAGTTGCAATCGGCGGTCTGTTGTGGTCTGGGGCAGTGATTGTGGTGGAGGCGGTCGATTGCGATGTCAACGATCGATGGCGGTTGATGGCTGAGTGGGGGCTGTTGCGTTCTTCACGGTTGCAAGGTGGAGGCAGGGATGTTTGTGGTGGAGGTGGTTGAATGCGGTGTGCTCGTGCTTTCAATGCAGTGGCTATGGGTGAACGGAGATGGGGTGTGTGGGCATGTGTGCAGTGTGTTTACGGTGGATGGCGGTTATTTGCGGGTGAATATGGTTGCAGCGGTTAGTGATGGTGATTGCTACGACTCAAGGTGATTACGATGGTGTAAGGTCTGGGGTGCGGTTGAAGATTGTCAGTCGTGATCGGGTGCAGTGATGGCGGTTACTACTAGGCAACGATGGATGGGGTTGAGGAGTGATGGGATTGGATTGCAGTTAGAGAATGGATGTTTGTGGATGGAATGCGGCCTAAGTTGAGGTACGGCAGTGCGAGGGTAAATGGAGATGGGTTGTGTGGGCATGTGGTTGTAGCAATCAATGTGGATGTGATCGACTGATGGAGGTGTAAGGGGGTTGCGATGGAGTGCGGGGTGACCGTTAAAGGGCGGATGCGGCTTGAGTAGGTGATAAGTTGCAGTGGAAGGGTCTGTGGGCCGTCATAAGGTGGTGAGAGGGTGGTCAATTGTGGTGGACTTGATTGCTTCGGTTGAGATCTGATCAAATTCCTTCGGTTGAGATCTAATAAGGACCCCTCGGTCGAGATCTGTTCGAAAACCGTCGGTCGAGATCTAACACAAGAGGCATCGGTTGAGAGCTGACTGATAGCGTCGATCGAGATCTAACTGATGGCATCGGTTGAGATCTGACACAGGAGGCATCGGTTGAGATCTAACTGATGGCGTCGGTCGAGATCTGACATAGGAGGTGTCGGTTGAGATCTCACAAGGCACCGTCGGTTGAGATTTTATTGAGGGCCGTCGGTCGAGATTTCACAAGGCACTGTCGGTTGAGATTTTATTGAGGGCCGTCGGTTGAGATCTGACTAATATTGTCGGTTGAGATCTAACTGATGGCGTCGGTCGAGATCTAATTGATAGCGTTGGTCGAGATCTGACATAGAAGGCATCGGTCAAGATCTCATAGGGCATCGTCACTTGAGATTTTACTGAGGGCCATCGGCCGAGATTTCACAAGGCACCGTCAGTTGAGATTCTACTGAGGGCCGTCGGTTGAGATTGGAATGAGGCCGTCGGTTGAGATCTAACTGATGGCGTCGGTTGAGATCTAACTGATGGCGTCGGTTGAGATCTAACTGATGGCGTTGGTCGAGATCTGACTGATGTCGTCGGTTGAGGTTCCAGAAAAAGACTTCGGTTGAGATCTAACACATGGTCGTCGGTCGAGATTGGAATGAAGCTCTCGGTTGAGATCTGATGGAGTACCGTCGGTTGAGATCTGAGTGGAAACCGTTGGTCGAGATTTCAATAGATTACCGTCGGTCGAGATGTAATGGATGACCGTCAATTGAGATCTGAGAGAGTGTGTGTCGGTTGAGATTCAATAGAATACGTCGGTTGAGATTGGACACGAGCTCTCCGGTTGAGATTTCAACACAGGGGGGGCTCCGGTTGAGATGTGCTCAAGAGGGGATGGGCGGAGCATGCACAAGGTTGCGGATTTCTGATGTAGAAGGTGTTGGAGTTCAATGGGCAACGATGCCAAATGTTTACAGATCTCCTAATCCAGAGCATCTTTTGGTTTTTGAAATTAATTCTTTCTTACTTCTGCCTATCAGCAGAGGTGGTGGGTTCTTCTTGAGATTGTCATTCTTGTTTTAAACCCAAGATCAGACAGAAGGGAACAGATTGACGTTGTAATATAGATTTTTTTTGTCCTGCCTGTCAGAGGACTACTCAGGGACGAACTCTCTTGAACGCACTTACATTCTAACAGAGATGAAAGCCAAGAACGCTCATTCACAGATAAGAGTGTAGCCCATATGAACATTCAGCAGATTCTACAGCTATCTACTCCTAAAAACGAACTGAATCAGAGCCTAAGCATTACTAAACTGAGCTACAGTTGCATAAATTGACAAAACAAGAAACAAGAACTAATCTACAACATGTTAGAAGTCCAAGAATCAAGAAACCAACCAGTCTTTTGATTTTTGGACATCCCAAGAACATCAAGAACTGGATTGTAAAGAGATATGCAAGAACTATGCCACAGATCTAGCCTATTTAGTTTACCTGAATGCTGGCTCCTACATTAATCCACAAACAAAGAAAGAAACTAATCCACTCTACGAAAGCAGCAAATCTAATCCACTCTACAGTTCCCAACCACACACAAAAGGAGGGAAGGGCAAGATCATAAATGCATCACTCAAGAAACAAGCATGATCAAGGAGCTCAATGGATGCACCAAACTCGTGAAGGCTCTTCTCATTTCAGCATGGAGTTGATACAATTCTCAAAAAGCTCCTCTTCACAAAGAGGGAGTCTCTTAAATAAGCAAGAGAGCTCCTTAGGTGGCATCCTAATGGAATTTCCACATTTCACAATTTACAAGTGGAATAATGCCTTCCACTAGAGGTCACCATCAGAAGGTGGCTCACTCTACTTTCTTTAAGAGAGGTCTACTTGCATTTAATACATTTGCCTAAATTCACCACGAGGCTTACACAGTTCTTACTTGTCATTACTAACTAGTATTCCTCGGCTCTCATACTCGGCTCTCAGTCTTCATTAGTCTCGTCTTCTCAGAGACCTCCTTGGTCTAAGGTGAGAGGTGCTCTTGAGTTGCTCTGTCCAAGTATCTTGGGGATTCGTCAGAATCAGCCAACAGAATTGCATCCCAATCACTACATCGGTGATGATGGAGACTACAATGATGATAATGAAGCTGGTTCCGAACAATACGAAGTAGAACAAGATAATTCTGAATACAAATCTTCTCTTTGTAGAATGGCATTCAACGGTACATCTATGCAAACATAAGATGCTTCCTCTATGGCTCTTAAACCAATTGTTGGCACCACTGGGTTATAGATAGGAGACCATACCAGTGATGGGAGCATAGTGACCACTCCTAGTTCATGTTAGTTGTCCTTGAGAAGTATCTTGGTGATAGTGTTATTCTATTCTCACCCTAAGGTCTTGAGCTTGTGCATGTACTTGGACATTGAAGTCTTCGATCGAAAACATTAGGCTTTGTCTTGATGTGAATACCCTCATGTTGTCGTTGATGAACCTTGTGTCGATGATAGACATGCCTCCTACATGGTGTGCTAATGTCATTGACCCTTTGCACATGAATGTAAAAGGGTGTAAATATTAGAGTTGTGAGGGTATTTGATTTTTTCATACACAACGATTTCTTATATTTACTTTAGACATTCTTTTAGAGCTATCTATTTCAGGCATTTAAGGGTTCTCTTATTGCTTTTACCCTATTGAGTATTAACCTATTAAAAAATAATGTGAACTATTTAAGCTAAAAGGATTGGCAATTTTAGATAGTTAAGAGTCAATCTAATATGTACTCGACCAATTACTGATGAATATGCAAAATAAAATCACCATGCACAAAATCATAGTGATTTTTGAGGTGAAATCCAATACATTGTTTTCAAATAGCTCATACTTTAAACTTCAATATATTCAAAACATCTTGAAAGCAACAAATCAATACCATGTGTTTCAAAATAGACAACTCTAGGATTATTAAGTAAAAGTAGAATCGAAACTCTTTATCACATGTTTTAGTGTAGCATGAGAGTTCTTAACTAAAATCCATTCAAGCATGTTCCACCAAGCCAACCTCGGTCCATGTCTACTTGAAATCTTTTTAGTATTAGTATAGTTTAGCTTGAACCCCATTTAAACACATGTGGATATCAACAAATAGATCTGAAAGACATGTTGAATACCAATCTCAAAAGAATATCAAATTTGCCAAATTCTAATCTTGGCAAGTATTGAAAATATGATACCAGCAGTTTGAGGTACACATACCCTTATTGATACCATTAGGAAATCAAAATGACATTCAAAACCCACCCAACATCGATAGATACTTGCATACCAAACCCAAGAATATCTTGGAGTTTACAATATTATAAGCATGCTTTTCTACTTGGCCAAATTTCTAAGAGCATGGCTAGCAATTATGTTTCTTCCTTTTGTTTGCAAAAGGCATAAAAAATCTTGCAAGATCAAGATCGGGATGTATATTGCCACTAGAAATAGCTTGAAACATGGAGATTTTGGCATATTAGACCTAATTTCATACTTCACGGATCTCACTAGCTTCAAAAATTGTAATCTTTACACATTTTCTCTCCAAATGATCTTAGTAGCAATATATATATTTCATATGAGGTGTCGGTACAACAACCCCTATGTGTCCCTTTTTTCCAAATGATCATAGGAACAATGTAAATCAAAATGAGTGATGGTACAACAATACCTATGTAGTATGTACCCATCATGGTACAAGAGCAATATGCGCTTTTAAGACAAAATAGAGCTTGTACCTAATTGTGCATTTGTACAAAATGTGCTAGTAGCCATCAAGTTGCTATAGTAGGAAAAACAATCTACAATGAGTGTTCAATTTGGGCATGTAATGTACATCACATACATTTAGAAAGGTAGACTTTTTTAAAAAATCTTGTGGATCAACTACTCATATACTATTTATTTGGTACAATGATGAATATAAATACACAACACACACACACACACACACACACACACACACACACACACACACACACACACATTCGGACCAATTGCATTTCGACATAATGGCACACAATGCAATGTGGCCCTTCTGCAATGCTACTAGGCACAAGGCCCAACCACATGGGCTGAACAACTTCTGTTGAAGCCTTCGATATGCTCGCAAGGTTTGAGAGTGGTCTTGAGGTTCAAATCTAAGCTCTCACACATCATGCTAATGGCTAGAGGATAAAGTTAGGCCTCTTATTAAGACTTAGATTTTGTAAAAAAAACTCTATAGCTTTTAAAAGGATAGATTGAGAGTACCTTTTAGCTTCAACCTTATAAGAATTTCATTTATGATTTCAAAAGGCAAGATTGCATGTCTTAATTGAGATCCACTTTTATCATTTTCATGTGCAAAAAGAACTTATGTGGACCCGTTACACCATTCTTCCTCATGTATTTATCTTGCACATTGCCATGATCTTTTCTTTTAAGCATAGTTAATTTGAATGTGGTGTTCTTCCACACACCTGGCCTCCACCTCACAATTGAATATTTGCACTTGCTCAACTAATGTTGAGATACTTGAGTTTAATAATTGTAAAAGTGGACCCATCTCCTTGTACTCTTAAAGATATATTGTAGTTGATATTCTTCAACCTCAAACCCTTTTTTTTTTTATCATTACACATGTATGTATCACGTTATTTAGTATCATAGGCCATATGGTATCTTAGCATGATAAGTGCAATAAATAGTTTGTACTTGCCTACTAAACAATTTGGCAAGGAGTGTTGGTGGGCTTTTGGTAGTGGACCCTTCCTTGGAATTCTATGAGTAAGGTGACACATGACAAGCTGGAAATAGCCATTCCATAGATGTCTTGCCTTATTTTAGAGGAACATGTTAATAGGTAGACAATCCAAACAATCACAACTTGCCACACCTTCCACTCAGATCTAGATTATTTTATCCTTACTATTATTAGCAGGTATAAGACAAAATCTACTTAAACAATATCGAACATCAATGTGTGTGTCTACCTAAATATGTAATTCATAAGGGTTGATTGTTCTTCAATATGAAAAATGGTGAGTATAGCCAAGTTGGATAAGAGTGTTAAAGGTGACAGTGGAAATCCAATGCTTGAACCTCATTTGCACCTAGGAATTGGATATTTAGGAGTCCACTTGCTAAGAGATGGTTTGGTCTACAATAATGTGCACATGAAGCTACTTTGTACATGATGATGGAAAAGCAAGAAAATATGGTTGCAACCAGAAAAAAAAAAGAATTATAGTCCTTTGACCGTTCACAACCTGAATCAAATTATCTTGAGAGTAATAGTAAGGTTGGTCAAAACCTTGGACTATAAACATTATGGATAAAGTGTATTACAAACTGGTCTAAATAATATTATTAAAATAGATGCATCTCTAGTGGATAATTCTTCCACGCAGTTTTTTTTAAGTCTAAAAAAGGCATTTGATAGACTAAGTTGGGACTATTTGATTACTTGTTTTGTGCATCCATCCCTATTTGTTGGGGACAATCAAGAACTTGTTCAATAATGCTATTGCATTGATCCAAGTTATGGAATGGTCACAAGGAATTTTGTTATTAAAAGTGGTGTACGAGCAATCATTAATAAGCACATGTTGGTACACTATAATGTATCCGTCTTAGAAAGGAAGGCAAACTGCAACTGTCATGTGCCAACCTGAGCATTAAAACATCTAATTCATTCATGAACATCAAATATACAAGAAACCATGAAAACTAGGCAAAAATCAATAAAGTAGATAAAAGTAGCAAACCTTCACCAAATTAGGCAAAGTAAGCATTCATTATTCATGAATGGAGATCATTTAAAGGATCTGGGCCTGATTCTAGAGCATGATCATAGCTCTCATGTGATTTTAGGCACATGAACCACAAACCATTCAAGAAAGCTCTCAAAGAGAAGCTTTAAGAACACAAGAGAACACATAGAGTTCAAATTATCAAAATGAATAATAGCCTCCAAATTTAGCATGACCTCAGCTATTTATAGTGGTCATTTGTGCCTCTACTATAAGTTTGGGGCCTTATTTAGCTAAATTGGGCCTTAAAACCATTATTACAATTCCGCTATTCACAATCATAGTGAGGTTGTTTGAGCCACTTTATCAGTTGTCCTATTGACTAGTTCTAATCTAGTTTACCTCCATGGCTATGTTTGGCAATTCATTAGTAAGATCATGGGCTAATTACATGCAACACATGACACTCCCCCTACTTTATGCATTTTTGCCCTAAAAAACGAAGGTCATGTAGTCCTTTGTTGAGTGCCATGTTTCATATATCCTTTGGCGGAAGTCGAGAAATATGTGGCCACCTTAAGTAAGAAACATCTTCCCATGTATTATTCTCATTAATGGCCATTTGTTAATTAGATTTCACTGCCTCAGGTTCAGCTTCCAGCTAATTGTTATAGAACAAGGTTGCAACGGAATTGTTTTGGAAAAACCTTTGATCTACAAACTGATCACATAGATTTGATAAATCACTGAAGAAGAGACTGACGAAACACAGGAAAGACTCAAGTTAATGGGTTGACAAGATCCAAGCAATGGACATTCGATAGTCTTCTTCCTCAGTATCTCCCTTGATTGGATAAGTTATACATTACTTAAACACACACTTTTGCCTTTTCAAGAGAAGCTTGACATCGTTGTGTGGTTTAGCAGAGACAAGAGTGTTAGAGAATCTTAAACCCTCACCTTATCACACGAATCATTTGTGTGTTTGCTTAAATTGTTTGGTCACGTATTTTAGTAATCTATTTGACCCACAAGCACATGCAAAAAACAATAATGAATACATACTACATCACAAATTTTGTATACCATTAACTAGGGCATGATGTCACTCGCTCCCATGGCCCACCCTCCCCTGGCCCTCTGTGTAGAAAGTCAAAAGACCATGGAAAATAGCAAGATTACCTTCATGTTATTATGATCCCACTTTAAGGGGCAAGTAAGAGCTATTTATTTGCAATATCATCGTCATGTGAAAATTTCTACACTCTGGGTTGAGAATGAAGGCAATGCCAAGTCGAGTTATGCTCTGCATGCCACTAAAATGTTAAGTAGTATTGGGTCCCCATAGTATCAACCTGGGTATGGAGGAAGTGACTTGAGTGGTATATTCCTTCGAATACTAGGTGAGGAACTAACCCCCCAAGTTTGGTATTGGCTAGATACTTTGGTCCATACTTGATTTGTCCATGCTTTGGGCCATGCACAAGTTAAATACTTGAGGGGGCAATTAGGGCAGAGATCATGGTTCTCCATCCATAGTTTTGTACATTCCTCTTGGAATGTAGAAGATTTTCGCAATGTAGTGCTTGGTTTCTATAAAAGTGCATACAATTCTACTTGTAGTTGGAGGCAAGTACACTGGACACGCAATCATTGGGTACTCTATTTCTCTGTCGACGACAAGTTCTTCAAACTTGGGCTGGTGACTAGATTGGTATAACCTTTTTAGTACCAATACTAGTCTATTTGATGGTTGATGCTAGATCACGTTTGCATTCAAATGGGGTATATATGAAATTCAGAAATCTATAATGCCATGGAATCCATTGGCTAAAAAAATATCTAGGAATACTTTAATACCACGACTAGGCCCCTAAGCTAATAATAAAATTCATGACTCAACGCTGGGTTCGAACTCGCGTCGGTTTGAACCTGTGGATGCGTTCTTCCGTACATGTTAACCGCAGTTAAGTACCCAGGCTGTCCGGTTTAAAGAGATCCGCCACGTGGACCAATTATATAGACGAAATGGGCTCCGTACTGAGTACGGTCATATTGGGATAGGAGTTCCGTACGAGGTAAACTGGTGTTTGAACTGCGAAGGAGATAAAGTGAACCGGGGCACTCAACGGAGGTCCGTTGGGATAGACCTGTGGTTTGGTTAACTAACCTGAGGTTAGCCCCAGAACCGTTGGATCTCTTCAGAGTTGATCCATTATGCCACGTATAAGATATCGACGGTTGGAAAACGTCCACGTGGAAGATGATTAACCCGAGGTCAGAGCGGGGTTAGCATGTCAGGATAGAGTTAAAAGCCGTCTGCTATTTCTTCTTTTCCCGTTCTCTTTCAAGCACACTCAGGACTTTTTACCCCGTAGCCGTTGGATTTCCGGAGCCTAATCATAATCCGCCACGTGTATATAATCGACCGTCCACAGCTGTCCACGTGTTGGGCTCGTCAATCCAAGATTCGTGTGGGGTCAGCCTTTTCCCGTTCTCTTTCCCCGTCCCTTCAAAAAGCTCACGCACTACTGATGGCCCCGCAGCCGTTGGATCTCCCTAGACGCTGGCGATCGTGCCACGTGTTGATCGTTAGCCGTCGATAAGCGTCCACGTTTGGGTCTTAACCAGAGGCCGGACCAGGGTTAGCGTGTCGGGTCATAATTAACCCGTGTTCGCCTTTCTTTTCTTTGTATTTCTCTGTCTGTGTCTCTCTTTTCTGCTTCTGCTCCCTCTTCTGTTCTGTTCTGTTCTGTTCTGGTGTTTCTGCAGCAGCGGCAGCTCCGATCCTGCACGCCCATCCTTTGTTCGATCCAATGTAGGCCTCCTCAGTGGCCTCGCCCCTCCCTCTTCCCTTGCTCTTGCCATTGCAGCCATCAGCGGCTTCCAGAAATGGTACTTTTCTCAGCAAATCTACCGCATATCCTGCGGTTTATCAGCGTCGGCACTGAATTCGCTTCCAATCCCTGCAGCGCTCCTGCATTTCTTTTCTGCTGCTCTGATTTGCATAACTTTCACTATAGCAATTAGTTTTCTGCATTTCTGGTCTACTTCCTTCGTTTGCGTTTGCTCTGTTTAGGCATTTGCCTTCCCTAGCCAGCTCAGCCAGCTCTAGCCTCAAACTGCTGCCAGCTACCTGCGATTAGCCACTACTCTTTAATCTGTAGCTGTTTTACTTTTGCTTTCCTTGCTGTGTCTCTGTTTCCGGCCTTGTATTATGGTTTGGTATTAGTTCGTATTATCGTTGTGTTACCGTAGTCCGAGCGTTGCGTTTTACAGGTAAGCTTAGCTTAGCGGCTCTCATATTTCATGCATTTCCTATAAAAATTTCCGATCCATAATTAGCTCGTCTTCATTTTGCTTTGAATCATTATCTTGCTCTTGCTGATTTTGCTTTGAATCATTATCTTGCTCTTGCTGATTTTGCTTTGAATCATTATCTACTTCTTATTCATTTTGCTTCAAATCATTATCTGACTACTATTATACGTCTTCAACCTGATCGTTATTATTCTGATTATTATTATCCATATTATTTAGTTTTAAGCCTCATTAATTATACTACGTCTTTGTTTTTAAGTCACGTAATGCTTTGATTTGTGATGGTGCAGAGTCTCCTTTTCGGTGTACAAGGAATGATAAGACTGTGCTAACACAGCTGCCATTTCTAGCTCTTTTCTAGTTGTTTATTTAGCAGGATCCATGCCTGCATTCTTAGACTTTTTTGTCGAGAATCCTGCCTTACTGCTCGTAGATCTGGTCCCCCCTGTCTTGTTCTTTGGCATCCGAGATCTCATATTAAGGTCCTGACCATCCAGATGTCTCGCTAACAAAGCCATTTTTCGCATTTCATCTTCGTAAGCTGCCAGGTTGTGATCTCTCGTTTAAAACACTCTTTTCAAGCCTATTATAACTCATGCGGGCAAAGCAGGTTTGAATATGGCGTCTGCGTTTTGAATTTGGCGTATTATGATAAATGGTGATAATAAATATCATACAGTTTAAAACCATTTCTCGCTATTCATCTTCATAAGCTGCTAGTTGTGAACTCTGGTCTGAAAACAATCTTTTCAAGCCTATCATAACTAATGCCGGCAACGCAGGTTTGAACATGTCATCCTATGCTGATTGTGATTACATTATAGTATGATAATATGTTTGTTGCCCTATGATATGGCTGGCTGTTCATGCTTCCAGGCATCTGCTGGAACAAATGCTGATGTTCTATTATCTCTTGCCAGAGCAGAATTCATGAGGCAAATTGCAATGCACGCGTTTTCATCAAAAGAAAATTTTCCTAAGTTAACTTTGAGGCACCACTGAGGTCTCTTGCCGACAGTCATTTATCATAAAACAAAAAATAAAGAAAAATAAAAAGAGGCGGAAAAATTGTTTAAAATAGTAGAGAAAGAGAGATGGGTGCAGCTACAGTCGGAGCACCAGGTTCACCACCTTCAAGGGCATCTCAAGTGCAAGATTATGATCCAGAGTCTCCATCCCTCGGCAAACGGCCCGGTGCATGGCCTTCAAGAATGGACCCCGTTCCAACAGATCACAGCCATAATCCAAAATTGCTAGGTTCATGGGCTCGCCGAACTGGATTCAAAAGCAACATATCTGGGGAAAGTGTAGGCACAGGTAGTGACGCAGAAATTAACAAAACAGATGCTCCAAACCCCCCCTTACCCAAACCTCCCAGCTACTTTGATCCCTCTAAAGCCAAGATTCCACAAAATGGAAACCTGCTGCCAAATGGGCATAAGGATCCTGAAAAACCAAAGCTGCTGGGGATTAAAACAGAAGTAGTTTCTAGCCCAGTTGCTCCAATTCCTGTACCAACTGTGAAAAAGGGAACAGAATCAGAAAATGTAAGTGGCGTGCAGAGCAGCGGCCCATTTTCCATTGAGCCCCTAAGACAGTATAAAGATTCTGAGGCCGATATGATGTCCCACTCTGAAGATGGAGATGATGTATTGCTTGCAAAGCAGTCTCACATAAAATACGAGATCAGGGAAACTCCTGGGATTTGTAAGTTCTCATATGAGCTCTCCTTGACATGCATGTCTTTTTCTAGGGTGTTGAACCGTCTGTCAATGGGTCAATCAAAATATGTAACAAGTTACTATATTTTGTTCGAGTTCTGTAATTGTTTTTTTTATCAGGCTAAATATCTCGCGACTTGGGATTTTTAACATGCTGTGATGGTTTTTGGTAGCACACATGTCGAACCAATTCTTCTCTTAAGCACTCTTTCAGTTCTTATGCCATTTTCTATTTTGAGTTACTGCTTTGTTGTGCTTGCATGATTATTTTGGCAGTAGGCCCTACTTAAAGTATCGGGTTGCGTATGTCATCACACCAAATGCCAGAATCTGAGATCCCTTGACAACTACGTCGTACTAGCCTCTAGGTCTTGGTAGCATAACCATGTATGTGAAGGAGGCATATGATGATGGAGTCCATGTTGCTTGGTGTAGTTGAATATAGAAGCATATTTGGATATTCGTCTCGGCATCCATCGATTCCCTCACAAGCATCTACATCCGAGAGAGAGAGAGAGAGAGAGAGAGAGAGAGAGAGAGAGAGAGAGAGAGAGAGAGAGAGAGAGAGAGCTTTACTAATGTCTTTTGATGCCAAAAAGCATATAAGATACATCTCAAGCGTGTAGTAACATGGGAGCATAGTAACTCTGCAAAATAGCTAAAGAAATATAATCTGAAATACATAACGTCCATGACTGAAAATACTACAACAGACGAAAATATATCCAAGAGATAGAACCGTATGTGATATCAGTTGAGGCTATTGAAAAAGTTTGTGATACGAGGCCCATAAGATGATACTATGATAGAAGATGGACGCTAATGTCGTCTATGTCGTCTTCGTGGACACTGACTCTGACTAGTATGGGACCTTTGAAGGCAAACTCTCCTGGTAAACATAGGTGCACGAGT
The DNA here is from genome assembly GCA_029204225.1 of Diphasiastrum complanatum. Taxonomy (NCBI): domain Eukaryota; kingdom Viridiplantae; phylum Streptophyta; class Lycopodiopsida; order Lycopodiales; family Lycopodiaceae; genus Diphasiastrum; species Diphasiastrum complanatum. The sequence continues at coordinate 33,060,797 of CM055106.1, forward strand.
TATGGTAATACCTGAGGTCAAGCACTGTCTATGATCACGATGGGCTAGGTCAATATCTATGTCATCATCTGAATCTGAATCTGCTCGTGGACGGGCGACTAGTGGAAAAGTCCGTAATCTGAGGCTGTGTATCACTATCCACTGGCGCCTGGACTCTCCGTAGCAAGGACATCTCATATATCACAAGAGGAACACATCTAGGATCCACATAAGTGATGAGAACGTAAACTGGGTGCATCCCTGAAAAGGCAATGATAACGCCCCCGGATCTCATATTAGGCCGAACATTTGAAAAGGAAATGCTCTTCTGGTTGCGATCTCTCGCAAGGAACCCATCTAACGTAGTATGTCCTCAAGTGGAGTACCTTGATAACGACCAGTCTCAATAGCAAGCTGGTGGGAAGAAATACGAAATTGTCCAAGAGTAAACCGTAATGAGTGTGAGAGTCAATATTCAAGGTAGTGTGCACGTACACTGAAACCATGAGGACTTAGCCTGTTGACTAGCTAGAGTGTGAGAGGATGTGAAAGCTGTAGCAACATATCTGGATGAATCAAGCTCCGAGACTCTATGAATGAATGTGATAATCCAAAATATAGCCTCGACAATCAGTGGTGGTGAGGCAAACTCTGCCAGTATGATATCATGGGGAACTGACTGCTTCGCACGGATCATCCGGCTAAGCATAAGGATCTGCAAACGTGAAATATCACTCCAAGTATCTCTGGACAAGCCAGGACACCATGTCTCTGCTGAATATAGAGCCACCGGGGAGACAATGGCAGAAAAAAGGCGACATTGCGTATCAGGATCATGTACATAGTAACTAGAAGAAAACCTCTCCATCTGGACAAGAGCAAAGTGCCCCTTGCGGAGCCTAGATAGTATCACGTCATCCGCATACAGTAGAATAGGGATAATCATATCTGCTAACAAACAACCATCTCCACCCTCCTCCCTAATAATCCGCTCAAGATCATCAATATATAGAGCAAAGAGAGTAGGGGACAAAGGACACCCCTGCTTAACTCCCACTGTACTATGAATGTAAGAGGACCATCCATCACCATCTCGAAAACGGGCCAGTACTCTCTCATACAATGTGACGATAGCAGCAATGATCTCCTGAGAAAAGCCAAGCGATGCTAAGCACAGGAGTAAAAGGTGTCTCGGAACAGAATCAAAGGCTTTGCGGAAATCCACAAAGCAACAATAAACCCTCTGCTTCCTGAACTTAGCCTCCTCAATAATGCATCTCAAGATGAATATCTGGTCAGCCGTGGAGTAGCCAACACGAAAATCTGCCTGTCCCATAGCATGTAGCCCCTCCGTCTCTGCCCGTGAGCTGACAATAGACTGTAAAACGGATCCATATAGCTCGGCCATAGTATGACTGTTCATAATAGTGCGGTAGTTGTCGACAATCAAAGGATCCCCGACTTTGAGGATAGGGTGTAAAAGGTTGGTGCACCACGATGTGTGGAGACCGAAGATGGCAGATTGGTTAAAGATATGGGAAATGTATTAATGTGAGCAACTGGTTTTAGGAAGTCCATACTTAGGAGGTCAACATTAGTGGCTTTTTGGGTTTGACCATTTTGAGATGCGTTTTCAACCATGGACGGGGTAAAGAGGGTGAATTTTGAAGGGCGTGGGGAAAGAGAAATGGAAAGAGAGTCAACTGTATAAAGCTTAGTAGCATAATTCATCCATGATTCAATAGCAATAGGAGCGGGTTTATAAGGGTTTTTAGAGAACATCCACCAAAAGAAATGGGAGGATGGGGAGGCAATAGCATCAACAAGTTTTTGTCCCAAGGACTGGAGATAAGCTGTCTTTTTTTTCAGAGTCACTTTGTGATATTCTTTTTGTTTCAAGGATAGGGTGTGAGGAGAGTGCTATCTAGCGTATACAACTTGGTATCATACCATTTGTTGTGAGTGCGTTTATGTGAAGGGAAGTTTTTCGAAGGATAGGCAGTATTGGCAGATTGCAAAAGAGACCGAGATAAAAAGATAGCTTGTTGGTCAACTGAGGAGGTGAAGGGGAAGTCTTGGAGAAAAGTAACTAGGGACTCGATGTAAAGGGGAAAACTAGATGGAGAGAAAACCGGGCGATGGTGATGAGTGGGACGGTGTGTTGTGACTGTGGTACTATGATGACCAAGGGATAGAAGTAGGAGGGAGTGATCCGAAATGGTAGGAGGTATAATGCAGAAGGTATGAAGAAATGGGATCAAAGCCGGTGACCCAATGAAGTAGTCACAACACTATGTCCTCCTCCATGTGGGTGACAAGTAAAATGATATGACGAAGGCCAGTAAGGAAGGCCATTCAAAATGGTTAAGGAATGGGCCTTTGCTAAACCAATCAGCCGCTCTCCAAAGTGGGTAGCTGGAGTATCTGCATCCTGTGAGGTCCTGTCAAAGCCCATATCTAATGTGCGAACCTGTAGAAAATCACTCTTTGCATAAAACTCAGCTTGCCTGATGCTCGTACGACAATTAAAATCCCCTGGTAAAAGAATAAGGCCTCGCTGTGCAAAGCTGAATATATCATCTGAGAGAGCCTGGAAGGGGTCACCACCAAAATCTGCAAAAGATGATGTCTGTGGTGCAAAGGAACAAACTGCAAGAAAGAGGTCCTGAGAAGCCCCAAACAGTGACCAGAGAACTGAAACCAAATAAAGCATGCAAATGGATCACTTTTGACCAGTTTAAAATGAGAACTAAAGACATCCTTGGTGAGACATGCAACACCACCATAACCACGGAAAGTCTTCCCTCTCACAAAGGGCTGATGCGTTGAGTGCTAGGTGCAATCCTGTATGGATGGGAGCGGTCTATATAAGGATTCATGAGTCTCTGCTAAAGGATATCACATTTCAGCATGAAAGAATGGAAGTCACCTGCTGAAGAAGATGATAGTATGCCATCAATTCCAAAAACCAATATGTAAAGGCTAAGGGGATCTCAGGCTGCTCCTTTGCCCGAGAGCCCCAAATCCCTATTGAGAAATTTTATCAAAAAATTTTGGTTTGCCTTCAATGAAAACCACCCGCTGATTTCTTGCATTTGCATCCTGGATAATCTGTTTCCTGGCTTGCCATTGTGTGTGTGTAAGGTCATCATCCATAAAAATAAAAGTCCCTTTTAATTTGGCTCTAAGACGTAAAGCTGCGTTGCGGCTGTTCATAGAGCGAAACTTGATAAACAAGACATTAGTGTCAAACTTACTTCTTCAAGCTGTATCAAATCCATCCGTGGTGTGTGTGAGCTTAGTTAAAAGGAGGTCTTTTGCCTCTTCAATGGGCTTATCCCCGTCGGGAATCCCCCTAACCCGGATATTAAAGGCTTTTTTAGCCCTTCTTTCTTGCTCGGAGAAGACATCTTCTAGTGTAGAGTAGAATTCACAACTGCATGTTGAACCGAGCTTGAAGATTCGACCTTACCATCGTTTTTGAGACGCGCTGCCCATGTCTTTGTTTCTTCCACTTGTTTCTCAAGGCTGGATATTTTGTTCAACGTCTCCTCCAATACATTCTTTTGAGGGATAGGTTCCGCAATCCGTTGCTTAAGATATACATTTTCTTGTTCAAGCTGCTCCATTCGCTCTTTAACCCCACAGAGATCCAAACTCAGCTTGCCGTTCTCAATTTCAAAGAAGTGTAATTGTCTTATGAGTCCGATGATTTCTTGTCGAATAAAGCTGATGTCATAAGCAAAAGAGGCCTTCAGTAGGTTTGGAGGGGGTATAATCAATTGTGGGCAATTGATTAACTGCAAATGTTTCGACAGCAGGGCGAGCATCCGTCTTGGATTCAGATGCAGATGCGGTGGATAGATCAGAAGTGGATGCGATGGATAAACTTAAAACAGGTACGATGGCAGGAGCAGGTACCAAAAAGTCAGATGTGATGGGCAGGGGGGTGTTTTCCGGGCCTTCCAAAGTAGGGCATGGTGGAGAGTGGGGGGAGTTACCTCCCCCTTGTTTGTTGCGTGGAGCCATAGGACAGTATTGAAGGTTGTAGCAGGAACCTTGTAGGTCCGGTGGTCAACATATGCCAGCCAGATAGGAGGCAGCAGTGTATCGGGGGCCCAGATCCGTGCTCCAAAACAGAATGTCCAGATCTCAGTTCTGAGGAAGTGAGAACTGTCTGCTCCAGGTCAGAGGTCCGGGTTCTAGGTCCGTTCCAGGTCTGAGAGCAGAGGTCCGCTCCAGGACAGAGATTCGCTCCAGGTCAGAGACACCCTCCAGTTCAGAGACAGAGAGCTCCAGGTCAGACCAGGTGTGAGGTCCGCTCCAAGTGTGAGAGAGAGAGGTCCGCTCCAGGACAAGGATCCGCTTCTCAGAGATCTGCTCCAGGAGAATTGCTCCTCAGAGATTCGCTCCGGGGGAATGTCAGTTGATAGACAGCTCCAGGTGTGAGAAAGAGAGAGGTCCACTCCAGGACAGAGGTTCGTTCCAGGACAGAGATCCGCCAGAGAGAGAGAGTTGTGCTCAAATTCGTTCCACAAAATTCCCCTTCCCAGATGTCCGTTCCACAAAAGTCCGCTCCCCAGATGTCCGCTCAAATGTCCTCAGAGAGAGAGAGAGAGAGAGAGAGAGAGAGAGAGAGAGAGAGAGAGAGAGAGAGAGAGAGAGAGAGAGAGAGAGAGATTTATTAATGTCTTTCCATGCCAAAAGGCATATAAGACTAGTAAATGTACATGTCAAGTATGTGGTAAGTTGTAACAGTGGGAGCGTATGAAAAGAACATATCTAAATACTTTGAACTGAAATAGATGCGAGGCGATATGTAGGAGCATAGATACAACTGAAAGTCAAAAATGAAAAATAACACTATCATGTTTTGCTAATGCTATGATAGGTTGGATAGCTCGGGCTACAACATGACTATGAGTGGTGCACTTTCTCTGATCTCTATGAGCGGGTACGTCGTCGTCGTCATCATCATCATCGTTATCACCAGACTCTGGGTCCCTTCGAGATCTTCTCCTAGATAAGAAAGAGGTAATCAAAGGATGAGAAATAAGAGGACTCTATTGAGTTGTCTGTCATAGGTCTCGTCGTAGTAGGAACATCTCTCGTATCATAAGTGCAATCGCAGTAGGAACTTCTCTCGTATCATAAGTGCAACACAATGGCAATCCTCATAGGCTATGAGTGACCGTAGTGTGGTGGGCATGTCTTGAAACAGACAATAGTATCTCCCCCTAATTCTCATAGTATTCAGGGCACCTATAGATAAATGCTCCTCACAATCCACCTCATCCAAAGGGCATAACTGGCAAATTTGCTTCTCTTTCGGAATACCGTGGAACCTTCCAGTCTCATGCCGATGTGATGATACGTGGAGTTGTCCTAATGTAGATTTGAGGATGTGCAAGGTTACTAGCCAATTCAAATTGGCCGATTCGAATCGATTTGAATTGGGTAGCCAGGTTTGAATCGGGGAACGGTTTTTTGTAAGAAAATTTGTTTGACCGTTCCTATCTATCTTTCTTGTCTGATCCGACTCTGATCATTCTTGTTCATTTCAAGCTGTGGTTAATTACATAAAAAAAAAGTTCTTGTGAGTTGAATCTTGATCACATTTGAAAAAATGTTTCTATTTGATCGAGGCAGCACTCCTTAGACATTGATGCGAATCACACGATTCAAAGTTTCCAAACACTTTTAAATGGCAGCTGCGAAGCACTCCCAATGGAAAACCATTCCTAAAATGTACCTAAAGCCTGTTCCTGAAAACCATTCCTTGGGAATGGAACGCCCGTTCCTAAGGAAAAGCCTTAGGGGTGGGTCTCTATGGTCTGGATTATTGGCTTTTACGATGTTGATCATGAAGGATCATGATCTCTCATTCTTTCTTTGTTGTCTAAGGATCTACTTCTTGCTCAAGCTTTCAAAGTCCAAACAAAATGTCTTTCGTATGGATCAAGAATTTTGCAGTCCATTTGCAAATTATTCCTCTCTTTGTTAATTGAGGAGTTTGAGACCATATTTCAATCAAAATCAGTTGTGTGCAAGAGATGCACGTGAAAGTTATGTTTATTTGGCTATTGGTGATTGGAAGTTGAAATATTTCTGATTTTGAAAAAATCAATAGACTAACAATAGATTAAAGTATGGAATTATCTCGATTTTTGCCAAATCTACTCATTCTCTCTTGTTACGGCACCTCTTTTCCACGATTCACTTGATGATCTTGTTTACAACATGAGCTAGCCAAATTTGCAAATCTTGATCAGTTCTTTGAAATTTTGACTTACTTTTGCTTTTGAAAAATGCCTAAAAACAATAATCTATTTTGGAAAACTACTATTTATGGACTTTTAGTTTTTGAAACCTTGACACCTCTTTTAGAAATCTCAACTTTTAGATATTTGCTATTTTTTGTAGTTGCTTTTATTTTGAGACATGAATCTATAATAGTTTGTTATTCAAACGAGTGTAGCTTCGAATCGTTTTGGTTTTTTCTTTTTGCTGATTTTATCTCTAGCCTTTGTTGTAGCATTACCAAGTGTTAGTGGTGTTTAGGGTGCAATAATAGCTGTGTATAGTGTAGACTATAATCAATCGATTATCGCATCCTGTCTCTTGATTCCTAACTCCTAAGTCTTTACAATTGATTTTTGATTGACATATGCTCAACGTTGAGTGCTCAATGACCACTCGCATCAATGCAGCTCTATGTTATAACTTAAGAGAATTGAAACCAGCAAAGCTCTTCAAAAGTAAATAGTCGTAGGTCTGAGGATACAACTTACTAATAATTGATCAATGACATTAGACATTACACTTTAGCTTTTAAGCAAGACACATCAACAATCACACTTATAGGCCTAGCCCTACTGTAAAAAGGCGATTAGACACCTATGAATAGGCCCTTGGACACTAGGATAGTTCACATATAGATAAGATAGAGGTTTGCTTTGCCGCCTACACGTCGATTCAATAGAGGTTCTAATTAGACCGAATCATATTTTTAAACTACCATGGATCAAACATAGCAGAGATTTGTACAATGATCTATTGAAGATTATAGTTGAAGTGAAATAAATAATGAAAAAAATAATACTTCGAAAATGAATACTTTCAAGCTTAACCATGGATATAGGCCAACTAGTTCGGTTTTCGTAGGTATGCCTAATAGTGCGCAATTGATGTGGCATTTCTAACTTACATGAAACAGATGTTGAAGTTAGCTAAGGGCGTGTTTGCACCAGCCGTTATTGGGGCTTTTAGTTAAGAATCACTAACTGAAAGCTCGTTAGTGTTAATTGACATTTGGGACCCCATCTACGACCTACAAAAGATTTAAAGATTTTACAGTCAACCTAATAGGGCCCCCACCTATGGCCATTATTAGTGCACTCATCAGTGAATCCCTTGTGTTGATTCTTACCTGTACCACCCATTAGTTAAAGGGCCTCATTTGGTCTATTTAAATAGCTACCACTATTACACGACAACCATTAGTGATAACAATTAGTTAACTGACACCTATTAAAGATAACGGGTTGGTGGGGTCACTACAGCCATTAGTTAATTAATGCCTTTAAGTATTCCCTAATGGGTTGGTGGGAAACCCCCTAAACATAACATGAGAGTGACAATATAGAATGATTGATTAGTGAAAGACGAAGGGACTGCTTACTCAATGGAAAAATTGAATGATCAAAGGCATCGATTGTTTAGATGTTTCTAGGGTTTGGGACACCTTGGACCATGGTTGGCACTTTGCTGTTAGGATTTGTGGCATAAAATGGGAAGAGGAACATTGTTCGGGCAAACATAGTTATGAATATTTGTTTGTATTGTAGGCTGTAGCTTGTTAGAAAGAGGAGAGAGCTTTCTAATAGTTTCTTTGTAGTTCAATAAAGATGCCTGCAAGGCGAGCTATGATTGAGAAAGCTATTCTTAAGCAGTCAGCCATTTGAATGACTTCGTGCATGTTATATCGTTCATGCAAACCAATGCACTTGCCACTTTTGCTAAGATTAATTGCATGCTTGGATCTAGAGCAGTAGGGTGCACTTGTGCATGCTGATTTTTGGCAATTGAAGATCCAAATGATAAGATGTAAAGTGCATTAGAAGTGTTGGGTATCCTGCTACATAAGCAATAATGTGTTATCAATGTCTTGTAATAAGTCTAGAAGAAGTATGAGAGTGATAATGTCGTTTCTTCAAAAATGGTACAAAACTTGAACTTTTGTGCCCTGCAATCTACCATTTGCTAATAAAATATTATAACTTGAGCAGATTGAAGAGAGGAAGGAATCCAGAATTGTCATAGAAATTTAAAATTTTACCATGTGAAAAGATAGAGCCAAAAATGAAATCTGATGTCATTTTTCCAAGATATAATCCAAAATATGCGCCCTTAGTAAAAGATGATGAATCATCAATAAACGACTAAAGAACAATAACAAAATATATCCATGTATGCAAACTATATGGTTCAAAGGTCCAATACTAACAAGTAACATTGGGAAGAAACCCGTTTGAAACGGGCCCGATTCGAAACACGCTTCTTACATTCGAAATGATTGTTAAAAAAATGCAGATTTTTTTGACTGAGGAAAGCGACCACACACAGCACACACAGTGCATTCTCGTGAAATTGGATGTATCTAATTGTTACTAGTCTTTCTATGACATGTCTAAACCCCAAAAACACATTTCCCAAAAAAACAAAAACCCTAAAAAAGTTTCCCGTTTTGTACCTGAACCTCTCGTTTCAAATGCATTTCGAAATGACGTACGAAGTGGACCCATGAAACATTGAAGGTGCAAGGATATGCTAATTTTAGACTTTTGATTGAGGCAGGAAGAGTATCTTTTCAGTTTTAAGTTCCATCTTCTAAATGGAGGGTAAGGTAAATTTACACCAAGTTTGTTGGACAAAAGGTCTTCCTTTTGAGGCGTTAAACAACTAGATATCAGCCTTGCAACAATTAATTTTTATGTCCAGACTTTCATGCACCTTTTAACCGCCCTTCTAAACTAAATAGTTGACTAATGATTGCTAATCCTTTAGGTTCTACTACTTTGAATCTTTTGTTTCCCGGGCTGGCCTCAAATGGTGTCAAGAGCCATCGTAGTAGCAATATTTTGTTTGGAAGATAATTATGTAAATGGTGTCCTCCATTAAGTGGTGTGTGGGTGACGACTTCATTTTCTTTGCTTAAAATTGCATAATGCTAATGAAGGACATTTACAAGTTTGAATAGTAGTTATATTTTTTGAAGAGCAACTTCACTTGCTCGTGTTTTGCTATGTATATAAGGTAGACAATGTAAGTTGCTTGACAAGCGTACATGCTTTTCGGGATTTTAAGGTTGGAGATCTATTGATATAATTTCCATTGATGCCTGTTTTTTATTTGAATGTTCTTGAATTTGTATCCAGACTTGTGTGAATTATGTTAAGCAACTATGTCACAAATGAACATCTAGAGGTTGCTATTTGCACTTGGCCACTTTCGAGTTATTTTTTATGGTTATTTTAACATGCATTCATGTTGAAAGTGTGAATGATGTTGGGCATTTTACAGTTCCACTCATCTTCTATGGGCTTCAACATTATTTTTCAATAGCTGGTTCTCTTATCCTCCTTCCCTTGGTGTTTGTACCTGCAATGGGAGGAAGTGATGTAAGTATCTAACTCGTAAGTGAAACTACTAGAAGAATGTGTAGTTGCCTATAACCCACCAATTGATGGCATCAACTACGTGATGGTGCAATTAGGTTTATTGCATATAAGACATTGTTTGTGAGTGATTTGGGATTTATAATAGTTTTTCATTGAATTAAATGCATGTTTGTTGAAACCTTCATGATTTGAAAGAATTGCATCTTTTTGGTGTTGTACATTTGTAGGAGGATACAGCTCGAGTAGTCTCAACAATGCTTTTGGTCTCTGGTATCACAACATTGTTGCATTCTTTCTTTGGATCGCGGTTACCTTTAATTCAAGGCGCATCATTTGTATACCTAGCACCGGTCCTTACCATAATCTTCTCTCCAGACTTTGCAGCAGTTTCTGATAATGTAAGATTTGTTACTTGCTATTCTTTGCTTGTATGCTTTGAACTACTTTTGTTGTTTTGTTGGTGAGATTTTCCACTAGGTGTGCAAAATTTTCAAATATTTACTTTGCAAATTGCAGGTGTGTGGTAGTTGAGTTAAACCTTATTCAGGATGTTTGTCTTATGCTCGACAACTAGTTATGGCCGTTTGAATCCATTTTATCATGCATAATTGAGAGGACCTTGTTCAATTAGGAAACAACGGTGTCATTGTCATAAACTGATTAGTAGAGTCTATTATAACATTTCTTCACTTTGCTAGGTCACGTTAGTTCTTCACACTGATAGTGTGTTTGGACAAAGAACTTCGTAAACTGTTTACAAGGCAACTAGCTTTTGTAGTTAGCTAAAAAACAAATTTCCAGAAACTAGCTATTGCTGCAACATCGTATTTCATTGCTACTAGCCACCAATGATTAAATAGGATTCACTAAAGCTAGGGTATTCATATTCATATTTGGTCTACTAGGTTTGAAGTGATGAAATGTTGTTTGGTATGCTTATAGAGCTTAGTTGCAAAGGGAATGGTTGGGATGGAATGATGCTATGTAAATATTGTCACGAAGTAGGTATCAAAGGAATTGCCATTATAACACAACTTTTTTAAATTGTGGTAATGTGACAACAAGACTTGTTCTAGGTATCCACCGATATGTGGAGATGGATTTGAACTTGGGTGGGCAAGTCGACAACAAGCACCATACACCACTATACCATGCATGGGTTGAAAAATATATAGAAATGTTTAGATAATTAGGACTAGCTTACGTATTGTTGATTTTTGTTGACAGATCCTCTGCTTGGGAGGATCGGTTTACTAGTTCTTTCTTGTTTCTTGTTTACAAGAACGGTTTTCTGCCTGTTTAGAGGCTTGTTGTTAGCATTTCTTGAATGTTAGCTTCTTAGTTCAATGCCGAAACCAGGGAGAAGGGGGCTGATCAATCGTTGTAGTAACAATCTCCTGCTTGTCAGAGGACACTCAAGGTCGTTCTCTCTTGAAAGCACTCACACTCAAACAGAGATGCAAGCCATGAACATTCATTTACAGATCGGCATGCAGCCCAAATGAACATTCAATAGTTCTACAGCTACCTACTCTAAAAACGAACTGAATCAGATCCTACACATTACTAAAACTAAGCTACACCTGCATTAATCCACAAAACTTAAACAAGAAACTAATCTACAACATTTTAGAAGTCCAAGAATCAAGAAACCAACCAGTCTTTTGATTCTTGGACATCCCAAGAACATCAAGAACTAGAATGTTGGAGGATATGCAAGATTTATGCCACATTTCTAGCCTATTTAGTTTACTTGAATGTTGAATCCTACATTAATCCGCAAACAAGAAATGAAAACTAATCCACTCTACAATCCACAACTACACACAAAGGAGGGAAGGGCAAGATCATGAATGCATTCACTCAAGAAACAAGCATGATCAAGGAGCTCAATGGATGCATCTAACTCGTGGAGGCTCTTCTCATTTTAGCATGGAGTTGATACAATACACAAAAAGCTCCTCTTCTCAAAGAGGGAGTTTCTTAAATAAGCAAGAGAGCTCCTTAGGTGGCATCCTAGTGGAATTTCCACATTTCACAAATTACAAGTGGAATAATGCTCTCCACTAGAGGTCACCATCAAAAGGTGGCTCACTCTAGTCTCTTTAAGAGGGGTCTACTTGCATTTATTACATTAGCCTAGAAATAAATGGTCATTCCATCTTCGGGGATTCACCATGAGGCTTACATAGTTCTTGCTTGTCATTCCTAACTAGCATTTCTTGGCTCTCATACTCGGCTCTCAGTCTTTGTTAGTCTCGTCTTCTCAAAGACCTCCTCGGTCTAAGGTGAGAGGTGCTCTTGAGTTGCTCTGTCCGAGTATCTTGGGGATTCGTCAGAATCAGCCAACAATTCTCAAGTTTCATTTGGAAAAGAACTAAAGTTGCAAGCGCAACTATCGAAATATCACTCTTTTCCAAGTGGTCTAGAGGACCCAATATATATATAAGTAGTACTTTATTTTGTTAATTTTGGTTCAAAAGGATGTGGTGTTGACTGGTAGTGTCTACATGTCTATAGTTAGTTGTGTGAGGAATTGACGACTTTATTTCATTGTCTTTGCTCTTTATTGTTAGACCCTAGAGGTTAAGATTATTCCAATATCATTATTTTGTTTGAAATTTCGACATCTAGAAAGTGTGCAGTCATTGTGTAGTAGTTTTGTTTGCCTTGTAAACTTGTAATGTTCTTTCCAATCATTTAGGAATGATGATGTGTAAGTAATAGCCTAATAGAATCGTATTACTTGCTACTTAGTGTAGTCAATTGTATTGATTGCATGAATTAATGTTTGTACCGTTTACCTTCAGCTTTTGGTAGTCAAGTGTATGAATTATCTAGGGTTGATGACACATACTATTTCCCTGATAGGATGATTGAGTAGACAAAGGCACTAACTACTCGAGTAAAGGAAGGGAGCATTTGCTCAATGGGATAACTGATAGATCAAAGAGTTTGATCGTTCAGACTTTGTTAGGGTTTGGGACACCTAGAACCATAGTTGGCGCTTTTGCTATTAGTATTGTGACATAAAACGTGAAGAGCATCATTCGTACTTAATACAACTATGAATACTGGTCTGAATGAAGTGTACTATAGCTCGTTGGAAAAGAAAGATTTACAACAACTTTTTGGTGATGTCTTTGCATGCTGAATATGGTGCTTGCATGGTGAGTTATGATCAAGAAAGCTATTTATTGTTTTTTAAGGGTTTTGGAAAATCTCAAAACTCTTAGGAATGTAATAAAATAGGACAAATTCCTGAGAAAGGACTTAATGTAGATTGTTAAAGACCATGTCATCTGAATGCCCCACAATTTATTTTAAGCAATTTTTTTTGTTGGTTGAGATGTGGTTGGTGTTGCTTTTGCAATGTTTTTAAAACCAAGGAACATACATCATTACTTAAACCAATCATAAGTGGACGAAAGTCAATAGACATATCAATTCCAATTCCATGGATCATTGTGGCATGCAAGGTGTTGGAGCTACTTTTTAGCTCATTTACACTCGTTGATGTTGTTTCCGACCATTCTTGATCGTTTTTGATAGCAGAAAAGAATGCTTTTATATTTTGGTATATTTTGCAGACTATCGTTCCAAAAGTAGATGTTGGTTGCTATTTTCATGAAGCTTTGATTCTTTATTGATGCTACATTAAATGCTAAAAGCTTTTGCATGACAATGGGCTAATGTTAATTGTGGTCAAGTTACATCTTTTAATTGGCATGCATATGTGGTTGATTTTTGGCAGCTAGTGCAAACAAATTTGTAGGCTTTATTTATTCAATGAAGTACAATTAGCTCTTTAATGGAAAAATGGATGATTCCGTATGAAGAATTGTAGATTCTAGAAACATAGTTTGGCTTTTGATCTATATTGGCGTTGTAGAGTAACATTTTGGACTCTTGCATTGTAGAGATTCAAGCACATAATGAAGGAATTGCAAGGAGCGGTCATCATCTCTTCCATCTTCCAAGTCTTGGTGGGCTACAGTGGGCTCATGTCCATTCTAGTAAGGTATGAGTCACATTATACATATTGATGATTTTTCCTTTTGTATCTATTTGTGGTCCTTTACTTTCTATACTCCTCAGATAGTGAAAGTGGCTGCAGGTTTTGAAAGTTAATTATTTGGCTTGCCTGATCAAATGAGAAACCTTACCTTCACTTGAAATAACCATGTTATTTTCTTATATTCCTTTTGTTGTAGACGTGGCAAGATGATGTGTTAAAAATCAGTCAAACCCATAGGTTTGGGACACTTGTCACACTCGGGGAAACATAGAAATGGGAAAAGGGAAGTGAAATACGAGATACAGAATTGGGAAATGATACCATAGAATTAATGAACTGTGGGCGGTTCACCACGGTTCTGAGAACCATACAGTGAACCGTACGGTTCTCAATTTTTTTTGCCCAGAACCGTGGTGAACTGTGTAGCTATTAATTAATTAATTAATTTTTTATTTAAGACATGCTTTTACGTTCTTTCTCAGCCAGCCAGCTTAACATCACTGCAAAATCCAAAGGAAGGAGTAGTAAATTGGATGTTCAGGAAGGCAGGCATACTCGACGATAAACATCCTCCAAGCCATTATGTTGCCACTTCAGAAGTTTCATTCTTCATTTAGCATGCGAAGCCTGACTGCAATCTAGACTGCTGCTTCAGGGGCGATCCCCATGGATTTAAAAACATTGAGCTTATTTTATTTTTTAAGTGGGTCATAGCTGCTTCACTTACTGTCTGTGATCATCCGCAACAAAAATTCAATTCGTAACAGCATTTCTGAAATCGGGCAACAACCCTGGAAAGAGCAATCACCTAAGATGAGGGACAAAAAACGAGCATTGAGGGGTTTTGGGGGGAAATAAATTGATTAATTAATTAATTAATTATCTAGATGAACCGTACCACGGTTCAAGGAACCGCGGTACGGTTCCTTCCACGGTTCCCAGGACCCACGGTTCTGGGAACCGTGGGTTCTATGCCTCCTCTCTACATAGTTCATTGCAATTGTCAAGCTACCGATTGATGATGTATCATTATGAATCATAATGATACATCATCAATCGGTAGCTTGAAAATCAATTGCAATGAACTATTTAGAGAGGAGGATAGTTAGTAAGAAGACATAAAAGGGCGGAGAGGAACAACAAAAGGTTTTCAAATATAGATGCAAGCACGGTTAGTTAGAAAGACACTAGAAAATAATTTTGGATTGAAATTCGTTTTAGTTGTTTAGTATGAAGGATTGAATTTCCTGAAATGAGAAAATTTTTTTACATAGAATAACCTGTTTGTTCATAATGTATGTTGAAATGGTTTTCATAGGTTGGGACTTGGGGTTTCGCATGAAACACAAAGTTGGGGAAATCAGTTTCTCCATGTGAAACCATCAAAAAGGATTCTCTAGTGCTAGTTTTTTTAAAAAAATTTCTCCAATATTGTGTTGTAAGTTATAACTATGGTCAAATCCCACCCTTTAAGGGTTTCCATTTGGCTTCCTTGTTTTGTTGGATTTTAAGCTTGGACTCCTAGTAGCTGCCATCCCCCCAGTGCTGAGGAAAGCATTCAAGGTTGCATCAAACCACGGTTTGAACCTCGAACCACGGTTCGAACCGTTCGAACCGTTCGGAGCCGGTTCGAACTGGATTTAAAAAAAAAAAAACCCCCAAAATGTAAAAAAAAAACGTTCTGGAAATTTTTATTTTTTTTCGGCTCGAACCGTTTTCCGATTCGAACCTGGCCTGCCGGTTCAAACCGGAAAGAATCGGTTCGAATCGGCCGGTTCGAATCGGGGTGTAAAGCATTAACTTATAAAATCATGGTACTATTACATACGCTCTAGATTGCAACTTGCTATGATGATGTATATGGTGTGGCTGTGATTGCGGAGCCCAATCTTGTTGGTTTTGTAACCCCTACTCTAGATATCTCTTATGGGATGCATTTGAGCATAATTCACATGTAGAGTTCGATCAGTCATAGTCTATACGTTCCAAACAATAATATGCGCTAGTCGTCTTGATCTAATGGTGGGCATACTTGTTGGTGACCTACAGCCCTGGAAAGTCTGTCTAGTTCATTATGCTACTTTATGAAATTATGGTACTATTACATATGCTCTAGATTGCTATGATGCTTTCTATTGTGCGACTATGATTGTGGAGCCATAACCTGTTGGTTTTGTATGTAACCCCCCTCGTCTAGATCTCTCTAATGGGATGCATTTGAGCTAGTTGTGAATGGTTCACTTTCATGGGCATTATGGATTGCTTGGGATTGCTATAGGTCCTTTTGGCATCGAGATTTCTTCTTTCATGTTCATGTTTTGTATCGAGGGGGAATTGTCTCTTTATCTATGGTATTCAGAGTTATTGATGGTATTCGCACTCTTCTTTGGCATTCTTG
The DNA here is from genome assembly GCA_029204225.1 of Diphasiastrum complanatum. Classification (NCBI taxonomy): domain Eukaryota; kingdom Viridiplantae; phylum Streptophyta; class Lycopodiopsida; order Lycopodiales; family Lycopodiaceae; genus Diphasiastrum; species Diphasiastrum complanatum. The sequence goes on from CM055106.1 coordinate 33,076,872, forward strand.
TTCTATTAGAGTGAAACAATGAAAGTATGGTGCTATCTTTACATTCTTATGGTATGTGGTCTAGTACGGTTTGACTAGTATATATGTCTCATTGCTGGTGCTAACACACTCATACATTGTGTTGGCCTGATCATTTGATTGGTATGGATTAACTGTTGTATGTGAGAGTGCCATGTGGCAAGGACAAACTAATTTTACTAATACCCTTGACCGAAAAATTAGGGAGGACTTTTTCATATGTGTTCATTAATGAATTTCCATTTGTTTCACCTTCTAAAGAAGCGTGGAACATAAAGGTGAATCAATTCTTGGATCCACTCTTGTTAATAGACTACGTTATACATTGAGTCTACAAGAGGAGGAAAAGGTGAGAAGCATGATTGAGGATTGTCTCACCAAGGGGTAGATAAAGCCTATCTCCCACTTTGCCTCTTCAATCATTCTTGTTAGCAAGAAGGATGGGTCTTGGAGAATGTGTGGATTATTGAGGCTTGACAATAAAGAAAATACTAAGTGATACCAGTTGTGCAATATTTTGGGTGTGTTCTCAGATTAAAGTTTGAAAAGACATCTTACACGGACGCATTTGCTCATGTTCTTCATGATGGTGATTGACTCTCTTGGTCCGTATAGATAGCTTGGGACATTGATACATTTCCCGTGTCACTATTAACTACTGCCACTTGGCATGCTTGATTGTAATGAACGATTTATACCTTCTTCTGTGTAGTGAAGTAATGGTGCCTCTTCTATGATACATTATCTGGCCTCCTATGGATCTTTTTTTATTGAGGGGTCTACCTTTATGATGGGTCCACATGTTGCAACTTTTCTCATGTATTCATGGTCCCTCCGGATCTCCTGAGTCCTTGGTTGGTAGTTCTTTATTTTAGATAGGAGCGGTAGCCTATTCTTCAGATGCCTCTCTTGGTTTATTAGGTATTCTTATATGTCACAATAGTTGCGATGGTGGTTTGTTTAGACTTTTTTGGTTGGTATGGTACATTGCCACTTGGTTCGTTTTGTGTTCCAAGTCTTATTGCTCAATTCTTTATATGGTTTTCTCAGGCCATACAAGTAACTTGGGATATTTCCATTTGTAGCAGCTTTGGTGGCGAGATTGCAGCTTTTTTGTATGACATTGACTTGTGTTTGTGGTCGTCCTACTAATGTCTTTATTTTGTTTTCTCAGGACATACAACTAGCTTGTGATATTTCCATTTGTAGTAGCCTGAGTGGCGTACTTGAATGATGGCATTTATAAGTTGTGACCTTAAATGTTTTGACCCTCCAAGACTAGTCTTTTGTAAATACTCTGGCTGCCAACAGATGGTTTTAGTGTACTAAAACTTCAAATTTTCCAGTGCACACGAACCCTCATGTCCTCAAACCACAGTTACCAGATTACAAAAACGTTCTTAATATGATACTCAAAGAACTGGAACACATTTGTGCATATGAATGAATATGCCATGCAATCATGTCACTTGAAATTTCTTGAAATAAACAGGTCTGTAAAAGCGTTTTGATCATAAAATTCCAACCTCAAAAATCACCCAAAATTGCCGAAGAGCAGTCCAAAATGGCCCACAAGTGGTCTATAAACAGGTAATGGCCCAAAAACAGCCTGAAGTTTAAGCCTTGAAAACACCCAAAAGAGGCCAGGAGCGGTCGAATATGGCGTTTGCAGCCGTATTTGGGGCCAAAAATGTTCTGTTCGTTTCTGGGCCGATAATTCCTTGGAAATGTTTAATTACCAAATTTGATAGAATACGACGTTTTCTGATAACTATGTCTCAACCTTATGCACAGAACCAAGAGCTGGGCCATTTGTTTCAAGATTTTGAACCTTTCGACTTGGAAGGCATTTCATGATTATTGCTTTGTACACTTTCAGGCTGATCAATCCGGTGGTGGTTGCACCAACTGTGGCAGCAGTTGGATTAGCATTCTTTAGTTATGGATTTCCAGTGGTGGGATCTTGTGTGGAAATCGGCATCCCACAAATTCTCATTCTGTTATTCTTTGCATTGGTGAGTTTCAAATATATTTAATAGCATAAGTCAAAGTTCTGTTTGCCTGCATTGATGTTTTGCCCTCACATCCCATTCTTCTTCACATGCAGTACTTGCGAAAAATATCTATATTTGGACATCGAATTTTTCAAGTATATGCGGTAAGTAGCTCAATTTTGCCATTACCATTGTCTGACAATTTACATTGCCTTAATGAGCGTTCTTGCTGAAAGCCATGGCAATAGCCGGTAAGTTAGCGAAGGAAACAACACAAGATCTGTGGTTTTTGCTACATGTTTATCTGAGGACATTTACCAAACCATGTTTGTATTGGCACACATAAGGCCCTTGGTTTCTTATTCTTTTTCTACTCTGCTGTCATTCAAGACCTTGGCTGTTAAGTTGTAGTAATATAGCCATCCTAATAATTCTTATGCTGTTACACACTTTCTGATTATATTACTGACAATCAATTTCAATTCATTATAACTGATATTGCACCAGTCAAATATTGAGTGTACATAAGAGATTGAATGCTGTAGCTTAGAAGTAGAGTTGTTGCTTGTGAGAAGGCTTGAAAAGGGATGTGCAAGAGAATCTTTAGTTACTGTGAAGATAAACATTTTGTATCTTAACTCACCTCTGTAAAAGCTTGTTGGTGTCATTGGTATGAATCTCTGTGCTTAGTCTTTTGTGCCAAGAATTAGGAACCATTACCCCAATACTTTCTGCCTAAAAATAAGAAACTGGAATCTAGTAGAAAACATCCAGGCTTATAAAACTTTTGCAACTTTGGGTCACTTTAAGCACTGAGAGTAAACATGAATTGTGCATAATGTTAGGCATTGATTATTCTTTTTCAATAGTCCAACGGTGACACAAGATTAAAATGTTATGTGGTTTTTCACAGACATCTGGGATGCCAGGTCTTAAGAAACACACTTAAACAGTTCTCAATGTTCTCTCATTACTGGGTGCTTAAATCCAGCTGTAGAAGGTGCTGTCAAAAAACACGCTGAAGTTCTATCTTAAATTAGTTTTTTTGTAAAAACTCTAAGCTAATATAAATAGCCAGCACTTTTCTCTACTCTGTATAGCGTGCAATGGTGAACTCCTTATTGCTAACAGACTGTCTTGTCAACTTACAACTTCCAGAATAGTCTTTTCTGTCCATTGCTTACTAACAATCAATTAGATCTATTGTAGTTGATCATTAAAGATTTGTGTGCTTTTCTGTGCATTCAAATGGAATACAGGTACCCTTGGGGCTTGGAATCATATGGGCATATGCCTTCCTCCTCACAGAAACAGGCACTTACAATTACAAAGGCTGTGATATGCACATTCCCATTTCTAACATTGTTTCACATGAATGTCAGAGGCACGTGTATACTATGCAACACTGCCGAACTGATGTTTCTAAAGCCTTAAGAAAAGCAGCCTGGTTCAGGTTTCCCTATCCATTTCAGTGGGGAGCCCCAACGTTCCATTTGAAGACTGGGGTTGTGATGATTGCAGCATCCATTATTGCTTCTATAGACTCGGTATGAACATCAGATATGAGAGAGAGAGAGAGAGAGAGAGAGAGAGAGAGAGAGAGAGAGAGAGAGAGAGAGAGAGAGAGAGTGAGAGTTTTGCAGGTGCTTAGATTGATAGCTTATTCGAAATGTGAATATACCAGTATAACATCAACATTACTAGCACAGTTGCACACGCTGTTAAAACGGTCATAATTATCACAGAAAATATTGATGTTCAAAAGTACTTAGTGGAATGGCTTCAATCTGAACTTGGAATCCATGACTGAATGAAAAGAAAGAAGTACTGCAACCAACATCTGTTTGATCAAAAAGTGATGTAACATTCATAAGAAAAATGTGACCTTGGCTAGACAAGTAAGTGATGCTTGCACATTTATGGGGTTCATAACTGTCAAAGATTTTAGATGGGGGACATGATTGAGATATGATGCTGTAGCAACTAGTCGGTGACGTGCTTGATGGGGTTATTGTAGTAAGACTTGCTGTCGGAATTTATAAGCTTGAATATTGCATGTTTTCTATTCTAGAACACTCTGGGGTCAGAATGTAACTCTGAAGCAACTAATATATGGCTGTAGTATGTATGTATGTAATTACGGAATGTGTTGAGATATTTTCACCTCACATTACTTGTTATCTGCTAGTCAAAGTCAGAACGAAGCTGAGGAAGTTGGTGCATTTTTTTTTGTGAAACAAATGGTAGAATGCTGCAGGAAGATTCTGGCATCCAATATGGAATGTCCACAGCTAAATTTTCATTGGATCTCAAATTTCCATGGTTTTTGTGGATTGTTTTTCTGGATTTCCAGTGTCCATTGTGTCGAAGCTTCTCCTGGCAGAAGTAAATGATATCCAATGGTCATATAAATTGGAATGGATTTCCAGTGTTCATAGTCTCAAAGCTTCTCTATGACAGCCATCAATACATGACCCATACCGTGGCAATATATGTTAAAGAGGCTAGGATTTTCTGCTTGTTTACCAAGGTAAGTTTTAGAATGGATGTCATGTAGTTTCTCACATGACCACCACTTCAAAAGATGTTGAGAATAGGTGGAATTATGCTTTTCACACACAAAAGTTACTAGTTTTAGCAGATTATTCTTGTGGTCATGTAAACAAGGCAAGAGGGAAAAAGCTGTGCCAGAGTTGATGATTTTATCCATGTTCGAGCTGAGAAATATTTATTGGCCATTGGGCATATTAACCTGTAGGGTTGGCTAACCTTTATCTGGTCATTGGTCACATTTGAAATCTTATATCCAATATTCTCTTAATTTTCCAGGTTTAATTAGTGTTGAGATACTGTTAGTTAACCTCTGGGGATGCCGAACTTATAGTGACTGTTTGTATGGATTTTTAATGTTTAGAGTGTTGAAGAGCATATTGTGGATGACATTATCTTTCAAGATGAAAATATGAGTTCATAGAGGATGCAGTTGTCAGGGAAAAGGCATGTAACTATTAACCAATTGGCTAGAGCTATTCTGGTCTACAAGAGGGTATGTTCAAGCATACTCAGTTCCCTCGGGAGTAAATTTCCACAAGTTCTTTTGTATTAATCCTATGATTGAAAGATCTATAATTATCCATTTGCATCGATTCTAAAAAGCATACCTTTCAACCAAAGGCCATCTATTAGTTAACCAAACATCATTACATCCTTAATGCCTAGTCGCGAAAGATTTCTAGTTTTGTTTGCACAGTTTGAAATGCCTGGAAAATGCTGAAGGACCTACCACCATGTGCTTGTCATTTGATGAATGAGACAAGGTTTAACTTGAAGGGAGTAGAAGACCATCCTTCCTGAAAGCCATCCCTCAAAATATCCCCCGTTTTTTGAAATTCCAGTCATCAATTTTCTAGTATTTTGTCTTTGTTTCGATAACTCGTATACATATGATGAGCCTTGTTCTTATCTGTTTTATTTTATTTTATTTTTGTTAGATATATAAATTTCGAAATTTGAATTTCATTTTAATTATTATCATTATTATTATTTATTCTTTCTTACTGGTTGTCTTTTGCTTCTTAGTCAACACTGGGTCTACCCAAGAGAATCCGGATTCTTTCGAAACCCAGTTAGCAACTTATGCTTGGGTACTGATGAGACATAAGCAATGCTGTTTGGCTAAGATTTTTTGTTCATTGAATTTTATATTATTGTTTTGACTTTTTGAGTTGCTCGTATATTGTTTCTAGGCTTTACCTTATGACATCACTGACTTCTCTATATAAATTTGGGAAATTGGGTATATTCTAATTTCACAAATAGATATATCAATTTGCAGAGGAAGAATCCACCCAGCCATTTGTCAGTTTGAATAGCTGGACTGAGAAACGATTTTTAAATGTAGCATTGTGCAGCTTTATTTCCTTTTCTATTCTCTTGGCCTGGACTTTTGATTTGGGAGTAGTCGATTGTAAGTTTTAAGAGTATTTATTTATTCTCATTATACTATGCTTGATATTGGAGTAATTTCTCTTTGTCTATAAGTGACAAGTATATGTACCAGTCTGTGCTGCTTTCACATCATCTCATTTTTCTGAGAAAGAATAACTGATGCAGGTTGGCACCTATCATGCAACATCTTTATTAGTAGCCTCCAGAGCTCCCCCTCCTGGTGTTGTCAGCAGAGGTATTGGGTTGGAAGGTATTACAAGTGCTTTGGCAGGTATTTGGGGCACGGGAACAGGGGCAACTACTCTTACTGAGAATGTGCATACAATTGCTGTGACTAAGATGGGCAGTCGACGGGCTGTTGAATTTGGAGCATGTGTTCTGATTGTTCTGTCCATCATAGGTAACTATCAACAAACGCTATACTCGCGATAAAAATTGTTTCACATAATTGAGTTTAGATTACAGAGTTGCAAAACCCCTTGTATATATAATTCCAACTGTTTTGAAAGGGGTGCTTGCTATTCGGTGTTAGATTTGTCTAGTTGGGTGGTCTCTCTCTCTCTCTCTCTCTCTCTCTCTCTCTCACACACACACACACACACACACACACACACACACACACACACATGTTGGAATGCAAATGGAATTGCTTACATTACCATAGGTTACTTTGACCCAAAATGTCGAGAGTTGTGTAACCATGGTCATTTATTATATTAGGCCTACTAAACTTAGAGTTAGCTAAGTTAGTATGAAATTAACTTGGTAGGAACTCATGGGTCCACTAGGCCTAATTGTGACATTAAGTATCCCAACTTGACATATTGGAGGTACCTTATTCTTTCTATGTAACTTATAGAAAGTTGGATAGTCAATAGTCAAGTTGGATAGCCAATAGTCATGAAGTTAGACATTCATCTTGGACTATATATATGTGTGCATCCCATTTGTATATGACACTTTGTAAACAATACTGACTATTCTCCTTGGCTGTCCACGAGTTTCTACAAGAGGGTTTCTAGCCATCTCTCTCTTTCTTTTGAGAATGCTTTGTGTGATTGAATAGTTAAGATCCTAGATCCTTAGGCTTCTATTACCTACATGCTATCAGAGCCTTTAGGTGATCATATTGCTTGCAGGAGGGCGCCCAATAGGAAGCTATCTTCTTTCCCTTTTGGTTGCAGAAAATCATCGAGCTGCTGATTTTTGCAGGAGAAGAATCTGTTCATCTTTTTATAGCTTTTTTGTAGGAAATTGCAGGGCACCTTCACCTATTTGAGAGCTAGCAGTAGGGCGCCCATGCTCAAACCAATTGCATGTGATCTTGACTCAATTTCATGCTGAAAATTTCAGATTTACTTCTTAAATGAAGATACATGTGTTTTGGACACATTTCTTGCTGAAATTTCCCTGTTGGTGAGCTTGGAGTAGGGCGCTACCATCAGCTCTATATGCACATAGTGTGCACTCTTTTTAGCCATAAATTTCTGGTTTTGGTTTTGGCTTCATTCGAAGTCTACCTATGTGTGAGCATTTTATTTTTTGTGCAGAAATCAGCCACCTAGTTCATTCCTTATATTGAGCAAATTGCATGTGGAGTATTGCAATCTATTCTGCCATAATTTCAGCTTTGAGGTTGCTGCCCTTTGAGTAGATTTTGTCTTGGAAAGTCTATTTCCTATCTACTACAAGCTGATTTTTCTGTTATGGCTAAAGAATCGGAGTCTATTGGTTTTTTATTTAATGAAGATAGGTTGGATGGCACAAACTATTCCTTGTGGTGCTACATGATAAAGAACCTTCTAATTGCTAAAGGTTTGTGGGAAGTAGTTAATGGTGACGAAGAGAGGCTGCCTACCTTGGCACCTATTACACCATCTAGAACAACTACTTCTTCATCTACGGAGGTGTCTTCCGATGAGCAAAAGAAGTGGGATTGACGAGATGCACAAGCACATTCCGTCATTGCATTATCAGTGAAGAGATCTATCCTTTCACATATTTGATCATGCAAGACTTCCAAAAGTGCTTGGGAGACTCTTGCAAAGACGTTTCAAGTAAAGAATGCGGCAAAAGTGGTATATCTTTGAAATCAACTTTCTATCTTGAAGATGCAAGAAGGTGATTTGCTTACAAACCACTTGACGAAGATCAAGGATCTTCGAGAGGAGCTTCTTAGTATTGATGAGGTGATTGAGAACTCACAATTTGTATCTATTACTCTCAACTCTCTTCCTAATTCTTACCTTCCATTTGTGTCATCATTGAGCATTTCTCTTAGGGGACAACAAATCTCCTTCGACGAACTTGTTGGCTTACTTCTTCAAGAAGAACAAACAAGGATCAACTTTGGTGAACAAGAAGATCAAGCTTTCTTTGCAAAAGGCAAAGGCAAAGGCAAGTGGAAAGGGAAGCCTTCTTTCAAAACTTCCAAAGATGATCAAAAATCTAAGGAAGCTCAAGATCAAGGCTCCAAGAAGAAGGGTAAGTGCCACTATTGCAAGAAGTTTGGGCATCACATCAAAGAATGTAGGAAGAGGCTTGCAAAGGAAAAAGAGAAAGGTAACGATACAAGTACCGCAATCATTACTTTGGAATAGCAATTTGAAAAGGATGATAATCTTTTCAATAATGATTATGCTTTTGTCACTAATAATCTCATCTCTCCTCAAGACAAGATTTATGCCACTTCAAATCTTGCTGGTTTTCAACAGAAAACAGCTCATCTACAACTTTACAAGTTGTTTTTTCATCTATTGATTGGGTGATTGATAGCGGTGCCACACGCCATATGACTTATCACAAAGAAGTCTTCACAAAGCTTGTAAAAGTGCATGATGGAAGCCAATTTCAAGGTGTTGATAACACCTCTTATCCTATCAAAGGTATTGGAGTGATCCCCATTATCTTACCCAATGGTGAGGAGAAGTACATTCGTAATGTACTTTATGTTCAAAAAATAAAAAAGAATCTCATTTCGGTCTCTACAAATTTTGAACCAAGGATTGGTTGTGGAATTCAAAGAAGACAAATGTCTTATCAAAGACCCAAAGAGATCTCTTATGATCATTGCTTCGGGAGCATTACGTGGTGGATTCTTCCTTATGGATACCTATGAGCGAAGAGCTTCATCATCTTTTTGTCTTGTTGTATCAAGTTCACATTCTTTGGAGTTGGCTGAATTATGGCATGCTAGGTTTGGACATCTCAACTTTGCTAGCTTGAAGATGTTGAAGAGATTCAATATGGTTGAAGACATTCCTAATATTGAGCATCCTGAAGGACATGTATGCGAAGGATGCGTACTTGGAAAATTTCAAAGGCAAGCTTTTCCAATTGATGGAACTATTAGAGTTGATGGCAAATTTGATTTGGTTCATAGTGATGTATGTGGTCCAATGAGGATCGAATCCATTGGAAGGTGTAAGTACTTTGTTACTTTTATTGATGACCTTTCAAGATTTACATGGATTTATCCTATGAAGGCAAAATCTGAAGTTTTTCAATGCTTTAAGGATTTTCTAGCAATGATAGAAACCCAATTTGGGCACTCTTTGAAGATCTTTCGTACCGACCGAGGAGGGGAATATATAAAGAATACGTTCGGTACTTATCTTCAAAGCAAAGGTATCCATCATCAAATGACAACCCCTTACACACCTCGACAAAATGGTGTTGCCGAAAGAAAGAATCGCACTATTATGGAGATGGCTCAATGCATGCTCAAGGCAAAGGGCCTACCTCACAAGATTTGGGCTGAAGCGGTTATAACGACGACTTACATTAGTAATCGGTGTCCTCCTAAAGCCTTGAAGGTATTAACTCCTTATGAAGTTTGGTATGGTAAGAAGCCTACTGTTTCTCACTTACGCATCTTTGGTTGCACGACTTATGCTTTTATTCCCGATAAGCTAAGAACCAAGCTTGATGATAAAGGAGTTAAATGCATATTTGTTGGCTATAGTAGCGAAAGCAAGGGCTATAGGTTGTTTAATATGGATACTAATAAAATCATAGTAAGTCGTGATGTTCATTTTGATGAAAAGACCTCCTATGATGTTGCGCCCACTCATGTCATGAAAGGGGACTTCCCCCATGATCCATATGTTGAAATATTTCCAGATTTGGTTTTGCCATCTAATCATGAAGAGAAGGGACTGCCATCTACTTCTAGTGGACAGCTCACTACTCCTTCAATTTTGCAGCCCATAGTTCATCAAGAAGATTTGGAGAGAATTTTTCGTTATTTGAAAAATCTTCTATGTCATCTCATGCCTCTTCAAGGGACAACTTTGATCACGCCATCGTTGATGCATCTCTTGATAGTTTGCTAAATTTTGATGATGAAGATGTTGGATAGCAGATTCAGTCATCTTCTTTTGGTCATTTACAGCCAATTTACATCATGAGCAGTCTATTATGCTTCAGGAACAGCTTGCGGAAGATTATGGACAACATGGTCCATGTTGGGAACACTATGGGCAGCAAAGTGTTGAACAACCCATAACAGTTCCTTGTCGGCTATTGGAGACTTTGCAGGACAACATAGAAATATCTTACTACGAAAGGAAGGCACATGCCTCTTTAAAATCAGTACCTCTTGCTTATTTTTTTTGGTTCTACACTTACTCTTTATCATGATGTTGGTACATCGCCTATTCTATGTGAGCAAATCATTGATGGTAAGGTTCGGGAGGATGTGATGCCAAAAGAGTTTGGTACTCTTTTTTATTGTCCTTATGATAAGAAGTATTTTCGAATGATGGATTACCATAGGTTACTTTGACCCAAAATGTCGAGAGTTGTGTAACCATGGTCATTTATTATATTAGGCCTACTAAACTTAGAGTTAGCTAAGTTAGTATGAAATTAACTTGGTAGGAACTCATGGGTCCACTAGGCCTAATTGTGACATTAAGTATCCCAACTTGACATATTGGAGGTACCTTATTCTTTCTATGTAACTTATAGAAAGTTGGATAGTCAATAGTCAAGTTGGATAGCCAATATTCATGAAGTTAGACATTCATCTTGGACTATATATATATGTGTGCATCCCATTTGTATATGACACTTTGTAAGCAATACTGACTATTCTCCTTGGCTGTCCACGAGTTTCTACAAGAGGGTTTCTAGCCATCTCTCTCTTTCTTTTGAGAATGCTTTGTGTGATTGAATAGTTAAGATCCTAGATCCTTAGGCTTCTATTTCCTACAACACACACACATTTCTCCTCTTTGTCTCTGAGGCTTGATTATTGTTTAACGGTATAGTACCTATGCTTGCCATCTTTCAGCAAAGTTTGTCTTATACTAAGTATTCCTTTCTTTTCCAAAGAAGGTGTCTTACTTCCTGAAAGTAGTACAGGTAGTTTAGTATCTCTGTGGTTTTCCTTTTTCCTGTCAAATATGCTGTCACTTATTGGTTCAATTAATTCCTTGTCTAGGCAATCCAAAATTATCAAACTAACATGTACATCGGCTAAACACTGCAACCATTGCAGGAAAGGTAGGAGGCTTCATCGCATCCATACCTCAAGTTATTGTTGCTGGTCTTCTATGTTTTATGTGGACAATGCTGGCAGCTTTGGGTTTATCAAACCTGCGCTATAGTGAAACAGGAAGCTCACGAAATGTTCTTATTGTCGGACTCTCTCTGTTCTTATCTTTGTCCATACCAGCTTATTTTCAGCAGTATAACGCTCATGGATCTGTTGGAACGATTTCTCCTATTGAGCCTTATTTCCAGCCCTACGCAGTCTCACAGCATGGTCCTATACGCACAAAAAGCCATGCAGTATGTATTCAACTTTTATGCCAGCATGATTTCATAAGCTTGTGAGTAGTTCTTTATTAGAACCGGCTATCAGATTTATTTTTCTAATCTGTCTAGTTAAGTTGAGGAGTTTCTGTTTCATCCGGGTTTCTAATTGGCTCATTTGTAAGATTGCAAATACAAATAAGTTTATAGTTTTAATAATTGTCTGCATATTCTGGCATCAGTTGAATTGGACAAGCTTGCACAAGTTTTGGAATAAACCCGTTATATATGTTTTACCCCTAAACTATGTACAACTAAAAGACATGCATATGGAGCCTAGTTCCGTGTAGAAGCCTCCTCTTTGTAATCTGTTGGCAATGTCCTGGGGGTGTATTATTTATTGGTCTTGCATTATGTTATTTTCTGGTGTTGGTGCATGGTGCATTGTGCACTAGATGTGACATCACACATCATCAGCATTTCAGCAAAGAATTTAATATAGAATGTGTTAGTAATATTTTCTGGGTGTGTCACATTGTTGAAATGTTTAACAACCATTTTGAATCATAATAGCACTTTATGTCGATGATTCCCTTATTGTCAGCAATTCAAATCAGCTGTTGCATGAGACCAAGGTGCCTTTTTGAATAGTGGGCATATTGACCCACTTCTTGATGTTGATAAGTGACAAAGCCTATCATACATATGGATCATTGCATAAATCATTACTTTTTGTTATTGAATCATTGACCTCTTTGTGTATGTGTATTGATTTGTTGTAGCGCGATTAAGGTACTGCGTCTAATTGCATCTGATTATAAGATTGTGCTCTGTGCTTATGTGTCTTTGAGGTTTAATAGGTTAAAAAATGTGAATTAGCCCTTTCAATGGTTATGGAGGGGCCTTTTTCTCTCTGAGGGTCTTCTCTAAAAGGGTGATGCCACTCAAAAGGGTGACGCATCTAGAATTTGCAATCCAGGCTTGTCAAGATCCTGCTAGAACGAAGACTCCATAAAAAGGCAGAGAATAAAAGATGGCATCAGAAGGAGTAGCAGATCCCAGGATGATAGAGAGACTTGAAGGATCCGATTACACTTCCTGGAGCTGGAAGATGAGGATCTTGTGGCGGGCATTGAGAGATTGCAAACCATATTGGTTTCGAGACTTTGTTGGAACGTTCCATATGAATGACTTATAATCGATCAATCTTCATCACATATGAAATGCTGACAAGTGGGAAGAGAATGATGATAGGAGGTAAGTTCAAAAATAGACGTAGCTTGAGAAGTTTTGATCTATCTATGGTTTTGGGAACAACAAAATCAACACTTCAAGGAAGGTGCCACATGTTCTCAATCTTGGAAAGAATTTGGTATATGTAGCATCCATCATTGATCTAGAGGACTTGGGGGTGTGCTTTATGAAAGGTGTTAGTGTTATGGAAAAGGATGAAGCCATAGTAGCAATTGGGGTGAGAGTGGGGGGTCTGTACCAACTGCAAGGAGGGGTGGATGACATACCAATTGCTTACGCTGTAACAAAGAAGAATGAGCTTTAGAAAAGAGAGTTGAAATGAAATCCATGGATAAATGCAAAAGGTATCTAGAGTCATCATTTGAGAATAAGGAAATGGGTGAATTGCATTATTGTTCGGGGATCTAATTAGAAAGGACAAGAATGAGAGGAGGATGTGGCTACAAAGAAATACATAGAGTGTGATGAGTGACTCCGTTCGTTGAGTACCTCTTTGTTCTCTCAAACCTTGAACCACGCTCTGATACCATGTTACAAAACCGACTTTGATCATACAAGTAACCCAAGACAAGATTCCTATTGTGATGAAACAATAGCCAAACACATGAGAGAGAACACGAGTGATGAGAAACTCCAACTATGTCCCATTGCAAATGAGGTATGGCGCACTACATACTGCCTATGCCGAAAAGCAAAAGCAAAAATAGAAGTAGCCTAAAAGCAAATGCCTAATTAACGTATCTCTATATGGTAAAAGCACCAACACATAGCAAAACTTGTCTAACTATAGTCTAACTTGACTTTTACTAAATATAGATAAGGGCCCCTAGAATTAGCATGCAGGCATGGCCCAATAATCCTAATTAATCCTAATGTTGACATTCATTATTTAGATGTTATGACCTTTGAATTTGTTGATTAAGAAAACTGCAATTGAAAACGATTTTAGAAGAACTGAGAACTACATGAATATGTGTCATATTCTCCTTAGCAAATCCCCATGGAGTCCAGTAGTCCTTTTGAAAAATGAAAAGATGGGGGGAATTCGCATGTGTGTGGATTATAAGGGGTTAGACATCCTTTGCCAAGAAGGGATGACCTGGTGGATTGTCTTGGTAGAGCCAAGAACTTTTCTAAGATTGATCTCAGGACCGGATCCATAATGAAGATGTTCAAATAATGGGGGTTTCAAACCACGTTTGGCCGTTATGAATTTCTTTTGTCACCGTTTGGGTTAAGTAATGCACCTGCAACTTTCCAACAGATGATGAACAATTAGTTCGTCCATATTTGGGAACGGTGTTCCTAGATGATATATTGGTTTATAGAAAGACACTTGATGAGCATACTAAGCATCTTCAAACTGTTCAAATAATTCTTAGGCATGAAGAATTTAATGCCAAATTGTGTGAATGTGAATTCTCACATAAGGAGTTATTTTATCATTGTGGCACATCTTGAGGAGTTGAGATTGATTTGATAAGATAAAGACTGAAATGGAATGGCCAGAACAAAAAATTGTGAGAGAGCTGAAATCTTTTTTGAGTTTTATGGAATGATTTTGGAACCATATAAAAGGCAAGACTAGTGCTCCTATTGAGTGGAATGATGAGCCGGAAAATTATTTTCAAAAACTTGAGAAACTAATTGCTTTTGCTCCTGTTTTGCAAATTGCAAATCCCGACAAACCGTTTGTTGTCAAAACTAATGATAGTGATTTTACTATTGGAGATGTTTTGCTACAGGATGACTTGTCAATTGCCTTCGAAAGCAAAAAACTTTTTGATTCATAGTTGTAACAAACAGCTCAAGAAAAAGAGCTCTTTGCTGCGATTCATGCTCTGAAAAATTGGAAACCTTGTTTATATGGGAACAAATTTGTCGTCTGCACAGATCATCAACCTCGTAAGTATATTTCTAATCAACCACATTTCAGAGGTAGCAAAGCTCAGTGAATTGAGCTAAATCGTGTTGCGGATGCTATTAGTCAAATTGGTGAAGTCAATCAATTGTCAGTGAACTTTCTAAGGATTCTCACCTTTCACATCTTGAACTCTGTTGTGAAGACACATACTTCGGTTGGAAGTAGACTCCGGTGATATGCACATTGGAAAATCCAGAATGATGGCCCATGAGAAGGTGAAAGTAAAGAGTCCTTTTTCCATTCAGAATGGATTGTTATTCAAGAATGGAAAAATTTGTCTATTGATGTCTTAGTGAGAAACAAGATCTTGTATGAATGCCATGATATGGATTCAATTCGCAAGGATTTTTATTGGCCAAAAATGAAATCTTTTATGGAATCTTATGTCACAAAATGTAAACGCTGTTAGGTTACGAAAGCTGAATGACTAAAGGCTGGGGGACTGCTCCATCTTTTGGAAATGCTAGATAAGAGGTGTGCTTAGCATCTCCATGGATTTTGTAGTTGGATTGCCTCGAATGCAGAAAGGTTATGATTCAATTTGGGTACTCGTGGATCAACTTACTAAATCAGCTTCGCTTATTTCAACTAAGGGAACCCAGTTTTTTGTGGAGTGTCAGTTCACGTTTTATGGACTAGCTAAGGCTAGTAATTGATCGCAATCCAAAATTTGCAAGTCACTTCTGGTTAGTGGTGTTTTAAAAACTTGAAACTTTGTTGAGTTTTATTTCTTTTAATCACCCAGAATCTGATGGTCAGATGCAAATAACAAATCAGACTATGAAGGATATGTCTCACATAAGTAGTCTCGGTGGAGATGGTACCTCCCTTTGGTTGAGTTTGCTTATAACAATCGCAAACATTCAGCTATTGGTTATAGCCCGTTTATGCTCATGTTTGGATTATAGCCTTGGACCTTGCTCCTCACAAGGCTGATGTAATCTGGAAATGTTAAATGTATGCTTTATTTCCTGGTTTATGTTAGGTTCATAAGACGAGGTGAATGATAGTGTTTGCATTAAGATTCAATCACATTTAACCTCATTCACTGGTGAATGTGGAGTTAAGCTGTTTACTTTAGGTTCTAATAATTTTAAAAAATTTGAACTTTTAGATATCCTTTTCAATTAATGTTAGTATGGATGTTGTTGCATTTCGTCTGTCATATGCATGGAGTTGACAGTCTAAGACTTTGTGGATAGCCTTTGCAATGTCAGGTAGTATCCTAGAGTTAACATCGATATACCAGGTTGTGATGCTTCAGAATTTTTTGATCAGCACAAACTGCTATTTAAAAGATGGCATGTAGCTGAAATCACAGGAAGTAGATATTGTGTGTCAAGGGGGTGGAGGGGAAGACTTGAACCCTTGTTAAAGGTCAACTCCTTAGGACTCAGGATGCTCAACAACCTAATTCCTTGGAAATAGTCTCTAAAGTAAACAGGATTTTTGAAAATTGTTTAGTTTTGACTTCTCTTGAAGTTGTTTGCTATAAAAACCTCTGTGTATCTAATTATTGCATTATAAACCTAGATAAGATGAATTCTAATGCTACTGCTGCAGGAATCCACCGTCTAGCTGCAGAGTTTTTTAACTATTCTGGATTAAGATGGTGTAAATAATACTAGTATATAAGAGTCTGAGAGCAGTTTCTTCTGTTTTTTTGCCAGTTCAACTTTGCGCTCAACAGCATCCTTTCCCTCCATATGGTGATCGCATTCCTCGTAGCTTTTATTTTGGACAACACTGTCCCTGGTAGCCGACAAGAAAGAGGTTTATATGTATGGTCTCGCCCCAGGACTGCCAGACAGGAACCTGCTCTTGTGAAGGATTATGGGTTACCCTTTGGGCTTGCGAGATTCTTTGCATGGATGAAGTGGGTAGGTTTGTAACTGGGTACAAATTTTTTATAGTAGAGAATCTAGTCCTTAGGGTCAACGGTTCCGAATAGGTTTACTCTCAACTTACTTTTGTGCTCTTGACATAGCCTTGTAAAGCTTTGATCATGTAAAACACTAGGCTCTTATATTAAGTTCTGATTTCGTTATCCTATATTCCCCCACTTCACCAATTCTAATTGCATAAATGCAAGGTTATTTTTCTGACACTTGTATTGACAATGAGCAGGTCTGCAATATTGTGATTGTCATTTGCTAATCTCTCTCTCTCTCTCTCTCTCTCTCTCTCTCTCTCTCTCTCTCTCTCTCTCACGCACACACGAACGCACGCACACAGGCACAGCCAGACCACATCTCGGAGGCTACCACTGGAGGTAGCCTCCACATAGGCCATTGGGGCCGCATGTAGGAAGCAGGCTACCTCCAGGAGCTGATCTTGAATCTACATTGCAGCTTGTTGTTGACTCTAGCCGCCTCTGGAGGCAAATTACCTCTGGCAAAATACAGATGCTAAAGATGTTCCTATGTGTTTGGATCATAGATGCACTGCGTTTCTGAAACGTGTTTCAGAATCGCTTTCAGAAACGTGTTTATGAAAAATTCAAAAAAATTCCAGAAACGTTTTTTTTTATTTTTTATTTTTGGTTTTTTTTTGGGCAGTATGGGTATCAGATGAAAGCTCTAATTAAGTGCATAATTTATATACTGTTTTTTCTTTTGTGCGATTCTGGCAGCAGAAATGCGTTTTTGTGCATCTATGGTTTGGATTACCAATGTCTAAATACACCCAATGCAATTAACTAGGTGATTACATGAATCAAGGCCCTAAGTATCATAGAGCATTACTTAGATGTCAACAAATCAACCCGATGGACAGAACGATCAAGGTACAAAAGATGCTGAGGCTAGGGGCAGAGGTAGGCAAAGTGCATACACTAAATGTTGCTATAATATTATTACATTCAAGAGAAGCTGTTAAAAGGTGTCTACTTTGAAAAATTCTGCAAAAGTGTAGGTGTAGAAGAAGCAACCACAAAAAAGAATGAGCTGAAGACATGATGGAAAGGTGCCTACCATTGATCATGCAGAAAGTTGACGAGCATGCTACCTGAAGGAAGAATAATGTTGAGGACTATGAGAAAAAGGTGAACTGTCCTTAATGTACCATGGAAGTGGCAGTGGCAGTGGCAGACTCATTTTGTCCCCTATGCTGCCTGGCTGCAAACTGAAGTGTAAGGCCTGGCAGCGAACTGGCAGCTGCCTCTCCTGCCCGTTCCATGACACTGTAGGCCAGGGTTGCGTAATCTATAGGCCATTCTGTCTTCTCATGGCCATTCTGCATTTTGAGAGGCCAGTGTGCCTTTTCTTTCAGGTGCCTCGATTCTGACTTGTAAATCAGCACCATTTGTGGCATAATAAGCTACCTTGACCTATAATGTGAACATATAGCACATTGTTGCAGTGAAGGGTAAGAATGGCATTAGGAGACCACAAACAATCTTTAATTCAATGATGTGAGCTTTGTGCATTTGAAGCAATTATTTTTTTCTACTCTCTTTTCTTTGCCATATCTATTGGATAATAAAGAGGCAATGGGGGCTAAGTTTGATGAGAAGCTGTCACTTGATAAGATCGTTCAAGAGGGATTGAAGTGGGCATGTTGGACATGCTCAAAAGCATTTTTGAAATAACATACTTTGGCTCCAATAAGAAGCAAGTGACATAGCCTTATTGAATGTGGTGTGAAAAATTGCCTATATTGGCAAATCTAGCCATGAAGTATAATGTAAATTATGTGCATAAGTGGGTCCCACGTGCGTGAGGCCAAGATGCCTCGTGGAAAATCACTCCTAATGTAGGCTAGGTCGAGTCAATAGGGTTGGTCATGTCTATTTGGTCGCGATTCCTACATTATAGGACCTACACCTAAATTTATGATGAGATTTTACTTGGCATGACTCTAGGAAAGAGACTAGGGTTGCAAATTAGGGCAAGAAAGTCAATTTCTTTATTACATGTTGGAAATTCACCTAACTTTACAAAGTCACTTTTGCTGTGTTTTATCTCTCCGTAGTGAGAAGATAGATTATTTTTGGAGCTCATTGGCAATCTCGAGCTACTCCACTGTACATATGATTTTGTGATTCTAATACAACCAAAGTGATTCAGCCTTGCATCTTTGTTTGTAAGCCATACAACAAGCCTCATTTCACACGTGTGAACTCGGATCTACACTTATGATCAATGCTTTTGATTGTCAATGTTTGCTGTTTGTCAAATTGCCAATCTAGATCAACATTTGTGTGATTAATTTTTTGATAGATTGTTAAGCAAGCATTCAATCACTCTTGTGGATCTTTCTAAGATCCATTTATGGTCGTAAAGTATAGTACTTTCACATGGTATCAGAGCCAAGTACAAGAGCATAAGCCATTGATCTAAATCAAATCCATTTTTAGCAAGTATTGGTGCTAAAAACTAGTATTGGGAGGGTGAGCTAGAATCTAAACTTTGGTGAAGGGATTTGATTCCAAAGTTGGTAGTAATCCAAATCTGTACTGTCCACACGTGTGGGCACATCCGAACTTGCATTTAATGCGCAATATTCATTTGATCCATAAAAATTCATTTTGTGAGTTCTTGATGGGTTTTTTGTGCAAATCCTAAAAAAAGCTACTAAGATTGAGTGCCATTAATTAGATTTGACTTTGGTTCATGAGATCTAATTAATTAAGGTTGAAATCAAGTTTTTTAAAAGTTATTTATAGGTCTTGAAAGTACATCAAGAAGTGTGAGGGAGATTGAGTCATTTTTTTGTCCAAAAATAGCCAAGATTGGCTTGATTTGATTGTAAGTAGATTGCAACTCATCTAATCTTCATTCCAACTTTGTGAGGGAGTGCTAGAACCGAGATTAGAAGTCCATTTGTTGGATTAGAAATCTAATTTGAGTGAATCACTACAAGAAACCTTTGCGAGTTTCTAGAATCAATCAAATCAATTTATTGTTTGTAGAATTCACTAGTAAGATGAGATCTATTGGAGCTTATTGAACTCTACAAATTATGCTATTTGGAAAGTTAGGATGGAGTCACTAATGGTGTTTAAAACTTTTATGAATTCTTGATTGAAGAAGATGATGAACCTCTTGGTGCACAAGAGTGAGTTAGTTAGATACAAGAAAAGATCTAGACTAGCACTTCATTGTGTGAAGATGAATGTCAATAAATGATCTTTTGAGAGAAATATCATCTTGTACTAGTGCTAAAGAGGCTTGGGATTCTTAAAAGCAACATTGCACATCAAGAGGAGGAGAATGAAGAAGAATCATCCTTGATGGTTTTCAACTCATCACCATCATCCAAAAGCAACACCAATGATTTTTGGTGGATTTATAGTGGGGCTAGCTCCCACATGACTTTCCAAAAGGACTATTTCTCCACTTTACTCTCTTATAATGATGTAAAAAGATCTATCTTACAACTAGTGATCAAGAGTGTAGAATAAGTGGTATTGGAACCATTCCATTGTATGTTGGATCATCCAAAAGGGTGAATTTTGAAAATGTCCTTTTTGTTTTTAAGTTAACCAAGAATTTGTTAAGTGTTGGCCAATTAATGGATAATGGCCTAGATGTACAATTTAAGCATGGAGTTTGCTCCATCCTTAAGAATGATGAATGCATAGCAAAGGGTTTTAAACAAGGTAGATTGTTTAAACTAGATGCTAATGTTGCAATGGAGAGTGTGAATTTGGCAAAGGTGGAGATCCCTAATGTGGGCCATCCCAACTTCAAAGCTATGAAAACAATGTGTGCAAAGGAGCTTGCACTCAGCCTCCCCAAGCAATTGTCAAAGTGTGGAAAGCATTGTGAGGCTTGTACTTTCTCAAATCAGATTGTTTTAGAAATACCAAACTGGGCATGTTGAACATGCTCAAAAGCATCAATTAGATGCAGGCGACGTAGCCTTCTCAAGTTTGGTAGAGATGCCATATCACATCAAAAAGGCCTCCTTGATCAACAATGTATTCTAGGGTGATATAAGGTCTAAAACATTATAAGTAGCTTGATGAACGTGTCATTGTACTCTTGGATGACACATGTTTGCTTCAAGTGAGAAGGCAATGAAAGGTTCGCATTGGATAACACTTAAAAGCAACATTATAGTCATGGATATCCATTGGCTTGCAAAATATGATGTATTTGACAAATATTACATTTCAGAAAGGATATTCTATACAAATGAAGAGTGTCGAGATCGAGAAACATAATGATCTTGAAATCTAAAAACAAATTTTGGATGTGAAAGAGAAAGTACAACAAATCATAATATGAAGGATGATGATCCTTTAGTACCCTACCACCAAGAGCTTCTAGATATTGTTTGTTGTAAGAATATTGCTTTGATAGACAAAATAAATCAAGATTTGAGAAATGG
Source organism: Diphasiastrum complanatum (assembly GCA_029204225.1). Lineage (NCBI taxonomy): Eukaryota > Viridiplantae > Streptophyta > Lycopodiopsida > Lycopodiales > Lycopodiaceae > Diphasiastrum > Diphasiastrum complanatum. The sequence continues at coordinate 33,098,106 of CM055106.1, forward strand.
TGAAGTTTAAATTCCATATATTTTATGTTTTTTGGCATCCTGTGAAATGAGATCTGATTGTGCAATCAAATCTAAAGAGCCTTTGAAAATCTATGTACCAAAAATTGAAAACAAACTTTTAACCAACATAATTTATTTAAGTGCCTATTTGCACAACCAAATTGGAAAGAGAAGGTGAAATTTCAAATAGGTTTACATGTAGGAGGTGATGAAGTTCTTTCTTTAGACAATTATTTTCTTTGCCAAGATTGACCTTATTCATCTACATAGACATCTTTAATTGAACATTGTTGTCTAATCTTCAAACAAAAGGTGGTAGCCTTTTTCATATCCATTAATAAAGGCCATCTTGAAAATTGCATATAGGATTGGTGAAGCCCTCTTGCAAAGGAACCAAATCAGATTTTTAATGACAAAGAACTTTCTTAGGGCTTTTAAATAAGATCTCTAATAGCAAATATTTTTGTTTGGGCTTATCATTTTTTTATTAAATCCCATTCATCCTCTAGTCAAAGCTCGTCATTGCAATGGCAAATTTTTCTGTACCAAGCAATAATAAACACATTCAAAGGAGATGATACAGAAAAATAGCAAAATGAAAGAGCGAATTGTCAATCTACTATGCTTCATTTTTTGGAATGCATTGACTTACACAAGAACACCCGGTCTCTTTAAAACAATGATAACACAGTTTATGACAATTTAGCTTTGTTGACGATGTGTGCGAGGAGAATATTATTGGTTGTATGAAACGTAGTATTTTAGGTTTTGAGAAGTGTTGAAACACTTATGTTTGGGATTTTTTTGCATGAAAAATGATTGTCAATATTATCTAAGGCCTAAAGAAAAGTTCTTGCAATTGATTAGTGGCAAAACTTTTGATGATAGATAATCATTAGTACCTGGAGCTAACTTAAAATTACCACCTTAACCATAAAATATAAACGCTACATCACTTGTCGAAATCTAGTACGTCCATTCTCAAAGCAAATATTTGAAGTAGATGTGTATAAAGGACGCTCTTTAGTCAAGACAGTTGAATTATCCATGTTATGAGTTGGCTTTAATTTCAATATGAAACTATTAGAATGTAAGAACGTAGACTTGTAGTATAGTTGTTGATTGATTGATCTTCATTGTCAAGTGCTACATATCATCAACACATGGTAATGTCAAGTTCTTTATTCAAGGTAGAATTATAATTGGAGTTTTTGTCATCATGTTATATTTATGCCACCTGTAACAATTGTAAAATCTTTTAGAGATTAGATTGCAAAAATTATAATGTCAATTTTTTTTTGAAATCAATTATTTAATGTGTTTTTGTTTGCTTAGCTTATTGGAGTCAAACTCTTGACCTTACATAGGAGGACAAGACTTCACCACCACAAGAATTAGTGGATGATTGATATCATATTTGTTGAATAATATCTCAAACCTTTTAACAATCTTAAGTTGGTTTAAGAATACATATTTTATTTATTTATTTTATGTATAAGCTTGTACTTTTATATCGAGCTTTGAATCTTTCTATATTGTAGCTTTTAAGCTCTTAAGTTTTGTGGAAAGGGGCTTGAATTTTGGCTATAGTGTTAACTAACAATATCTCAAAAAAAATCTGACTTTATTTAGCCCCAATCTCAAAACTGAAAGTGAATTTTTTTAAAAAATCACAAGAAATCATGACCTTTTTTAGGATTGTTGATATACTTGTCTATGCAACTATTGATACTTAGTCATACTAGGCATCTTAAGAAGACTTCACATTTTAAAACATTTCAACGTGCCTGGATGACATGTAATAATGAGCATATATAGCTTGATCATAGAATTTGCACCATGAGAGAACTAGAATAGACATTTACAGTTTCTCACATTTTTTGCACATGTATAAATGTCAAGGGAGACATAAACCATTGTCGCTTATTGGTCTAAAGTGTAAAAGAAACATAGACCCTTGAAATTAGTCAATATTATCATCGATCTTATAAAGGGAGAAGATCGATTTGCATATTGTGTGTGTGGCCAAGATTCATTTGGGCCAAATCACATTAGGACATCATCACTAAATTGTTTTTACATATTTTATATTGAGTATTGAAGAGCTTTTTTGCTTTTGAGTTGGCATCCTTTATTTTTCAACATGTTCTCTCTCTCTCTCTCTCTCTCTCTCTCTCTCTCTCTCTCTCTCTCTCTCTCTCTCTCTCTCTCTCTCTCTCTCTCTCTCTCTCTCTCTCTCTCTCTCTTTGTGAGATTGTATGATAATCTATGCAGTTATGAATCATTTCAACCTGCTCCTAAATGGTTATGGATTAGATCTAAAGCTTTATTTATATTTCATTTTAGGGTTATGACATTCATGTTGGTTATCTCTACATTTCATGCAATTTTACAAGTGCTCTTGCCTAACAACGTGTAGAATTGTTTGTGCTATCACTTTGGTCATAGATCAATCAACTAGAATGGCTCATTATCATTTTACTTCACAGCGAGTGTGATGTGGTATGGAACGTCATAGCATGGGAGAGACCTTAGCATTCTTGATGGTGGTCTATAGCTCCAGTGGGGTAAGACATGGCAATCTCTCTATAAAATAGAGCACCATCACTTAATTGTGTCCTTACATAGGTCGGCTTCGACATGGGGGTCATTATGACACTCTCAATCCTAGGTTTTGTAATGTCGAGAATTTTAAGCTAATTGATCAATCAATTCTCAAGAAAAAGAGGTATCCAAGCGCATAACATTTCAATTATTGTTGATATATTGACATACATTAAAATTCATAATTTCAGTGCCATTCGATCTAAATTATAAGTTTCCTCAATATGTGTAAATTTAATTATGATTCCAACCTAGATTTTTTTGTCATTTTTTGATAGAAACTTGTTTCCTCAAAAGTCATATCCATTGGTCCTAAAAAACATTGCAAGATTTTTCTTGAAAAACTTTTTAAAAAACTCCAATAATCCTTCCACTTTGCAATTCTTGCATTGAAGTTACACAAATCAAAAGTATGTTTTAGCAATTTCAATCCTTACAATTGTAAGTAATGATGCTAAGTACCATCTATATTTACTTTAATCAAGTGGGTGCCCAATTATGATATATATGGCGATTCAAAATCGGGTTAAGCAGTTGACTATGCTCCCTCTTAAGAATTGACTCCCTCTTATGATTATATCTTTCCTCTAAGATCATATAGATGATAAATTGAAAGATTTCATAATTGATGTAGAGAATATTGTCCAAATTGGATGCTTCACTTATTTCTACATCTATTTTAAATAACATGATGGAAAAACTACATGAAGGAACAAATAGAATAATAATGAATAGAAATAACTATGCATAAACCTTTTTTTATCTCTATAAAACAATCAAATGGATGATTGCACCTCACTTGGAGTGTATGTGAGAGATTTCTAGTTTAGTCTAGTTTAGTCATATTTTGGTAAATTGTCAATAAGAGGCCAAAACTCATTTTAGACGTAGAGATAAAGTTATATTAGTTTAAAATACATTCAATAAACACTTTTTGAAAGTGTGGGAAAGTTGGTAGTCGAGTTTGAGAGAGATTCAAATTTGAACTTTGGGTACATTGAATCTAGACCCACAAATAGTAGGGTATACATTTTGGAGGGAAAGCCAAATGGCCAAATAGGGTTTGGACAATCTATAAAAGGATGTAAGTCGTGGAGAGACACATCTTCTCTCTTCTCTCTCTCATTTCATCATTATATATGGTTCTCTTTGGGTTCTAGTACTCATTGGTGCACTATTTTGGTGTTATCTTGCAATCTTGTGTGTAGAATGCTCATTTATTGCTATTTTCGGTTCCACATGTGTAAAATATAGTAGGGTACTGTAATTGTATGAACAACAAACATATTTTATGTTTTGGTTGATGTTTGATCAATATCTCTTAGAGTTTGCATCTCATTTTGTATGTAGATGCTGATTTTTCTACATTGGCAGGATTGTTGGTTTGCTCCTTATTGTAACCAAAGATTTGGGACATGGATTGGATCTTGAATGATCTGAAATCCTTCACATGGTATCAGAGCTCTTGTGTTTCAGGTTATGAAAGGATCACCCATCTTTAGCAAGGATTTGGAGGAGATACCAATGCTAGAGCATGCTAGATTGATTTCTACTAAAAAATCAGCATTTTTGCATGTGTAGAATTGACCTTTTGTAGGTCAAAACTCAATATAGGGTTATGTACTTGATCAATTCCGATTTCACACTTGGCTTATTGAATTTAGATGATTTTTGGTGAGTTAGAAAGGTCTCATTGGAGTCTACAAGAAGATATATCAAGTTTCTAGAAATTGCATATAGAATTTGAGATATTCAATTTTTTGTGATTTTGTCAAAACCCTAGTTATGATTGGATCTCTAGTTTGTGAGGTTGCTGAACTTCATTTGAATGTGCTTCAATCTTAAGAAGTGGCAAGAATCATTATATTGAGGATAGATCATAGGTTGATCAAGATTTCACTATTCTATGCGTTGATTTTCTAGTTAGAAATGCTAGAAGAGATTTGAGAGGTTCCATATCTTTGTGATATCTTCTTGAGTTCATTTGTTGACATTCAAGAGAGTTCTTTGTGCATTTGAACAAGTTGAAATAAGAAGATCATGTCACTTCAATATGGCTACAAGTGGAGGCTTTATGTTGGAGAGCAATGATAGGCTTACCTCAATCAACTATTCTACTTGGAAGGTGAGGATGGAGTCCTTATTGGAGATGAATGAGTTGATGGAGATTGTTGCAGGTGTGGAGGAGAGGCCTCAAGCACCTCAAGATCAAGTGAGGTATGACAAGAGAGCAAAGAAGGCTCTACACATGATTAAGATGAATGCTACCAATGAACTTCTCAAGGAAGTTGGTAAGTGCACATCATCTTTGGAGGCTTGGGAAGCTTTGAAGAAGCTTTATGAATCCAAGTCTACATCAAGAGTGCCTACTCTTCGGAGGCAAATCTTTCAAAGTTTGCAAAATAAGGAAGAGAGTACTCATGCCTTTGTTTTGAGGGTTAAGGCATTCTATGATGAGTTAGCATGTATTGATGAAAGCATTAAGGAGGTAGAACTTGTCCAAGTTATACTTAATGGCTTATTGGATGATCATGCTAATCTTGTTCAAAGTTTTGCTATTCAAAAGACTTTGCCAAGTATTGTGGATTTGCAAGAGATCTTGGTGAATGAGGAGTATAGGCTTCAATCAAGAGGAGATGGATCTACATCGACATCTCAACATGAAGAGGATGCTATGTTCATGAAAGGCAAGTTCAAGGGCAAAGGCAAAGGCAAGTGGTCTAATGGGCAAGATCAAGGTGAGACTTCCTCTTTTGGCAAAAAGAAAGATAATTCTAAGTTGAAATGCTTTTATTGTGGAATCAAAGGGCATTTTGCAAATGAATGTTTGAAGAAGCAAAGAGATGAAGGTAGCAAGCAAATCAACTTTACTACTAATGATGAGGATCTAGGTGGTGGTGATTCTCTTTTGATGTGTTCATCAAGTCCAATATCAAGTGAAGGTGACAAAGATTCATGGTGGATTGATAGTGGAACTAGCTCACACATGACTAGTCACAAGGAGTTCTTTACTTCTTTGGTCACTTATGATGGAGCCAAGAAAGCAATTCACATGGCCAATGGTGGTGAGTGTGTGATTGAAGGTATTGGTTCAATTCCTATTTGTCTCTCTACTAATAGGAAAGCAAGACTTGATGGTGTTCTTTACATTCCTTCACTTTCAAAGAATTTGCTAAGTGTTGGTCAAATGATAGAGAAAGGATACATGGTAAAGTTTGGTGGTGATGTTTGTGTAAAAATTACAGCAAATAAGAATCCTAAAACACTTGAAATGATGAGGGAAACAATAGATTATGATTTCATAAGATTAGCACAAGTTGAACCATCAAAATCCATCAAAAATCTATGCTTGAACCTCACTAAATGCCCCAAATCCTTGAAGAAGGCTTCACACGTGTGAAAGTACGGCCTCTCACAGTCTGAGTACTGTACACCAGACCTACATTCAATCCTATAATCATTAGTAATCACAAGTACTCAAACAATTATGAACATAGAGAGCAATTGCACCATTATGAGAGAAAAAACATGAAATTGCTTGATTGATTTTGGTGAGATATCATCACCTATATATACATGATCCATCACGGTTTTGGGCAGGTATGAGTAGCCCTAAACCTATCCCTAATGCTAATTTTGGTGGATCTTTCATCCCTACCAAGTTAGGGTTGGAATCTTGGAGATCCCTCAACAATGCAAAAATTACCAAAAATAGCTCCTATTTTTTCTCCCTTGTATCTAAGCATAATTTGGACTCATTCCAAAGGTTCTAACACTTAGGTCTACTTGAGAACATCCTTATGAATGGAATCCTATGCTATTTGTCACGTGTGACAAGCCACATCATGACCATCTAACTATTTACAAGTCATATGACCAAAACTAGTCAAGCTAGAATTGTGAATTTTTAACAGTTTGTTTCATTACAAAGGAAGAAATCTTGGTTGCTAGGAGCAATAGACAAGGTAGACTTTTCAAGCTTGATGCTTTTGTTATGGCTAACAAAAAGTATGTAATGGAAAAGGAGATTGGTCTCAACTTTCCAAAGTTACCTTTTAGCATCAATAAGATTGGTGGATCTTACGCAAAGTCTAAAAGGCTTCCTTATGCTAGATCTAGGTCAAGATCTAATATGATTCTTGGAGATGTTCATCTTTGTGCTAACTTGGCTAGTCTTGAGGATAATGATGGTGTTTCAATGGTTCTTCACGACAAGTGCAAGCATGCAAAAGGTAAGGAAAGAGCTAACTTCATCAATGGAGGTGAAGATTCTTCCTTGGAAAAGATTGTTGTTAATGATTTCTTTGATCACATGGCAAAAGATGTTGTTAGGTGCATTCATGTAGGATATAATTCTTCTACATTCTTTTGTGATGAGTCCAAGAAAGTCATTTTTCCAGCAAGTGGAGTCACATGTCTTCATAAAGAGAGTAGATCAAATGGTTCTATCAAGAGACTTGGTGAGGAAGATAGTCACAAGTCAATAAGAAGAGAAGTATGTGAAGAGTTCAAAGTAGGATGTACTTTGAATGATGTCATTGTGAATGATAGTGAGGAAGAATCATTATCACATGATTCATTACCTAAAACATTGAGTAGACGTTCTTGTTTGAAAAAAGAGAGTACTTCAATCATCCTTATGTTGAAGGTACTAATCATTTTTTTCATGGCTTCTAATTTTTTGAGATTTCTACTTCTTATGATGCGATCATTAAGAGGGAGTCTTATGAAGGAAAGAGCAATGGAAGATTGGTTCTTGGGAAGATCCAAGGCATGGATCTCACATCTCTTCATCAACTCAAAGGAGTCTATGATTGTGAATTGATCACTCATGATTGAGATGGCAAAAGGTTCGTTGGAGAAGACTACATGGAGCAAATCGAGAAGCAATTTTTTCAAGACAAGAAAAATCTCATTGGTGAGCTTATTGAGGTTTGTTATGGACTCAAGAAGGCTGGATTTATTAGGTTTGATAATCATCTTCACCTACTCTTCTTCATGTTGGATGGAAAGTTCGGAATCTATCTTTTGATTTATGATGGTGACATTGGTGACATTGTTTTCACTAATCTTTATGGAAGATCGAGATCAAGCATTGATGAGATCTTTTTGAATCTAGATCATATGTTTGATGCCGATGGCCCACATATGCTCGAAGCATATCCTCCATTGTCTGATTGGTCCTTTTTGTTTGACCGTCTGATTCCGGATGATCTGTAGAACTCAAACTTAAAAAAGTTGTTTCCAACTTTTCAAATACTGCTTGCCAGAAATTCCCAGTGAATTTTGGGTCACAGTCACTGACAATATCGCAAGGCAGCCCGTATAGTCGAAAAAGCTTCTCAACAAACAGTTGAGCTAGTTCCGAAGCTTTAACTGTAGTTTTCGTTGGGATAAATTGAGCAAACTTCGTAAGTCTGTCAACAATGACCCAAACTTCTATTCATTCAATCTTATTGTTTGTAAGCCCAATCCAAACCTACTATTTGCAAGCTTAATCCAAGCTTAAGAGGAAAACAACATCAAGCTATATTTGCCTTAATCAAAAGCAAAAATGAAAACCAAATCTTTATGTAAACTTCAATTAACTAATCCAAGCTAATGTTTACATAAAGCTCCCATTCCTATTCCCATTCCAATTCTATTTGTCATTTCAAAGCAACCAAAGTTTTCACATTTCTCACTATTCTAGATTTCCAAAACCAAGAAACGAGTGTCTAGAAATGGATAACTAATGAAGCTTTATGAAAACTTCAATTTTAGATTTGATTTTCAGATTTACAGGTCTGAAAATCAGAACCTGAAAATGACAAAAACAGAATTTCAAAACTTGTTTTATGCACAAAGTTACACTACCATTCCCTTCCTACATTGTTATCTTCATGAAACTAGGAGATAGAAAGGTGTAACTAATGAAGTTTGAATGAAAACTTCACTTTTCAAATCTGATTTTCAGATTTACAGATCTGAAAAACAAAACTTCAAAATGAAAATCAGAACTTCAAACACTTCATTTATGCAAAAAGAACACTAGTTTTGATCAAAACACATAGCTAGAATCAATCTCTTTTGCCAAAAAAAACTTTGTGTATATAGAGGAAGACTTCCTCTACCCATCCCACAAATCTTTTTTCAGAACTTTTAAAAACCCAAAGGCCACTTTAAAACTTCTCATCCAATAGGATCAAGAGGTGACAAAATATGGTCCAATCATAGTTAAGCATAGTGGTAGCTCGTGGACCTACTAGTATCATTGTACTCCTCATTTTGAATCTAATTGATTTGGTGATTTCATGGATTTTGTGAGTTATTGGATTTCTAGCTTTCTCTCTCTACCCGAGAGCTCATGATGCATTTTCTCTCTCTACTCGAGGAGAGCAGCTTGTTTTTACTTAGATTATTTTTTGAATACTTCCCACACGTGTGAGTGAGAGTTGGAAGTGATTGAATGCATGTAGTAGTGTGTTTTTGCCATAGGATCTAAGATTGATCTTGAATCTCAATCTAGTCTTGATCTTGGTGTATCTACACGCATCCCTGCATCAGCTATTCTTGCCACAGATAGCAAGTCCTACTGCAGTTTAGGCACGAACAGAACATCTTCGAGTTGTCTATCTCTACCATTCGTGTTGAGCCACAGTGAACCAATACCATTCACTTGATGTTTGGATCCATCTCCAAGAACAATGAATCTTGATGGATCCGCACTTCGAAAATCAGACATAGTATCTTGATGATATGAAGTGTGAAATAGCTCCTGAGTCTAGGATCACCTCTTGTGTGTCAGGTGTTGACACTGCACACACGTCTGCACAAATGTAGACGGTCGAATTATTTCTGTTTGATCTCTCTTCGTCCATTTTCGGGCTCTCTTGCTCCTCGACATAAGACAAACTATTATTGTTCTCCTGTCTGCTTTGTGCTGATTTGTTTCTTGGTTTCAGGCGGCAGTCCATGGCTGCATGACCCTCCTTGTGGCAGTGGATACACTCAATTCTTGGATTGAGCCAGCACGAATCGACAGTGTGCCCTTCGTGTCTGCATCTCACGCAGGTCTTCTTTTCTCCACCTTGTTATTCCAACCTCTCTTTGTTCTTCCATTTGCCTTTGTTGGTCCCTTCTACTTGCTGATCACGTTATTTGACTCTCTCTTAGGCTTGAATTATTTCTTTGTCTTTTCTTTGTTGTTGTAGAGGGCTTGATCAGAAGCATCCTTGTGATCAAGGTGCTCTCGGCCTGGACTTCCTCTCTGATCTCGATAATTGCCTTTTCGAGAGTCATTGTAGGATCCTTTGCAAGCAGAGTTTTGGTTGTCTGGAAAGATCTAGGTAAGGCTCTCAATAGATAAGTGAGCTGCTTCTTTGCTGACACTGCATTTTCTGCTCCAGAGTTGTGGAAGGAAAGGAATAGATCCTTCATCTTCCTGATAAAGGAAGTGAGATCTTTGCCATCCCACTGCAGGTTTGTCAGTTTGACTGCGTGATTTCGTTTGAAATCTTGTGAGCAGTGTATCTCACATCTCCTTTGCTTTGGGGAGTGTAGCCAGATCAAGTGTGAGACTATCCTCGATGGATGATGATAGCAAGGCTACTGCCTTGTCATTTTTCTCCCTCCATTCGCATAGCTCTTTTTCTATTGTTGTAGGCATCTCCTCTGTTCCATCTACCCAGGGGAATAATCCTGTACTCTTTAGTATTAGCGAGGTCTTAACTTTCCATGCTAGAAAGTTAGATCCTGATGAATCCAGAACTGTACAGATCTTGGATTGTATGCTGTTGATTGAAGCCATTGATGCCAAAAAATGCACTCTGGAAAATGCCAATTCCAGCTAGAAAATCTCTGGTGACAAACTGATAAAAAATCTCGAATGATTCGTGAACAGTTTACCGCAACTCAAATTATTTTTGTTCGAGAATAATTCGTGTTGGATCAATCAGGCCCTGTAACACAACGAAATGAAACGAGACAAAATCTGGACGAAAATGAAACAAAGCAAAGCAAAGTGAAACTCAAACGAGCTCTGACATTTATTCATGCTGAAAGCACAGAGATAAAAAAGAAGTGAAATAATTCGTGACAAGATTAATCAGGCTCTGCAACAAGATGAGATGAGACGAGACGAGATGAGACGAGACGAAACAAGACGAAACGAAACGAAATGAAACAAAACTTAGGTGAGATCTGTAATTGGTTTACGCTTATAGCCAAGTGATCGCGAAGCGAAGCACGAAGCGAAAGGATTCACGAACGAAATCAGTTTGTCAAGAATTCAGATATGATTGCTGGTCATTGCCAGCTATATCATTTCTACAATCCTTCAGAGAGTAGACAGACACTGTTGATCTATGTTAATAGATTAAGATAACATTCAACAATATCAAACCAAGGTGTAGAATTAAATGAGCAAGTGAATCAGACACACAAATAGTAACAGACAAAAATACATTCGAGATCATACAATCATTTAGAATAATAATGTGCACAACAGCTACAATATCATCTATTGATTTTCTGATTCTTCAAGCACTGCATGACAGATCCATGTAGTGCGTTGGCGTGAGAGAAATATAGTTCTCTCACGAATTGTATCTCTTTGCTAGCGACTTCTAGATCTACAGATTCTCTCAAAATTGTCTCACTCACAGGCGGACTGTATTCTATATTTTCGTCTCCCGATTCTTTTTCTTGCTTACTTGCTTACTAGCTTATGCATCAACCAGAAAGTATATAATTCGTGGAAAATTTTGTGTTGCGTCTTGTAACTTACAGGTCATAAAGATTAAACATTTACAACTAATCACGAATTACAAGAGTGGCAGATTAGCCATGATCTAGAATACTTCGGATGAAGTCATGATATTTGATCAGATATTTGTACCCCATGGTACTTGGCTAATCTTCTTGGCTGTTTGTGGAGCACGACTGATTTCGTGTCGTGTCGTGTTGTGTCATCTTTTGTCAAAGGTTCAGAATTGAAAGCTAGCAAAGCTTTGGCATTAGAAACAGTTTGTTTCTTCACTTGTAGACCATAAGGTTGTTGGTGGAGCTCAAGATCATTAGATTTGAAAATATTTTTCTCATTATATGTGACAATATCTTAGTTTAAAGCCTTGCATCAAATCCTATCATTCATGCTAAGAGCAAACATATTGAAGTTGTTCATCATTTTGTGAGAGAGAAAGTTCAAATAAAGGAAATCAAGTTGGATTATGTGGATATATCCAATTGTGTGGCTGATATACTTACTAAACCTTTTTTGAAATCTTCCATCATTAAGTTTAGATCAACACTTGGAGTTATTAAGCAATCTATTTGAAAAACTAGCTAATTTTTAAAGAGGAGTGTAAAAATTGTTAAAATGTAGCTGGTTTGCTATGTGCCACACGAAATCCATTGTGGTTAACGACATGTTCCAGATTTTGTGAATATTTAGGGGTTGCTTAATAGGTAGTTGGAATCCATTTACATGTATATGTGGTGGCCGACTTGAGCCCCAAACTCATTTGTAGGCAAATTTGGGAGATTTGGTGACAATGCACATGACTCACGTAACCCAATCACCAAGTAGGTGTGATTCTAAATCGAGGGTTAGATGGTAGGGTTAGGTCAAGACCTAATGATGGAAAACCCTAATACTCAAATCCGAGTTGATCCATCATCATTTTGATGAGGAAATTTTTGAGATTCAATTTTGAGAGCTAGTGACATTGTTTTCCAAGGCCAAGTAGAAGCATCAATCTATGCTTGAATTTGCTTATGTAAATGATAAATTGAATGCTATTAAGTTGATTTGTTTGTCCCAAATGTGCTTTAGGCTGTGTTGAATGCATTTTCTTTGGTGATCATCGTGCATTTAGGAGCAATTGCCAATTTAGCAATCTTTGAGAGATTGTAGTGACAATCCGAGGCTATTACTTGATGATTTGATTGATGTAAAAACTCCAATGCTTGTATAATCTTAGTGATTTATTAAAGAGCCAAAATTCATCATCTTTCACTTAACCTAATAGTAGTTTATTATGTGGCTCATAGACAAGCTTTAACTACTTTTAATGCATCAAAAACCTATCATGAGTTGGCTTTTATCAAGAAGCTTGCCAACAAAGTGTTATCTTGAGTGAGTAACTTGGCAAAGAAAAATAGTAAAGTTATGGCATTGATTAAAAAAATTGATCTTGGAGAGCCATGACGTGTTTTGTGTACATGGAGTTAGAAATGGACAAGTTATGAAACACTTAGTGAATTGATCTTGGAGAGCCATGACGTGTTATGTGTACATGGAGTTAGAAATGAAGAAACATTTTGCTTCTAATGCCAAAGCTTTGCTAGCTTTCAATTTTGAACCTTTGACAAAAGGCGACATGACATGACATGACATGACACGACACGACACAAAATCAGTTGTGCCCCCACGAACAACAAGAAGATCAGCCAAGTACCATGGGGTACAGATATCCGATTTGATATCATGACATCATTAGAAGTGTTTTAGATCGTGGCTAATCTGCTACTCTTGTAATTCGCGATTAATTCTAGATGTTTAATCTTTCTAATTTGTAAGTTACAAGAACACGACATGAAATTGTTCGCGAACTATATACTTTCTGATTGATGCATATGCAAGTAAGTCTAACGCCAGTAAGCAAGACAAGAATCAGAAGACAAAAAATACATAATACAAATCCGCCTGCGTGCGAGATAATTCTGTAATAGAACAACAGTAAGGGGCAATCAAATCAAGTGGCAAATGTAGTTGTAGAAGCTCCACAGCCTATTCAAGAAGCGGATCATGATGCCTTCATGACCAGCCATCAAGGAGCATATGGTGACAGTTCTTGGTTTCTAGATTCACTCAGCATATGACTAGCCTCATTGGCTATTTGAGTCCTATACACCTTACAATACCTAGAATTATGTCCACCTTGGTGACAATAGCACACATGCTATTAAAGGTGAAGGCACTATAAGATTAAGCTTTGCTAATGATCAATCTAGGCTACTCTCGAAAGTCCTTCATGTACCAAATTTATCTACAAATCTGCTCTCTATAAGCAGAATCACAGATCTAGGACACAGAGTAGAATTTGAATGTGATCAGTGTAAAGTAGTTGATAGGACATGCAAGATCCTAGCACTCGGAAAGAGACACAAATTCTTGTACAAATTGAGTCATTGCTTTTCTGCCTCTAGTTAGGCTCTAAGTACTTCAATTCATTCAAATAAAGGCTTACTTTGGCATTTAAATCATGCTGCTATACAACGAATGTCGAGACAATCTATTGTTCTTGATATCGACTATCCGAAAGAGTCGAATTACCTGTCTGTCAAGACTGTCTGGTTGGTAAATAGACCAGAAAACCATTCAAATCAAGCCATCAGCACATTGCTAGAGGATTGCTAGTTGTTACATTCAGATATTTGTGGCCCGATGAAAAATCCTTCGCTGAAGGATGCCAAGTATTTTATAACCTTTATTGATGAGTTTTGCAGAAGGATCATGGTGTATTTCATAAAGAAGAAATCAGAAGCCTTCAATTGCTTTAGAATATTCAAGGAGCGTGCAGAGAAGGAGACTAGAAGGACGATCAAGGCCCTCAGGTCAGACAACGATGGAGAATATATCTCTATCGAGTTTAAGGAGTACTGCCAAAGCCAAGGCATTGAGCAGCAATTCATCACTCATTACAGTCCTCAGTCTAATGGCTTAGCTGAGAGGAAGAACTGTACTCTGGTTGAATCTGTCAAATGTATGCTATCGCATGCATCGTTGCCCAAGAGATTCTAGACTGAAGCTGTCTCCACAATAGCTTACGTCCAGAACAGATGTTCGACCAAGGCCCTCTCAGACAAGACACCCCACGAGGTGTGGACATGCTCTAAGCCTTCTTTGAAGAACCGAAGAGTGTTTGGGTGCATTGCCTATGCGCAGATCCCAAAAGACACAAGAAAGAAATTGGACTTTCAAGGTCTCAAGACCATCCTGATTGGATATACTTCGACTGACAGTACTTATAAGCTGTATGATCTTGATACCTAGCAAATCTTGTATAGTCGGGATACAGTCTTTGTCGAGGATCAGTTCGTCGACCTCAAAGACAAGGACATTGCTCAAGAAGAACCTCCATCACCTGCCATTGATATGACAGTCTGAGTTTCTGGCTCAGGCGTGTCCATTGTCGACCCATTTCGAGACATCGAATCAGACGAAGATGCTACCCAGCAACAAATCCCAGGAGTGGTTCATCAATTGAATCTTTCTAGAAGATCAAGCCGAGTGCGCACACAACCCACAAGGTATACTCCTGAGTCTGTTTGTCTCTTGATGCAGGAACCGATGACAGTGGAAGAGGCACATAGCTAACCAGACTCTGATCTCTGGAAGAGAAGCTATGGATAGAGAGTATTTCTCTCTGATCAAGAACCAGACATGGTCATTAGTTGAAGCTCCTATTCGCTACAATATCATTGATTGCAAATGGATCTTCCAGATCAAATACAATGCCAACGGAGCAATTGATTGAAGGAAGGCAAGACTGGTAGGATGAGGATTCACTCAGATCCCGAATATTGACTACAGTGAGACTTTTAGTCCAGTCGTCAAACATTCGTCGATCCAAATGCTCTTGTCTTATGCTGCAGCTGCCGACCTCGAAGTGCATCAACTCAATGTACAAACAACCTATCTGAATGGAGTGATACAAGAAGATATCTACATGATCCAGCCCGAAGGATATATTCTGGAAGGGACGAAGAATCATGTCTGTAAACTCCACAAAGCATTGTACAACTTGAAACAGTCTGCCAGAGCTTAGTTCCAGAGGATCAACACATTCCTCATTGAACAAGGATTCAAACCAAGCATTGATGATTGCAACGTCTATTCTAAGTCACTGCAACAATCCTTCATTATCATCACCTTATACGTGGATGATACGTTGCTCTTCAGCAACAATGCCAATATGGTCAAGGATTTGAAACAGATGCTGCTTTCAGAATTCGACATGACTGATCTGGACGAAGCTCACTTTTGTTTGGGACTTCAAATCCACAGAGACAGAGCAAATCGACTAATTTACATCACTCAATAGAGGTATCTTCACAATGTTCTTAACAGTTACAATGTGATGAATTGTAAATTAGCTCACTTACCAATGGATCCAGGCCTGCATATGTCAAAGGACCAATCTCCCCAAACCAAGCAGGAAGTGGAGCAAATGAGAGAATACCCTTATCAATCGATACTAGGATCTCTCATGTACGCAATGGTCTGTACAAGACCAGATATCTCTTTTGTTGTAAGCTCACTCAGCCGATACATGGCTAATCCTGGCATTACCCATTGGAAGGCTCTCATACGAGTCATGAGATATATTTGAGCTACCATGGACCAGTGCATCTGCTATGGAGATGTTAGCAACAACAATCTCCATCAGCTCAGTGGTTATTCTGATGCAAACTGGGGAGGATATGTAGACAATTGTAAATCTGCATCTGGATTTACATTCTTCTTCAATGGCGGTCCTATCTCATGGAACAGTCGTAAGCAAACTTCTGTCGCACTTTCTTCTACAAAAGTAGAATACATTGCTGCTTCTATCAAGGAAGCATTTTGGTTGAGAAATTTGCTATCAGATCTTAATCTAAATCAGTACAGCCCTACAATTTTATTTTGTGATAATCAAAGTGCTATTGCCTTATCGGCCAACCCTAGATTTCACTCTAGGAGTAAGCACATTGAAATTAGATATCACTACATCAGGGACAAGGTTCTTGACAAGGAAGTAAGCTTAATGTACTGCAGAACGCAGGACATGGTTGCAGACATATTCACGAAGGCACTCAGTGCTAATGCACACATCAAATTTTGTGCATTGCTTAGTCTGAAGATCAAGGCATTCACGAATCCAGATTAAGGGGGGGTGTTGGATTTTTTTTTTGTTTCCTCTACTCTCCCAAATCCCATCTTTAATTTTTCTCCATTCATGCTGCATATTTACTCGCATTGTCGCGCAGTCTGCATATTAACATAAAAATTCTCACAGGCGATGAAAGGACGAAAAGCGAAGGCTGACATCACACCTTCTTCACACTCGCCCCACGCAGCTACGCTAACGGACTGGACAACGATTGCAGCCACCCACAATCTCTTATAGACAACACATCCACCTTGTACTTTCTTCATCTGCACACTTGTAACATTATGTATATATACAGAGAGAGAGAATCAGAGAGTAATACATCAAGAGGTCGATTATTGGACGATTGAGTCCTGACGAAAGATGAGCAGATGAGGGTGTATGTAAATTAGCATCAAAAGCTTATCAGCTAGATAGATGAAGTAGATGCCTTGTGCATTGATTCTTTATCATCAGATACAAGGTTTCATTCCTTTACAGATTGAATAAGCATTGTAGGGCACGCGGCTTCGTCCGCTATTGTCTTGTACTCTATCGCTTTATTGACATGTATACTTGATATACTTAATCTGATACAATTCTTTGTTTTGTGTTCAGATCTGTGTTAATATTGCTATGCTTATTATTCATACTGTCTGATCTTTCTAGTTGCTCTTTCTGGTAATAGACGACTAACATTTAGTCTCATCTTTCACGAATGTTTTGCAACTAATTATCAGTCGAGCACTGTCTAGCTCTTCGTGAATCATTCGCAATGCATAATTTGTTTTCCTATTTGCGCCAAATTATTCTTCTGAAATATGTTTGGCTGCGTAATCCAGAATGACCGTGATTTCTATCACTAAAGTTCTGTTCATTCTGATAGACGCAGTCATGCTTACGGAGAGAGTCGCATAGCTCGTTCCGCTATGCACGAATACTTTCTACTCGAGTTTGTTTCTCGTTCGTGTTCGTCTTACCCCTTTGAGCTAATTTTTTTTTTTTTTTTGTTTCTAACATACGACACATTTCTCAACTCTCGTTCCTCTTGATCTCTCTCTCCAACAGAAAGACTTCACTTCTTTTGTAAGGAAGATGAAGGATCTATTCCTGTCACTACACAATTTTGGAGCAAAAAATGCAGTGTCAATTGAGAAGCAGCTCACTTACCTGTTGAGAGCCTTACTAGATCTTTCTAGACAACCAGAACCCTGCTCGCGAAAGATCCTACAATGACCCTCAAAAAGGCAATTGTCGAGATTCGAGAGGAAGTCGAGGCTAGAGAACATCTTAATCACAAGGATGGTTCTGACCAAGCCCTCTATGGCAACAAAGAAAAGACAAAGAAACAATTCAAGCCTAAGAGGGAGTCGAATCAAAGGCATGATCATGATCAGCAAGCAGAGGGGACCAGCAAACGCAAGTGGAAGAGCAAAGGGAGGTCGAAACAACAAGGTGGAGAAAAGAAGACTTGCATGAGATGCAGACGAGATGGGCACACAATTGATACATGCTGGACTTAGAATTTGTTTTGCACAGGAACACAAATCATGCTACAAAGTAACACAAATAGAAAATCACTCTCCTCAGCAAGCTCACATAGCAACTGTATTTCTCAAAATGAAATTACACTGTACATATAGTTGTTCACTCAGGCAACCCATGCATGACCCAGGTTGTCGTTGGCGGGACACGTGTCCCGTCGACTTGCCTCGTGGCGAGGCCAACTGATCCTTATCCACTGATAGGACCCACAGTATAGTAACACAATGATTCTAACTTTAATTCTAACTCTCTCCCTTAAAGTAGAGTCACTTTTTATATAGTCATATACATAGCTTTAAAGTCAACAAACTTTAAGTACAGAAAGCTTTGATCTAAACTTATCAAACTTTTCTCCAATAAGTGGCTTAGTGAAAATATCAGCTAGTTTTCTTCTGTGCTACAATGAACAACATAAATTTCATGACTCAGCAGCCTCTCACGTATGAAGTGATATTGAATCTCAGCTTCATGCCAATTTCTTCCAAGATTTGTCTCAACCATATAGCTTCTTGTGCAGCACTACACATTGCCTTATACTCTGTTTTTGTGGTGGAAAGAGCAATTGTACTTTGCTTCTTACTAGACCAGGAAAAACAATTACCACAAAACTGAAATATATATCCTATGGTGGATCTACGATCATCATAGTCACCTCCCCAGTCCGCATCCACATAGCCACATAACTCAGGTAAACCATCATGCTTCCTGTAAATTAAGCCATACTCTGAAGTGCCTTTCACATAACGCAAAATGCGTTTAGCTGCTTTCCAATGCGTTTTCGTAGGTGCTGCCATAAACTGACTTACAATGCCAACAACATAGCATATATCTGGTCTAGTTGTGGTAAGGTAAATCAAGCCCCCTACTAACTGTCTATATAGCGTAGCATCAAATGACTGTGATTCATCAAGCTTAGAAAGTTTTTTACCTGGTTCAATAGGAGTGTTTACTGGTTTGCAATCCTGCAACCTAAACCTGTGCAGCAACTCTTTGACATACTTCACCTGTGTTCATGTCCTTTTTCGCCACACTTCTACTCCAAGGCAGTAATGCATCAGGCTGAGATCCATCATCTCAAATTGTTCCATGAGGTCTTTCTTGATCATCATCTCTTGATTATTTCCCGTAATAATCAAGCCATCAACATAAAGAGCAATCAAAGCAACCATACCATCAAAGCATAAGACATATAGATTTGGATCAGAATGTGTTCTCACCATTCTCTTTGAATGAAAGTAGGCATCAATCCTGCTATACCACGCACGTGGTGCTTGTTTAAGACCATAAAGCGCTTTCTTCAAGCAACATACTTTATTTTCCTGTCCTTTCGTTACAAAGCCTTCAGGTTGATCCATGAACACTTCTTCTTCTAACTCACCATTTAATAAAGCAGATTTCACATCCATCTGATGCAAAGGCCAACCAAAATGTGAAGCTAAAGCAATAAGTAGATGTAGAGTATTCCACTTACAAACCGGCGCACAGGTCTCCTCATAGTCAATGCCTTTATTTTGTGCGTACCCTTTGATCACCAATCTTGCTTTGTGCTTTGCTATACTTCCATTGGCATGGTACTTAGTCATGTATACCCATTTGCAACCAATGGATTTCTTGCCAACTGGTGGTTCTACTAAGTCCCATGTGCTATGCTTAGCAATTGACTCCATCTCCTCTCCCATGGCCTTGATCCAAATGTCATCATCCTTTGCTTCACCATAAGTCGAAGGTTCTTTGCTTTGAATAATGCTAGATAAGAGAGCATAATTTGCTTCATATCTTTCAGGTAGTATTTTCTCTCTTGTTGATCTTCGTAGCTCTCCCTGGTTAGACGATCCTGGAAAGTCATCTATGTCGCGGCTCTCCATCAATCTCTCAAACCACTTAGGGAGCTTCCTGGTAGGTGATCGGCTTCCTGGTGAAAATGTATCCCACGGTACATCCTTCTCCTTGCGTTTGTCACCTGCAATTTCAATCCTTCTTGCACCAAAAGGTTTGTCCCTACTTCTCCAACCTGTTTCTTGAGGTTGAGTAGTAGTATCTTGAGATGTATCCTCATGTTCATCACTCGGAAGGTCAATGAATGGATCATCATCAAGTGGTATCCTTACTATACCATCTTTCCTACTGGATGTGTCTATCTTCTCAGCATCTTCGTCTTCATACATCTTGGATTCATCAAAGATAACATCTCGGCTTATATGGATTTTGTTTTCGACTGGATCAAAACATCTATAGCCCTTCACGCGATCATCATATCCTAGGAATATGCACTTGATAGCTTTTACATCAAGTTTACGTCTCTCTTCCTTAGGACATGTGTTATTTTTGGTATGGCAATGGTAGGACTTCTATTTTGAAGATAGACTGCCGTGCTACATGCTTCTGACCAAAAATCTTTTGGTAGTTTCATCTCAACTAGCATAGATCTGGCACTTTCCACAATCGTACGATTTTTGCGCTCAGCTACACCATTGAGAGCAGGAGTATGAGCTTGTGTAAATTGTCTTTTAATCCCACATTGATCACAAAGATCATTGAAGTCATTAGACTTATACTCACCTCCACTATCTGATCTTAGGACTTTGATCTTCTTACCTGTCTGATTTTCGACCAAGTTTTTGAAGTTCTTGAAGTTATCAAATGCATCTGATTTTTTCTTCAAGAAGTAGATCCACGTCTTACGTGACATATCATCAATAAAGGTCATGAAATAGAAGGCTTTTCCTAAGGACATGGTCCTCATAGGCCAGCATAAATCTGTGTGGATGAAATCCAGGATGTTCTTTGCTCTTGCAACACCCCCTTTATTGAACTTCTCTCGATGCTGCTTCCCATATACACAAGATTCGCACATCGATTTCAAGTGATCTTCTATGGTAGGCAGTCCTGTTACCATCTCCAATTTTCTCATCAAACTGAGGCTTCCCAAGTTCAAGTGACCAAGCCTCTTGTGCCACAACTCAGTTTGTGAAGGAACGGATGATACAAGTCCATGTTGCCCCTTGATTGTAGCATTCAACATGTACAATTTTGTATTGGGCTCTCTTATTCCATTCGCAATAACTTTGAATTTTGGGTTCGCATCTTTCACAAAGCAACGATCATGGGCGAATTCTACTTTCAACTTTTGATCAGTAATGACTCCAACAAAAAATAGATTTTTTTTCAAACCTGGTACGTAAAGTACCCCCCTGATCATCCTGCTTTTGCCATCAGGCAGTTGGATTGAAACTGTGCCTATCCCCTTGATCATGCACACCTCACCATTTGCTTGTGAAACAAATGTTCCATTATCCAACATCTTCAAACTACTGAACCAATTCTTGTTACCTGTCATGTGTCTTGTGGCTCCTGAGTCAATATACCATGCTTGATCATCTTGATTAGATGACAATGCAGATATGAAGATGCTAGAGTCTTCAATCTCACCCTCATCGACAAGGTTACCTATTTGTTTTGGTTTTCCCTTGCCTTGTTCCGCCAGGAATTTGCGACATTCACTCTTCCAATGGCCCTTTTTACCACAATGGAAACACTTGCCTTTCTTTTTAGTTTTGCTGGAAGATCCTTCATCCTCCTGAGACTTGGCAAATTGCTGCTTAGACTTCTTCTTGCCCTTGCCCTTGCCTTGTTTTTGGCGTGTCGCAAGTGCCTGATCGTCAGTATTTTGACGTCTAGCTTTCACCATTTCTCGTCGTTGCTCTTCCTGCATCAAGATTCTTGTGAGCTCGTCAAAGGTGGGCAATCTTTCTCTTGATGCTATTCCGCTCACAAACATCTGATAGGGTTCTGCAATGCCGCATAATGCATTATGCACCAGCTCCACATCACGTATGCACTCTCCAATAGAATGCAGTTCATCTCTCATTGTCTTGATTCTGGTCATGTACGTTTGAATGTGCTCTCCTTGCTCCATGCGGGCACTATTCAACTTTGACTTCCGAAACATGATTCTTGACGGATTTGACGTCTCGAACTACTCCTTTAGCACATCCCATGCCTGTTTGGGTGTAATAGCATTACAAATGTGGGTAATGATGTGATCCTTCACTGACAAGTTAATGAAGGTCAAAGCTTTCCTCATCTTTTTGTCGAACACTTTGATGTCTGCTTCATTTGGAGGCCTTCTCTCATCACCTGTGACGACTTCCCACACGTCTTTCTCCATCCATATGTTTTTCATTTTGAATTTCCACACTACATAGTTGGAAATCCCGTCCAATTTGCTACTTTCACTCAAAATGGACTCTCCCATGTTTGCCATCGCAAAACTGCTTGAAACTTCTGCCTTAGGCTAAGAACAGTATGTCGAGGCTAACAGTGATGTCAGAAGTTGAAAATAATGACCTACACTTTTTTTTTCTTACCAGGCCACTCGCCGCTTTTCCACCAATTTGAAAGCCAAATCGGCGTCGCCTTCCGAAATGCACTCAATCGTCAACTCCCAACAACGTGCCCAGTGGAATGGTGAAACCACTTCTGGCATACTCCGAACACTTTCTTCGCTACAATCACTCTGTTTTGCTGTACCGTACTTGTAGGTACAGTCTGGGTGCCCTTCTTTTGGAGGTTATAGCCTTTCCGTTTGGGTCAAAACGGGCAAAGGACCCAAAAATAGAGACTTTTCTAGCTTTTGAACTGTTTCTTCACTTTGAAGAAACTTCACTCTTCACTTGTGAAGGGACCCAACTCAACTTTCAGTATGAAATTTTTTAATGAAGTTGAAGGCCAGAATGCACTTCAATTCTTCAGGGCCCTGTTCAAAGCTCATCCAATGGCTGAACCAAATCTTGTGGTTCAAATTTCTTTCCCATCACAGATTCTGGACCGTCAATTCATTTGACACCTCATCTAAAAGTCCAAAGTACATCTGGGCATCGAACCATACTCCTGCAGTTGCTATGGTCTTCGGTACACTAAGCTTTTTATTGTGTTGGGCGCGCGAACAGCCCGCGACCTCCCTGCATGCGGCCGCGTCTCCCTCCTCTGAAAATTATCAGATTAAACTCTCCTATGGATCGTTCTGAGCACGATCTGAGGCCTGGAGCAGGGTCGCCCTACTGAATCCATGACTGTAGAGTGTTCAGTCAAAAAATTCCGTGGAGAAACTGTGATTTTAGCTCAACTTGACAAAGTGGCTTTTTTCACCTTTTTACCGCAAATCTGCTAGGTTAACTGTCTGGAGACAAAGCTCTGACATAAACCTCAGAATCTCTCCATGGCTGATTGACAATGTGATTAGCTTCCTTCTTGTCCTTACGGCATCCAAAACGGTGCACAAACAGCGAAGAAATCACCAGTTATGTATAAAAACCGTAATCCCAAGTCCGGTTTCAATTTTCAGCTGGCTTCGAAATTGTCAATTTTTCACCAAATTTTTTCCTGTTGGATGCTATGCACAGGCTAATAATCCCTTTGATGAGCTTAGCAAGCCTCTATAAATTAGAAACTGTGCACCAATGCTTCTCTTTCCGTCTTCAACCCACCGTAAAACCTCGAACTCTCAGAAGACAGTTCTCCCAAAGCTCTCTTCAACGACGACACTGTACGGCTCTGATACCAACTTAGAATTTGCTTTGCACAGAAACACAGATCATGCTACACAGTAACACAGATAGAAAATCACTCTCCTCAGCAAGCTCACATAGCAACTGTATTTCTCAAAATGAAATTACACTGTACATATAGTTGTTTACTCAGGCAACCCATGCATGACCCAGGTTGTCGTTGGCGGGACGCATGTCTCGTCGACTTGCCTCGTGGCGAGGCCAACTGATCCTTATCCACTGATAGGGCTCACAGTACAGTAACACAATGATTCTAACTTTAATTCTAACTGCTGGCTCAATCCGAAAATTGAGTGTATCCATTGCCACAAAAAGGGTCATGTAGCCGTGGATTGTCGCTTGACCCCAAGAAACAAATCAGCACAAAGCAGACAGGAGAACAATAACAGTTCGTCTTGTGTCCACGATCTTGAGAGCTCGAAAATGGACGAAGAGAGATCGAACAGAAATTGTTTGACCACCTATATTTGTGCAGACGTGTGTGTAGCGTCAACATCTGATACACATGATGTGATTCTAGACTCAGGAGCTACCTCACACTTGGTGACATCAAGAAAAATTATGTCTGATTTTTGAAGTGCAGATCCATCAAGATTCATTGTTCTTGGAGATGGATCCAAACATCAAGTGAACAGTATTGGTTTACTGTGGCTCAACACGAATGGCCGAGATAGACAACTCGAAGATGTTCTGTTCGTGCCTACACTACAGCAGGACTTGCTTTATGTGGCAAGGATAGCTGATGCAGGGATGCGTGTGATGTTTTCTGACGAAGCATGCAACATTGTTGATGCCAGTACCAGTACTTTGATCACTCAAGACAGAAGAAAAGGTAATCTATATCACCTGAAGGTACGCCTACATGCAGATCAGGTGCATCAGACTCATGATGATTCGCCAAACACTATGTGGCACAGGAGACTATGCCACATGAGCTCAATGGCACTTTACCAAGCAGGCCATCATGGAGCAATAACAGGGGGTCAACATCTCGAATGCGAACAATTAGATCACCTGTGATGCATGTCTGAAGGGTAAGATGTCTCGCACTCCATTTGTCAAAAACTCCTAACCGAACGACTAAGATTCCAGAGTTAGTGCATTCTGACATCTGTGGGCCTTTCAATGTGATCTCAGTAGGAGGCTCGAAATATTATATAACTTTAATTGATGACTATAGTAAATTCGCCAGAGTGTATTTCATTCTGAATAAATCAGAAGCACTTGATAGATTCACAAAATATGTGAATTGGACAGAGTGATGCACTGGCAACAAAGTGAAGTAGATAAGGACAGATCGAGGTGGCGAATACATCTCGAATCACTTCACTGACTTCTGCAATGATCGTGACATCATTCACAGAAGGATTGCAGCTTACACACCACAGCACAACGGTGTTGCAGAGAGAAAGAATAGGACTCTGATGAAAGCTGCCAGATGCATGATGGCCTACTCAAAAGCTCCAAGAGTACTTTGGGCTGAAGTAGTAGCTACAACTGCATATATCCAGAATAGGACAGGGAAGTTTGGTGTCCCTCACACGACACCACACGAATTATGGTGGGGTAGAAAGCCCAACCTATCTCACATCAGAGTCTTTGGCTGTGCAGCTTATGCACATATCCTTGATAAGCTTCGAAAGAAGCCTGATGAGAAAGCTGAACAGAGATTTCTGGTAGGTTATGATAATAATCCGTCATACTACAAAGTCTACATGCCAGACACGAACACTGTGAAGACAGTGAGAGATGTCAGATTCGATGAGAGCAGGACAATGGCCAACGATGATTCTGTCAGCTATGAAGTTCTAGAAAGACAGTACTATGATCTGCCACCAACGATAGAGGGAGCAGAAGATGAACACGAAAACGAAGATTTTTGAGTCGCTTCGCATTCGAGTGACGAATTAGAAGACGAAAGATTCGAGAGGTAGCCTACTGCTATAGTTCCTATAAACCAGAATGGTTCCGGACCTAGCAGAGCAGACAAAGGCAAAGCCTCATTGCTGTCCCAGGAGGATCTCCTAGAAGGTCGACAAGACCACGAAGAGCACCAACAAGATATGTGCCAGACAACTCTGCTTCTACATCAGAAGAGTTCTGTGGATTCAGTGGCGAACCAAAGACTTTCAAGGAGGCAATTGAATGTCCAGATAAGGACAAATGGATGCAAGCCATGAACAAGGAGATGGAATCCATGAGGAAGAATCAGGTATGGACATTGCAGCCATTACAAGATATGCGAAGGGCTGTAAAATACAAATGGGTTTACAAGCTCAAGTATGGACCAGATGGGAAAGTCTTGAAATACAAGGCAAGATTGGTAGTGAAGGGATTCTCTCAGAGATATGGTATTGATTATTCTGCAACCTTCCCTCCTGTCATCAGACATTTGTCCCTATGTTTGTTATTTGTATATGCAGCTGCTTATGACCTCAGGATCTACATTGTGGACGAGAAGACAACCTTCTTGCATGGTGAGTTAGATGAGGAGGTCTATATGGATCAACCCCCTGGTTATGTCTCGAATTTGCTTCCTGATTATGCATGCAGAATGCAAAGGAGTATCTATGGTCTGAAGCAGTCAGCTCGACAATGGTACAAAAAGAGGGATCAAGCCCTGAAATCATTGGGATTCAAGCCACTGATGGCTGATTCCAGTATCTATTTGAGAATTACTAATGGGAGATAAGCTCAAAGAGGTAAGACGAACATGAACGAGAAAAACAAACTCAAACAAGAAACGAACTCGAACAGAAAATGTTCGTGCGAAGCGGAACGGGCAATACGACTCTCTCCGTAAGCATGACTATGCCTATCAGAACGAACAAAATGGTAGTGATGGGAATCACGATCGTTCTTGATTACGTAGCCAAACTTTAATAAATGAATGAAGCTCCAGAAGAATGGTTTGTCACGAATAGTAAGACAAACTATTCGTTGCGAATGATTCGCGAAGAGCTAGATGGTGCTCGACTGATAATTAGTCGTGAACGATTCGCGAAAGACAAGACTAAATGTTAGTCATCTATTACCAGAAAGAACAACTAGAAAGATCAGACAGAATGAATGATAAGCATAGCAATATCAACGTAGATCTGAAAGTAGAACAAAGAACTGTATCAGATTAAGTATATCAAGTATACATGTCAATATGCGGTAGAGCACAAGACAATAGTGGACAAAACCGCATGCCCTACGAAGCTTATACAATCTATAAAGGAATAAAACCTTATTGCTGACAATCAAAAATCAATGCACGAGGCATTTTCTTTGTCTATCTCACCGATAAGCTTCTCTTCATCGTCAACTCATCAACTCATTTACTCATTAACCTGAATACACAAATGATATCCAGTATATATACATTATATTATAGGTGTGCAGATGTGGAAAGTACAGAGTGGATGTGCTTTCTATAAGAGATCGTGGGTGGCTGCAGTCGTCGTCCAATCTGTTAGCGCAGTTGCATGGGTCTGAGCGTGAAAAGGGTGCGACGTCAGTCAGTGTTGAAGTGATCGTTGGTGATGACACTGCGAAAAGTGCATCACACTTACGAGTAGCCTTAGGATTAGATTTACAGGGCACCTTTGCTTTTAGGGCACCTTTGTTCTGTAAGATACTGTCCCCTTTTTCGCCTGTCACCATAACGTGTGTAAAAACACAGTGTCACGATTCTTTCGCCTTTTCTTCGTCAGTGCAAATTTGCGTGTAGATATGCAAACTATGCGACAACGTTAGTAAATATGCAGCATGAATGGACATAGATTAAAATGGGATTTAAGGAGAATAGAGGGAGTAAATCCAACACCCCCCCCCTTAATCTGGATCCGTGAATGCCTTGATCTTCAGACTGAGCAATGCACAAGGTTCTCAACAGAGAGGTGAGCTTAACGTACTGCAAAATGCAGGACATGGTTGCAGACATCTTCACGAAAGCACTGATGTAGTAATATCTGATCTCAATGTGCTTACTCCTACAATGAAATCTAGTGTTGGCCGATAAGGCAATAGCACTTTGGTTATCACAAAACAAAATTGTAGGGGTGTACTGATACAGATTAATGTCTGACAGCAAATTTCTCACTGATCTTAAAGATCAGTTGTATAGTGTTCGTCGGGTTGCAGAATGCAATATTGACGTCTTCCAGAATAAATTCTCAGCGACAGAGCTACATGAAGTAGAAAGAGTGAGACGCCATGAAGAAAAGAAAACTGGCTCTCCAGTTTGGTACCCTCTAACAAAATATATGCTGGCTCGAGTACTATTTGAGGTGCCATCTAAATTTCTAGCTAACACTTAAAACTATCTTGCTTGAAACTTGTCATAAATCTTTCGGTAAACAGTAACATTTATGTCAATAACTACTTTGACCTTGCAGCTGCTATTGACAAGGATTTAGTAGAGGCTAGGACAGATACAATTCGATCCTTGATAAAAAACATAAAACCGTCAAGGAGGCTGAGAATGTGGTCCATCACAAATGGATGAATAAGATGGGAAAGCTACTGGGTGTGGTGAACCCAAGCCTTGGACAGGAGTGGTTTGAGAAAGAGGTGACTATGGAACCACAAGGGGATGATATTCTTAACGTTCTTCTCCATTCTTCTAACAAGCAAAGTTGCTCACTATAGATACTTGCATCACTATCACAATGCGGGAGAAATCCAATTATTTTCAGAGTTGTTTAATACTTGGAATCAAATAGACACACCGTCTACGTCTATGTATTTCAAAAAATACAATTTGTCCAGAAAAGATGGTCTTTCACAATGGGAAATTTTAAACAATCCTTGGTGGTTGGATCTCCCCGAAGGAACTTGCCCTGATGAAGAGAAAGATCTATATGCAAATCACCAAAAAGGGCAGCTGCATGTGGGCGATTCAGGGACACGCGTTGCCCCCACAATGGTCCACATTGTCGAGCAGCTCGATAGTTGTCTTAGGTGCATATGCTATAAATGTTATCATATAGAATGTTGTATTAATTTACATTGAATAATATTTTCTTTCAAAGCTTGTCAAACTCATTTGCTTTTTTTGTTTTATGGTTGTGAACGTTGCAGAGTAGACCAGAGCCCTCACCAAAGCAAATATGACAAAAGAAAATTTGGTCGGCAACAAAACCTTGAATGCAAGCAAGCCGAGCATGTTGGGAAAAAGGCTGACATTTGGGTGTCTCAGAAACGAAGGCGCGAATTTTTTGAATATTGTCCACCAAAATCCCTTGACACTGGGAGTAGTGCTCAGGTCTATTTTGTTTCTGAGTGAATGTTTTGACAAAGTTGTAAATCATTCTTCATTTAAGCATATGTTTTTTATTTGCTTACTTTTGTAAGCATATGCAAGTCATAAATCTATTTTTGATTTGCAGCTACATTTTATTCAAGGAAATATGCTTGACATTGCAAGAATATTTAGAGACAGAGTACTTTCTAGAGAAATGGAAGAAATTAGAAAGGCACATTTGTCTTGTTATGGAGAAGGGAGAAGGAGAAAAGAGAAGAATGTGGAGTATGCAGTGGACTTGGTCATACTCGATCTACCCTCCGACATGATTCTAGATGGTTTTAATGGGGCTGTTCCTAGTTGGAATGTATTGTAGGATGGGTTGCTGGATGTAGCATTGCAATTGATTAATGATGTGTTGGATGACACTGTCGCCGTATGCATATAGTCGATGAAGCACCGAGAGCATTTTTTTCGTAGTCTGCGGTGCACTGGTCTGACCTTGCATAGGAGTATATGCCTTCATGGAGTGGAGCCCTTTGGTATAAGCCATGATGGCATTGAGGTACAATATAAGCTTTTTGAAGCTTGTTTACTTCGGTTGGTTTCATAAGTTGTTTACTTCCATAACATGAATTTGTTAGTTTTGTTTGCTACAGTGTAGAGATTATTCGCGTTCATTGAGAATTCCCATATGAACAGATGAATTCAATGGATGTATATGTCTTGGGTCGTGCGAATAGCTTGTCACCTCATGTGGACGGTGGTGTGGTGGTGATAGCTTGGATCCATCTTTATTCAGAAGTAGTGCAAACACATGGACACATTACTTTCCAGTGTCACATCGCATGCTCGATCCTGCTACTTTGTTGCCATTTCGTGGGGGCCACGAAAAAAGCCCATTGTTTATGCAGTTTCTAGTGGAGACGTATTGCAAAAAAAATGTTGTTTTTGATCCGTTGGTATCTTGTGGGTCTAGCATAATTGCTTGTAGAGCATTTCAGCGACATTGTGTGGTGATGGATTGTGACTCAAAGCTGTTGCAGCACATCGAGCATCATTTTCGTGAGATAAATTCTTTCTTGCATAGTAGATGTTAGAAATTTAGATGTCTAATTCACCACTATTAGATGTGTTTTTTCACAATCATTCTCTTTACAGGTCTACCCGCACCTACTATCCCCATTGCAGAAGCCAGTCTGGAAGAGGATGAAGAATGTCTGGAGGATTGGGATGTGGATGATTTTCAGAGCTAGTAAGTTTTTTCGGGTTTTTTTAGTTAAGCACTAGGATATTTGCATCTGTCTACTGGGCTAATACACAATCCATTAATCAGCTCGTTGCCACCTTATGCAGAGGCAATGGCTTCCCATATGGCATTACATGGGACTGCTCCCATCCTCGATCATGATCTACATCTAGGCGTCCTTGTTCATTTATTGACGATGAAGCAATTGAAAGTGACAACTAGTATTTCAAATTTGTCTACTTTTTTGAACTTCATGGTTGGCAAAGCAAAACTTGTTTGGCGGCTAGAACATCTCTATGATTGCATAAATACATGATGGAGTGGTGATTGTTATTTTGAACTAGTGTTTTCTTAAAAGCTTTTCCATTTTTCTTTTTTAAGTAAAAACCATATGCTTCTCTCTATTTCTTTCTCTTTCTCTCTCTTTAAAGTGACTATCAATCTCAACAAGTACTTTTCCCATGCTATTCATAATGGTAATTGCTCTTTCAAAAGGTGTTTTTCTCTGTGTGTGTGGGTGTGTGAATGCCCTAGCCAAATTGAATGCCTAGGTTGTGTTTTTGAAGGGTGTTTGTGTGTGTGAATGCCTAGGCCTTGTGCTCAAAAGGTGTGTGACTGGGTCACAATGGCTACCCATGTTTATGACACAAGGTAACTAATTTCATTTGGTTTTAAATGTTGTTACATTATCTAATATTTTTTGCACTAACAAGTGTTTTTACAAAATTCAAGCAATGCAAACGATCACCATTTGTGACATGAAAACACAAGACATGCAATCACAAGTTTTGTTCTGGGAGTTACTCAATCGTGCAATGTCTGTGCAACTAGAAAATCATGTGACGTTCCGTGGTTTCATGGCTGATGAGGCACATGCCAATTGGATTGTTGTTCGTACGGTGTATAGTAGTGACCCCAATGTTCCCATGGTCGGCAAGGAGAGATCATGTCTGTTTCATTTTATGGACAACGAACAGAGAAGAATATCAAAACAGAAAATGAACAGGGAAGAATATCAAAACAGAATATCGGAATGAGCACATAGCAATGTGTCTTCAATGGCGCAATTTGGTGGATAAGGACAATGCGGATAAGATGTTCAACCATGTAACATTTTGGTGGAAGCTTGGACATGCTTATGAGGGTTGTATCAAAGAGTTGGAATCATGGTTATCTTGGTGGAAAAACAGAATCCATCGATGGGAAAAGTTTATAGTTACGGTAAGGTTAAGGTTTCTAATTTGCTATTTTAATTCTTGTTTGTAACTCGAATTCTTGTTTATTCTACTCACACGACTTTATTGTATGGGCCCAATTAATGATATTTTTTTGGCGATTCAGATGATGGATGATGAAGATCAAGCAAATATACCAACCACCAATTTGTCAGAAGTGCTACACAGTATTTGGCAGTGGGTGGACTCTTACAACAATTTGTTGTCGCTTTACGAGGCATCAGTGGGAGATCTGGCAAACTCTATTCTTCAGAGCGCGAGAGAGAAGTCATTTTTGTCAGGCCATTACATGGGCACAGTCCATCGCTTCAAAATCTCATGGATAGAATTCGTTCTGGACGATTCTGATAGTGTTCGCGGTTTTGTGGAGACTATCGATCTAACAAGCGGTGCAAGATCTTCTAAAAGCGTTCAACATATACCTCAAAAATGACCAATTAGCGAATGGAATAATGAGACTGAAAATGTTGCACATAGACCAGACGTCGAATATGTGCAAAAACCATTAAAAAATAAAAGGTCATTCCAAGATGTGCATACATCTCCAAATGTTTGTGCGGATGATATTAGGAGAACAGATAAATTGTAGTTAGCAAGAAACAAAAAAAAGAGCGAAATGCATGATACTATCTGGGCTGTACGACGGCTAGGAACTGGAAACACAATTAAGTGCCAAGGTATGAATGCCATTGTCAGAGGACGTTGCAACAAAAATATAGTTTCACCTGTAGTAGCTAGTTTCTTTGGCACTAGAAACCATCGTCATGGTTCCACAAATCAATTTATGTGGTTTTGCGGAACAGATGTTCGTTGCACTTGGAAGGTGAATAACAACATGAGTAACCCTAAAATAGCTGGACAAACAAATATCCCAAAGGCGGTTGGCGGTTACCAACTTTGTACCTATGCAAAGACTAGCATAAATAGCATTAAAGGCTTGTAAGATATTTTTGACACTTGTAAATCTCTATATTAGCTGAATCAAGCTATGTAAGTGTTAATTTTTGAAATTTTTCTTTCAATCAGAGTTATTTGTAGCTAGCGTTATCATGCTCATCAAGTTGAAGTTATTACTTCAAGCCATTATACTCACTGTTGATATTTATCAGAGTGCAATTTTTGTCTCACTACTATGTCGTTCATTTGCGCAAACTGTATGAATTCTTCTCCTTGAATATTTTTGTTGCTAACTGTTGCGTTTCCGTTCCTACACGCCTACGCTCTGAGCAATCGAGCCTCCGCTGTGCTCACGACCACCGTTTTACGACATAGTATCAGAGTAGGCATTTCAGTAATCTGCATTTTTACTACAGAGTATCAGTCTTGTTTCTATCAAGACGTCTTTCTAGCAAACGCGCAGCCAATAGTATTCCGATAGTCGTTGTTTCTACCAACGATCTTGTTCAACCAGAATGGATCCATCATCCAGTTCATCTCTCATTGACAAACTCGATGGAGATAACTACCATCTTTGGAAATTCAAGATGAAGGTTATATTTCTAGCCAAAGAACTGTGGAACATCGTTGATGGCACATAACTCAAACCAGAAGGTGATGCAGCCATCATCACCAAGTGGAGACTGAGAGATGGCAAAGCATTTGCCATGATCACCCTCAACATCAAGGACACTCATATCAGTCACATACGTGCTGCTCAGACAGCTAAAGATGCATGTGACATTCTAGCAACTCTCTATGACATTAGAGACGTTACATCCAAGCTCCATCTGAGGAAGAAATTCTTCAACCTCAGAATGTCTGAAGCAGATAGTGTTTCGAGTCACCATAACACTTTCAAAAATCTTATGGAGTAGATGACTGCAACTGGCTTAGTCATAGAAGATTCCAATGCACTCATGACTCTATTATCGAGTCTACCTGAAGCCTACAAAAATTGGGTAATGGCAATTTCTACCTAGGTGCACCTTACTCTACCAAGAGTAATCTCGCTACTCCTACAAGAGGAAATCAGAAGATCGGCATCCTCCTTAGGCTCAAGATCGGATCCTCAAGCTCTATATTCAAAAAATCAAAAGTTTAGATCCAAGAGATCTACAATGTCAGACACTAATGACAAAAAGAGCAACATGCAATCTGGACCAAATTTTGGTTCAGGATCGAATTCAAGCTCTTCATGATTCCAACCTGTGCAAAAACTATTCTATAGATACTGTAAGAGGACTGGTCATGAAATCAAAGACTGCCAAACTTTGAAGTACAACAACGAAAAGAAGAAGCAGTTCCAACAACAAGCACATAGTGCTATAGCCAGTCACTCAAATCAGCAACAAGAAGAAGAAAAAGATGAAACAACTTTCATGACCAAAGTCAAAGAACAACAAGATATCAATTCCTAGTATCTAGACTCCAGAGCAACACAACATATGACTCACAATCACGACTGGTTCAAAGACTACAAGTCGTTCACCCACTCTCGAGTTGTGCAACTTGGAGACAACTCATCGCATTTAATCAAAGGTGAAAAAATAGTCAAGGTTGAATTCAAAAGAGGTGAAGTCAAGTTGTTGTCCAATGCTCTCCACGTCCCAAATCTGACCAAGAATCTACTCTCAGTTAGCAGAATCACCGATTCAGGTCAGAGGGTCGAATTTGATACAGAAGGATGCACAATCCTTGACAAATCCCGGAAGGTTCTAGACTACAGAAGAAGAAGCGGCTATCTTTACAAGCTCAGCCATTGCTATTCTTCTAACAATCAAACTCTTCACACAACCATTTCTGCCTAGACTCAGGAGCTTCCTCACACTTCGTGACATCAAGACGAATCATGTTTGATTTTCGAAGTGTAGATCCATCAAGATTCATTGTTCTTGGAGATGGTCCAAACATTAAGTGAATGGTATTTTCACTGTGGCTCAACACGAATGGAAGAGACAAATGACTCAAAAATGTTTTGTTCGTGCCTACACTGCAGCAGGACTTGCTATCTGTGGCAAGAATAGCTGATGCAGAGATGCGTGTGATGCTCTCAGACGAAGCATGCAACATTGTTGATGCTAGTACCAGTACCCTGATCACTCAAGGTAGAAAAAAAAGAATCTGTATCACCTAAAGGTACGCCTGCCTACAAATCAAGTGCATTAGACTCATGATGATTCGCCAGACACTCTATGACACAAGAGACTATGTCATATGAATTCAATGGCACTTTACCAAGCAATCCATCATGGAGTAATCACAGGGATCAGCATCTCAAATACAACCAGTTCGACCACCTCTGATGCATGTCTAAAGGGCAAGATGTCACGCACTCCATTTGTAAAGGACTCCTACAGAACGACTAAGATTCTGGAGTTAGTATATTCTGACATCTATGGACCTTTCAATGTGATCTCACTAGGAGGCTCGAAATATTACATAACCTTTATTGATGATTATAGTAAATTTGCCAAGGTGTATTTTATGTAGAATAAATCAAAAGCACTTGACAAATTCACAGAGTATGTGAATTGGACAGAGATATGCACTGGTAACAAAGTGAAGCAGATCAGGACAGATCGAGGTGACGAATACATCTCAAATCGCTTCACTGACTTCTGCAATGATCGTGGTATCATTCACAGAAGGATTGTAGCTTACACACCGCAACACAACGATGTTGCAAAGAGAAAGAATAGGACCTAATGGAAGTTACCAGATGCATGATGGCCTACTCAAGTACTGTGGGATGAATTAGTAGCTACAGCTGCATACATTCAGAACAAGACAAGAAAGTCTGATGTTCCTCACACGACACCACACGAATTATGGTGGGGTAGAAAACCCAACCTGATTCACATCAGAATCTTTGACTGTGCAGCTTATGCACATATTCCTAACAAGCTTCGAAAGAAGCTTGATGAGAAAGCTGAACATGGATATCTTGTAGGAT
The DNA here is from genome assembly GCA_029204225.1 of Diphasiastrum complanatum. Classification (NCBI taxonomy): domain Eukaryota; kingdom Viridiplantae; phylum Streptophyta; class Lycopodiopsida; order Lycopodiales; family Lycopodiaceae; genus Diphasiastrum; species Diphasiastrum complanatum. Next base: position 33,133,323 of record CM055106.1, read on the forward strand.
ATGAAAACAATTCGTCATACTATAGAGTCTACATGTCAGAGACAAACACTATAAAGATAGTCAGGGATGTCAAGTTTGATGAGAGCAGAATGATGGCCAGTGATGATCCTGTCAACTATGAAGTTCTTGAAAGACAGTACTAATGATTTGCCAACAGTGACAGAGGGAGTAGAAGACGAACACGAAAACGAAGATTTTCGAGTTGCTTCACATTCGAGTGACGAATCAGAAGACGAAAGATTCGAGAGGCAGCCTTCTTCTACAATGCCTGTAAACGAAGATGGTTTTGGACCTAGCAGCGTAGACAAAGACAAAGGCATTGCAATTCCAGGAGGATTTCCCAGAAAGTCGACAAGCAAATGAAGAGCACCAGCAAAATACGTGCCAGGCTGCTCTGTTTCTACATCAGAAGAGTTCTGTGGATTCAATGGCGAACCATAGACTTTCGAGGAGGCAATTGAGTGTCCAGAGAAGGACAAATGGATCCAAGCCATGAACGAGAAGATGGAATCCATGAGGAAGAACCATGTATGGATGTTGCAGACATTACCAGATAAGCGAAAGGCTATAAAATGCAAATGGATATTCAAGTTGAAGTGTGGACCAGATGGAGATGTCTCAAAATATAAGGCAAGACTGGTAGCGAAGGAATTTTCTCAGAGATATGGTATTGACTACTTTGAGACCTTCTCTCCTGTCATGAAACATTTGTCCCTACGTTTACTATTTGCATATGCAGTTGCTTATGTCCTCAGGATCCACATTGTGGACGAGAAGACAACCTTCTTGCATGGTGAGCTAGATGAAGAGGTCTACTTGGATCAACCCCCAGGATATGTCTCGAATTCACTTCTTGATTATGCATGCAGAATGCATAGGAGTATCTATGGTCTGAAGTAGTCAGCTCGACAATGGTACAAAAAGAAAGATCAAGCCTTGAAATCCTTGGGATTCAAGCCATTAATGGCTGATTCCAATGTGTATGTAAGAATTATAGATGGAAAGATTATCATTGTGGTTGTGTATGTGGACGACACTCTAATACTCTGCAAGAATGAGAAGCTAATTGCTGAAGTGAAGAATGACATCTCGAAACATTTCGAGATTGTAGATCTGGGAGAAGCCAGGTGCTACCTTGGCTTGTAGATTGATAGGGACTATGAGGGAGGTAAGTTGCTATGAGGGAGTTAAGTTGTACCTTCATCAGTCCAGATACACCCATAAAATCCTAGAGGATTTTGGGATGCTGAATTGCAAAGGATCGAATACTCCAATGCTTGCAGGAACAATACTGACGAACAAAAATTGTTCGAGGACTAAAGAAGAAAGAAAACTGATGCAGCTCACATCTTATAGGAAACTGACAAGATCGTTGATGTACCTTGCAGATAACACACGTCTTGACATTGCTTATGTTGTGTTTAGGATGAGCCAATTATGCATGAATCCAAGCTCGACACATTGGAAGATTGCAAAACAAATTTTGTAGTATCTTCAATTAACAAGAGATTTTGGTTTGTGTTATTGTCGTGATGCAGGATTCCAGATGATTTTCTACAGTGATGCTAGTTGGGCATCCCTCAAGGACGACTATAAAAGTGTCTCAAGAGGATGCACCATTGCGTCAGGAGTAGCAATTCTCTGGATCAGCAAGAAGCAGACCATTTGTGGCTCAGTCATCCTACGAAGCAGAGTATGTTGCAACAATAAAGATGGCCAAGGAAATAATTTGGCTCAAATTATTTCTTGACGAATTGGACGAAACGAGGAATGAACCTCTAGATTTGCCCATGGACAACACATCTACAATACATCTGACAAAGGACCCAGTGTTTCACTCAAGAATGAAACACATGGCGATCAAGTACCACTTGATCAAGGATCTGATTGGGAAGAAGATGTTGCAGACCACCTTCATTGGAACGAAAGACATGGTTGTTGACATTTTCGCAAAGGCCTTAGACATAGGTCTGTTTGAGAAACAGAGGAGCAGTCTTGGAGTTGTCAAGCTATCATGCTTTGAAAGAGACCTGAAGAAACAAAATATTTCTCATGCCAAAGCTTTGCTAGCATTCAATCATGAATTTTTGACAAAAGATGACACGACACGACACGACACGACATGACACGACACGAAATCAGTCGTGCTCCATGAACAGCCAAGAAGATCAGCCAAGTACCAAGGGGTACAAACATTTGATCAGATATCATGACATCAGCATAAGTATTCTAGATCGTGGCTAATCTGCCACTCTTGTAATCCACGATTAGTTGTAGATGTTTAATCTTTCTAATCTGTAATTACAAGACGCAACATGAAATTGTTCGCGAACTATATACTTTTTGGTTGATGCATATGTAAGCAAGAAAGCAAGTAAGAAGACGACACAAAAATATTCTAAATACAATCCACCACCTATGAGCGGGACAATTTTGAGAGGTAGATCCAAAAGTCCGCTAGTAAGCGAGAAACGATTCATGAGAGAATTGTATTTCTCTCACGCCAATGCACTACGTGGATCTGTCATGTAGTGCTACTAAAATTCAAGAAGATCAATAGGTAGTATTGTAGCTATTATGCACATATTATTCTATGCAATTGTATGATCTCGAATGAATTTTTGTCTGATATTATTCGTGTGTCTGATTCACTTGTTCATTCAGTTCTGCACATTGGTCTGATTTCGTTGAATGCTATATTAATCTATTAACGTAGATTAGTAGTGTCTGTCTACTCTCTGAAGGATTGTAGGAATGATATAGCTAGCAGTGATCAACAATCATATCTGAATTCTTGACGAACTGATTTCGTTCGCGAATGCTTTCACTTCGCTTCGCTTCACGATCACATGGCTATAAGCGTAAATCAATTTCAGAGGCTCACTTAAGTTTTGTTTCATTTCGTCTTGTTTCGTTGTTACAGAGCTTGATTGATCGTGTCACGAATTATTTCGTTTTATTTCGTTTCGTTTTGCAATCTATATGCTTCCAGCATGAATCAATGTCAGAGCTCGTTTAAGTTTCGCTTCGCTTCGTTTCGTTTTGTTTTTGTTTAGATTTCGTCTCGTTTCGTTTGGTTGTGTTATAGAGCCTGCTTGATCCAACACGAATTATTCTCGAACAAAAATAATTCGAGTTTTGAGAAAGTTTCACGAATCGTTTGAGTTTTGTTTATCAGTTTGTCACCAGAGTTCTAGCTAGAATTTGCATTTTTTGTATCAATTTTTGTTCTTATTATTTTTCTGTTATTTCATGTTTTTAAATCATTCTGAAATCCATTAACAAATTTTTATTGTTTTAGATTTGGGACCTTGATGATAAATTTTTTGACAAGTGGAATAGATTTGAAATAAAGGGACAACTTCTAAAAGGGTTGTCCTCCACTAAAAATAAATCCACACAATCCACTCTTGTCCCGATCTCCCTTATGGGGATATCAGAATGAAAGGATATGCAAGGCATCCCATCAAAGGATGTTGTTGTGAGTGTCTTGTCGGGAGTTGCTGACGGACAGCTCAGCCTTGCTGAGATGGGAAAATAATCTCAAAGGTCTTATTTTTAACTCATATGTAAAAGCTTCAATCTAATCATTATAGTTTTTTTCAGACACATTGAGCTTTTCATGAAAGTCCAAAAGACTAAGGTAAAGAGCCTCAACTGCAAGGATTGGGAGGAATGCCAAGGGATGTACTACTACAACACCCGACGTGATTTGCGACATGTTTTGCAACGTGAATCGTGAGTTTAATCTTTTTTTAATTCATCGGGGACGTTGAAAAAATACGTCGTAATTCGACACACGTAAGTTGCCGAAATCCGGAGCGACACTTCCCGGTCGATGAAAATGAATCTGATGTGGACGTCGGATTGCGACGTCCAAAGACATCGCTTGCGATCTGACGTGGACGTCGCATTGCGACATCCAAAAAACCCGTCGGATTCCGACGTCTATAAATCCAGAATGATCCATAAAATTGTTTGCCGACGGATGTCCGACGCCCATTTGACGTCTACTTGAATGTCAGATTCTGACATCCCAAACAGACGTCGGAATCCGACGTCTGTTAACAAAATGATAAAAAAAAGGTCCGACGTGTGTGTCGGACGTCTATCCGACGTCTGTCCGACACGTTTGGATGTCGAATTCCGACGTCCCAAATTAGGTAAAAATAAAAATAAAAAATGCGTAAAAAATAGCGCGCGTATTTTATCGGGCTGTTCTTGGAGTTGGGTTCTTCGAGAAGTGATATTCATGAATTGTTTTTGAAACAATATTTTTGAGTTGCATACAACATTTGGATCAAACAACAAGCTAAGCATGAGGTACTTTTCATTCTTAAATTACTTTTCATTCTATATTTTACAACATTACTTCATGTCCATTATGAATGACAATACTTTATTGCATTGCTTTATGCACATCATAAATTTCATTTAGATTTCTATATATGATATTGATTCTTGTTTTGAAATCCGACATTGCACATAGTTTTGAATTCTTAGTTAGTTATTACATCAATCCACATCTCGAAATTTGACATTGCAATTTTTGAAAAAAGAACATTGCACATATAAAAGCAATGGCAATATAGCACGATCATTTGCAATAGTAATATTTTCATAAGATCAACCAAAGTATTACAAAATTGGTACTTTAATGTCGCATGAGTCTTTCTAGATCTAACATCAACTAACTACTCGTCGTCGTCATGACGTCCAGTCTGCATGAACACAAGCAAACAAACTACATTAATATTTAATACTTGATCGTATTAAATTAAATAAAATTGACGTCGAAATACAAACCACATTAGTATGAATACAAAAACTAGTACTTACATTTGGAGGATGACCCTTGCTCTTTAGTTTGTCGACTAATGTATTGTATGATTCTCTAAAGGCAAATTCGTACTCCTCCTTAGTTGGCAGATGTCCATAGTCCGCCAACTATCCATGCATTCAATTTAAGTTGAAATTAATTTAGGGCTACGTTGGAGCAGCTAGTCATAATGCATATTAGAAAATAAAAGCATATGAAATCAAAGATAAACTATGAGAGTAGTGTAGGTTCACTTACCATGCTTGCTTGCAATCCCGCCTTTCTGCTCAAGCCCAACCTAGGATTGTCTATCCCATGCATCCTAGCGGCTGCGACATCTTTCTGAATCTTGTATTTATCTGGTGTTCGTTCATCCGCTTTTGCACAGTTCCAATCACTTCTTGAACACCAGGAGGGCTTGGAATGTCCGTCCCTATAAGCTCGTCGTGCCATATCATGACGATGCCTAATCCATAAGCTCATATGCTTATGAATTTCCTTCTCCTCGAATTTCTCTTTTTATTGGAATTCATCACGAAGGGTACCAATAATCTGTCGTTTATCGGCGGCAAGTTGTTCAGATCATTTACTAAACAATTTGTCACCAAAATGGCGTTGGCATAAAGAATATTGCCGATCCAAAACCACCCTCCCTTTTCTGTTGACAATTATGTTACCTTGAGGATCCACGTCATAATAAGGATTTGTGGATGACTCTTTGGTGGGGGCGGGAGCCGCAGCCGCTTGTGAGGGACCACCCTCATCTCGGTTAAGCATACTTTGTAGTTCTGTTTTTTGCTCAGGAGTTAATGACTCATATTAATTTTTAACATAATCTCCCGAGCTTTCACCACTGCCTGATCTCGACATGATTACTACATTCATAAACATACAATACATTACAATAAATCCTAATATGAAATGAAGTAGACAAGAAAATCGACCACAGAACTTTAATGCATATTGGAGTGAGACTTTCATACTTGTGATAACAAAAGAAGAGAGATATGCATTTAGAACCTACACCAAGATGCAAAAGAATCATATAAGCGACAATGTATAAGAATAGTACTATCTAAAAATTAAAATATTAGAATCATACAATAACTTTATGTTATTTGTGTTTTGTATTTGTGCATGTATGCAGTTTAGCACAACGAGATGAATTACATTCAGATCAGTCTAGTGATGAAGACACTACTCAAGTTAACAAGGTAAGTAATAAACATGCATGTTTTCTTGTTCATAAAGACTTTGTTATTATAAGTTAAACTATTGTGCTAAAGTGACATGTACTTGATTTTTGTTTCTCGTAGAAAAATTATTTTCAAAACAAAATATGATGCACATGCCTCAAGTGTCATGGACAAAAGATGCGTGAAAGACGCATTGTTGAAAATCATTTGTGGAAGTTTGGACGAAAAGAAGAAAGTCAACCATCGAATTTGGAAGACGTTGAGGTTTGTTAACTTTACATGATTGTCAAAAATCGATCTACGGATGATGTGATGCGAGTACCAAGTGATTCACCTGCATGGAAACATACTGAAGACCAATGGCCCGAGTTTAAAAATGAATCTCGTAATCTGAGATTTGGCCTTGCTATGGATGGCGTAAATTCTTTTAGCGTTCAAGCGTCAATTTGGTCCACATGGCCAGTTGTGCTCGTTAATTATAACATACCTCTATGGTTGAGTATTAAAATGGGACACTTGTTATTGGCTTTATTGATTCCAGGAAAGTACAAGGCCAAGAACATGGATGTGTATCTTGCACCTTTGGTCGATGAATTGTGCATTCTTTGGAATGGTATTCACGCTTACGACATCTCAAGACCTTTATAACAAAGGAACTTCGTTGTTCGTGGAATTCTAATGTGGACGATGCATGACGACCCTGATTTAAACGAATGTTCAGGTATCTATATAACGAATCTAATCCGTTTTAGGGTTTAAGGATTGAGTATATATAACTAAGCTTATGTTCAATTTGGTTTATGAACTATGCAGGTTTAACCACATCGGATTACAACGCATGTTATATTTGTGGACCACTTTTGGAGGGTCGACATAGCACAAATATGTTGAAAAAAGTGGTGTATGAAAATCATCGCAAATACTTGCTGCCTGATCATTCCTTTCGAAGGTTGAATAGGCAATTTTTTGGAGGGCGATGAGATAATCCTCTAACTACACCACCACCCCCAAACATGGGAGTAGCAGAATGGCATGATGAATGGCTTAAACATCACAACGTTATTCATGGAATAAATCCATTGATGGTATGAAACGGTTGTCTATTTTATATAAATTACCCTATTGGAGGAATTTATTGATAAACCATCTATTGGATCCTATGCACATATTAGAAAACGTTGGTGAATCCTTATGGAACTACATCATTGGCATAAAAGACAACTCCGCAGCTCGTAAAGATTTACAAGTGGCTGATGTGAAAAGACCCTGTTGGATTCAATACATCGAAGGTGGAGATGAGATTCTACCTAGCGTGCCATGTATTTTTACAAAAGAGCAACTCTCGTACGTTAAACATGCCATATAACAAATGAGAACTCCAACAAGCTATGCACGTTCTTTATGCAAATCATTTATCAAAGATGGTAAATTAAGTGGATTGAAATCGCATGATTGGCATAAGATGTTGCAATTCATACTTCCATTTCTATTCGAGGTCTCTTCAACGATGACGTACGAAATACGCTTTACAATTTGTCATCAATGATTAGGTTTGTATATTTTTTTAAGCACTTGTATAAATATGTGTTATTTCAATATTTTTATGTGTTAAACAACCTTATGTACTATCAATCTTGCAAGTGGATTTCCTCAAAAGAAATAAAAAATAGTGAATTGGATTCCATGAAAATCCAAATGATCGAAATGGTATGTTTGTTGGAAAGAGATTTTCCAACTTCCTTTTTGGATATACAAGTTCATCTTCTAGTGCATTTGGTCAAAGAAGTATCAATTGCATTTTCTGTGCACACAAGATGGATGTTCTACCTTGAGCGTTTTATGAAAGTTTTGAAGGGCTTTATGAGACAAAAGGCAAGGCCAAAAAGTAGCATTGCAGAAAATTGGCTTGTACATGAATCTTTGTTTTATATTACCGAAATAATCTCACAATTGCATCCTACAAGTCCAAAAATGTGGTGTGAAGAAGAAGATGAACGTGTTAAGGGTAAAGTACCACAAGGACATGGTGTGCAAAAGAGACTTTCACCTCAATTAAAAGAGAAAATTGACACGTTCATATTATATAATTGTGGACAATTAGAAAAGTGGATTTCAAGGTATGAAGAAGCCAAAAGGAAAGAAACATAACATTGAAACGAACAAGAAATATCAATTGAAGAAGAAGGAGGGTGTTGGAGAATGACGAACCTTTGGAGCCTTTACCTTCAAAATGCTCTCGTGAATGAGTTTTTGATACGATGCTAAAAGCATCCAAAAATGGAGAAGAAGTGACCGAATTAGAATGGGAATTTGTTTGTGGATGTGGATGGAAGGTTAGTGTAATATTGTTTTTGTGAAGTTTTGTTTTTGTACTACTCAATATATGAATAGTATTTCTAATTTCACACATTTGTTTTTTTTTTTTTTTTTGTGTTTCAGTATACATCCTACACTGTCATGTGGGCACATGGACACCATTACCATGTTGAGAGAGTTGACAACAGGTGACGTACATATGATTGTGGTATAATGGCCAACTTTCAACAAGAGAGCGTTCTAGTGCGATGGACCCTAATGTCATTTCGGACGACCTAGACTATGTCGGCACATTGCAACATATTTATGAAGTCGATTATGAGACTAACATATTCTCTCTCTCTCTCTCTCTCAAATCTTAAATCAATGTAAAATGCTAAACATGTTCACAAACAAAAACACACACACTCTCTCTCTCTCTCTCTCTCTCTCTCTCTCTCTCTCTCTCTCTCTCTCTCTCTCTCTCTCTCTCTCTCTCTCTCATTCTTAGTCGTAAATATATATAAATCTAACAATCTATTACTACCATAGACTGTATTTATCTATAACCTTAAATTCTAAATCAATGCAAAATGTTAAACACACACACACACACACACACACACACACACACACACACACACACACATTCTCTCTCTCTCTCTCTCTCTCTCTCTCACACACACACACACACACACACACACACACACACACACACACACACACACACACACACACACACACACACACACACATTATAAATTTAACAATCTATTATTACCCAACACTATCTATATCTATTTGTCTGTTAACCTAAATTATAGGTCAATGCAAAATTCAAAACACATAGACATCCTCTCAAACACACACATACACTATCTTAAATAATTCTAACAATCTATTATAAACACTATAAAAAATCAATCTATTATTAACACTATCACAATCTATTATCTCTCTCTCTCTCTAAACTTTATTTTTCAAAAAAAGAACAAAACATAAACTCCAAAATCTTTCAATATCTTCAAGCATACATCTACACTCCACCTCTTCTCTCTTTCTCTCTCACAAATTACAAATCTAATAAATTATTTCTACCAAACTATCCTAAATAATACCAACAATCTATTACAAGACCATTCAAAACCATATTCATACTAACAATATTCAAAATCATTTTAAATCAATACAATATTTAAAAACACATACACATATAATACACACACACACTCTCTCTATCTCTTTCTATCTTTCACGCTCTCTATCTCTTATCAAAACAAACAAACAAACACCAACCTCAAACAAACAAACAAAAAAACAAAACAAACAAAAATCAAGCACCAACCTCAAACACTGATCTTCAAGCACTGATCTTGAAGCACCCTCAAGCGCTGATCTTCATGCCCTCAAACACTAATCTTCAATCACCCTCAATCCCCCTCAATCGCTCCAAAGATGCTCCAACCTACAAAATAACAGAGTGAGAGAGAAGGCGTTGGATTGCGCGAATACGAAAAACCAAATAGACGTCGGAATTCGACGACTTCAAAATGTGTCAGAACATGACGTCCGGTCTCAGATGCCATGGACAGGCTTTCTGATTGCCGACATGGACGTCAAAATTTGACGTCCACGTCGGATTACACGTATTTTTTTTTTGAAAAAACATGCCAGATCATATCCACGTTTGAATGTCAGAATCTGACATGTCGGATCTCTACCTGCCTTTCAAAAATTGGTTGCTGCCCATATTTTCTGATTGCCGGACTCTGATTTTCGAATTTCTTATTGGGACGTCGTATTTTGACGTGTCGTATTTCGACGGATTATGTAATTTTTGAACATACGTCGGAATCTCCGTGATATGTTATTGTGTACCCAAAAAAATCAAAAAAATGAAGAGCTCCAAAGATTTCTTATTTTATTCAGGGATATGGTAAAGCTCTCTTATAAATTTTAATTTTAAATTACCAATTTGCAAACACTGTTTATGTTGAGCATGTGTGTTTGTTCCTAACTATTTTTTGAATTATTATTCTTGACATCATTATTCATGCTTAGCAGGTTTTATCATTTTTAAAAACAAGTTTGGCATTTGAGAGACCCATGCTTAGAATAGGTGTATTTCTAATTTTCTTATTTCTCTTTTAGATAAATTGTTTAGATGCTGATTTTTCTACATTGGTAGGATTGTTGGTTTGCTCCTTATTATAACCAAAGATCAAGGACATGGATTGGATCTTGAATGATATGAAATCCTTCACATGGTATCAGAGCTATTGTGTTTCAAGTTATGAAAGGGTTAGCCATCTTTAGCAAGGATTTGAGGAGTTACCAATGCTAGAGCATGCTAGATTGATTTCTACTAAAAAATCAGCATTTTTGCATGTGAGAATTGATCTTTTGTAGGTTAAAAGTCAATATAGGGTTATATACTTGACAATTCCAATTTCACGCTTAATTCACTGGAATTAGATGACTTTTGGTGCATTAGGAAGGTCTCATTGGAGTCTACAAGAAGATATGTCAAGTTTCTAGAAATTGCATGTAGAATTTGAGATATTCAATTTTTAGTGATTTTGTCAAAATCCTAATTTTGATTGGATCTCTAGTTTGTGAGGTTACTGCACTTCATTTGAGTGTGTTTCAATCTTAGTAAGTGGCGAGAATCATTAGATTGAGGATAGATAATAGGTTGATCAAGATTTCACTATTCTATGTGTTGATTTTCTAGTTAGAAGTGCTAGAAGAGATTCGAGAGGTTTCATATCTTTGTGATTTCTTCTTGAGTTCATTTGTTGACATTCAAGAGAGTGCTTTGTGCATTGGAACAGGTTGAAATAAGAAGATCAGGTCATTGCAACATGGCTACAAGTGGTGGTTTTATGTTGGAGAGCAATGATAGGCTTACCTCAATCAACTATTCTACTTGGAAGGTGAGGATGGAGTCCTTCTTGGAGATGATTGAGTTAATGGAGATTGTTGCAGGTGTGGAGGAGAGGCCTCAAGCACCTCAAGATCAAGTGAGGTATGACAAGAGAGCTAAGAGAGCTCTACACATGATTAAGATGAATGTTACCAATGAACTTCATTAGAGGAGTTTTGAGCTCCAAAAAGACCCTTTAAGAATTCGTGCAAGATGTAGTTTATATTATTAAAATATTATAAAACTAATACTTTTAACTTGCTATAAATTTTTCATCGTAGCTCAAAAGTATGTCATCTAACATATCATTGGAAAGCCCTTGTCGAGTGCTTTCCAATGCACCAAACTTCGCTAAATTTGGACTCACCACTGCTATTTTTAGTGTGTAGTCAAAATGTAGACTCAAAAAGTTACGTTACGTAGATTTGAAATTAGTGTTTTGATTGGTTTGTTCAATGACTTTGATGGTCAAGAGGAAGATCAAGAGGTTGGTCTCAAAGGGCTTCAACAACACAAAAGGAAAGGTGGCAATTTGAAGCTAGTCAAAAGCATCAAAGGAAGGTCATTTGGCAAAGACGTTTTGGATATGTTTTTGCAGCTTATTGAAGACTCAAGTCAGGTCAAAGGAGCAGCAAGGAAGTGTTGTTCAAGTTTACTTTATTTGTTCTATCTCATGTTTGAGCTATTTCATGTGGATGTGTGCAAATTGTCAAGATATAGACAAACTAGCTACATTGTCTTGCAATATCTTATTGTTGGAGTTGTACTAACATTCTTGGCTAGTTATGCTGACGGAAATGAAGCTAATGGAGGTTCATTATGTCACTAATTCATGGCCAAGTCATCAAGTGTTGATGATATATTGTGGCAAGATGGAGATGGAGGCTCATTCATGGAGTTTTATGGTGGAGACATATAAAAAAAGGACAAAGTTGGAGGAGACAAGCAAGCAAATGGTCATTACTCACATTTATTGTTTGGTTGCTGTAATTTTCCAGGGAGTTCAAAGTTTGAAGCATGGAGGAATCATTTCATTCACATTCTATTTGGTTCTTCATGTTCTAGTTATATCTTGATGTGTAAAATTGATGTAAGAAATAGTCAAGCATCCAATTTGGACACTATTCTCTATATTAATTATGAAAGATACTGTAGAACCTTAGAAAGGAGATCTATACTTGGGATGGAAATCATTCTAAAGTTGGATCAAAGTTCTATTGTCAAAACTATGCCAAAACTAGTTGAAGAGGGAGTGTGAGAGATTTCAACTAGTTTAGTCTAGTTTAGTCATAGTCTGGTAAATTGTCAATAAGAAGCCAAAACTCATTTTAATCTAAGAGATAAACTTTTTGAAGTTATATTAGTTTAAAAGATATTCAATAAACACTTTTTGAAAGTGTGAGAAAGTTGGTAGTCGAGTTTGAGAGAGATTCAAATTTGAACTTTTGGGTACATTGAATCTAGACCCAAAAATAGTAGGGTTTACATTTTGGAGGGAAAGCCAAGTGGCCAAATAGGGTTTGAAAACTCTATAAAAGGATGTAACTCGTGGAGAGACACACCTTCTCTCTTCTCTCTCTCATTTCATCATTATACATGGTTCTCTTTGGGTTCTACTACTCATTGGTGCACTCTCTTGATGATATCTTGCAATCTTGTGTGTAGAATGCTCATATTTTGCTATTTTTGGTTCCACACGTGTGAAATACAGTAGGGTACTGTAATTGTACGGAAAGCAAGCATATTTTATGTTTTGGTTCATGTTTGATCAATATCTTTTAGAGTTTGCATCTCCTTTTGTATGTAGATGCCGATTTTTCTACATTGGTAGGATTGTTGGTTTGCTCCTTATTGTAACCAAAGATCAGGGACATGGATCGGATCTTGAATGATCTGAAATCCTTCACAAGAGTAGACATGTTGTGGCCATAGAATTAGATGAGAGTTTAGCAAGTTTTGTTAAGATGAGACTAGTTGGTAATTCGGTTTTGCTTGACGAGTTTCAAAAGGTTGGCAAGTTGGGCCCCTTTGAGGACGGTAACGCTCCATTGATTAAAGAGCCTCAACCACTTGCCAGTGGTGTCATTGGTGATGAAGGAGAACTGGTTGAGGTGGTTAAACAAAGATATAATCTGATTGAAGAAATTGTTATTCAGGACGGGACAACACCTCAAACAAACACATGGGTTGTAAGGGTTGTTTCTCCATATCCAAATGATCTAGTTGAGAATTTTTGACTCTGTGAAAATTTGAGACTATGTAATTTGAAACATTCAACAAAATTTTATTTTTAAAGAAATCTCTTTTTATATTCGAAAGATTATTGTATTTTTGTACAAAATATTTATTTCTTAGATGTTTTTAGTTATTTTTTTGGTGAATGATTTTATTGTTAAATAATATTTGGTAGAAATTTAGTAGATCTTTTTTAATACTAGATTTGTTTAGTTTACTTGATTCTTAAGATACAAATATCAAATTATAAATAGGTTATAGAATTTATGTTACAGTATTTTTTGTTGTTTTTTAATGAAAAATAATAATTTTAAAATTTTACAATCACTTGCTTAATCTAACAACTATTTTACATGTTAACAAATTGCACACAAATGATATTTTTATTTTTGTGCTATTTTCGTGTACAATTTTAAAAATATTTTGCAATACTTCATCCAAATTTTAATTAAATGCAAAATATACAATCTTGCAAAATAATAAATTATTTCTGAATTTAGGATTTAAAAAGTACTTGAGAATCAAAAAATTGTAATTTCATAGAAAAAAAATTTGATTTGCTCTAACCAATAACGAGATATGTTCAATATGTCGGGATCAAATATCTTTTTGCTATTGCATGATTGAAACCACATCTTAACCAGTGACATTGGTCACTGATTCATCAAATGCCTGTTGACAACCAATTTATGAACCAAGGACAATAAATGAGTCAAAATTGTCTATAACCACAACAATAAGCAGTCTCTTTGGGGAATGACAACTTTTTATACTACATTTACATTTTAAGATAAGTATATCATGACATCTTGCATTACAAGGATTGATTCCATTCTTAGTTTCCAAATGGAATAGTTTGATTTGTTCAATCTATCACTAGAATCCAAAAGATAAGCATTTATGGATGCCATCTTCCTCTAAACAAGAGATTGATGCTATAAGAATGGATACACAATACAAAGCATCAAGTACTAGCTATTTCACTATCTAGGGACCTGATAATGATCAACAAATGAATTCTCAAAAATTTGCTACTTGATCTTGAACTCAATAAGTACAAAGTCAAGGTTATGATTAAGAAATGTTATTACAAAGCGATTAATACTCGGATCGAGATAGCTACTCTTTATGACATGATCGATTAATACACGATGCAAATCTAGAGTTTGATTGATCATAAAGTCAATCACTTGATATAATACTCAATTATTTGATTAATTGATAGATTATCAAGATGCACCTGCAACATTTCAACAAATGATGAACGATATTTTTCGTCCATGTCTGAGTCAATTTGTAGTTGTATTTTTAGATGATATTCCCATTTATAGTTTTAAAATCAATGGCTGGGTATGTCTTAGAATTTCAAAAGATTCTAAGACTATATTATAAGTTCTCTACAAGATATAATTGACTTTTTTGGATGATAAAAAAATTTGGTTCTTTATCTTATGAACTTGATCTTCAAGAGAAGTTGACTGCTCACCCAGTGTTTCATGTAAGCCGGTTAAAATTAAGTTTACATGAAGGTGATGTAGTTGGATTTGATGAGGATCTTACCCACTTTTTGGAGGATTTATCGCTTGGTGTACCTTTGGAGCTTGGAAGAGTGCTCAGAACTAGAGATAAACAATTGAGAAATTGTTCTATCTTTCAGTGCTTGATTAGGTGGAAGGGTCGAACTGAGGACGATGATTCATGGGAAAGGGTTGAAAGCATAAAAAAGAACTTCCCTACTTTCCACTTCTAAGGACAGAAGTAATTCAAGGGGGGAAGAATGTTACATCCATGTCCAGTATGTGGGATTCGAAATAATTTCTGACATGGATAGTAGGTACTCCAGTGTATAGGTTATTAGTTATGCCATGTCATTTCGGGCTAATGTAATTAATAATCTTATGAGGTCCCAGGTACTGGTTTTTTCTGATTTTAGAAAGCTAGGATCCCCTGCTCTCTTGCATTCAATCACCTTGGCTTGGGGGTGAAGTGGTTAGGGTTTTGACTAGCCATTTACTATTTGTTGGGTGATTTTGCTCCACATGTGTCCTTTTGGTTGCATGTAACATGATCTAAGGAGATCTTCGCTTGGCGATCATAATAGTAGGACTATGATTACTTCCAACAATGGTCATCTTCTTTGTAGATCTTGCAATATTTTTGGATCTATGAATAGTTAGACTCTACCTATTTCTTTGATTGAGCTTTTTTTTACATGAACTATGGGTTTCATGCTTTATATCACCTCATGGCTTCAAGTGTGAGGAGGAACTAGATGATGTTGAGCTAACAAAATAAGAGGATGTAGCATTAGATGATGAATGAAAAGTACTTGACTTTATGATTGTGGTAATTGAAACTTTTTCTACTTTTATTTAGTTGTAGTTGCACAATCTTTTTCATAATATCCTCAAAAAGGAAAATCACTTTCTAATTATACCTTAGCTTGACTCATTCTTAAGCCTAGATAAAAAAAAAGCTATCAATGTATGTGTCTTTGAACGGAGCCTTTGCAATCCTTTTGGATTAGATTTTGAATAGCTACACATAGCCCAAACAACCTATTTTTAATCCACATAGTGAGGTAGAGTTCCAAAATACTCTGTAGGTTATCATGTCTTTAATCCTAACAAGCATTAACTTCAAATAACATCATCGTTTACCTTTTTTTTCTTGGAATTATTGACTAAGTTTTTTGCTCTTGTTCTCACTGCTCGATAATGAGTTTACTTTTAGGTGAGTTTATTTTTAGGTGATTTTCCTTATGCACAAGGTCAGTATAGTAGTGGAGCTCTATGGTCTACTTAATCAAACAATCATTATGATCTACACCATTTCACTACTTGAAATCATGGTTCGTCACCATTGGCATATGCTATTTCTCACTTGTATCAATGAATTTCTCTACCAGACAAGGGTATTTTATCACTAAACCAATTTTGGAAAAAAAATAGCAAGAAGATTGTCATGCCCACGTTCAGCTTGATCTTCAATTATTATCCCGTAAGCAGGTTAGTGGGCATACCTCGACCGATAAATTAATTACGATTTTGAAGGGTTGGGGCCCTCATGAGTTAAAGGTCATAATTAATGGTTGGAGGCCTAAAACTCAATTGTGGTGGACTTGTATGGGTCTATCAGTGACTCATAGGAGAAGGATGAGGTGGCCCAATTAGGCTATTGATGTGTCCAATGAGGTGTCATAGTGCACAACTAGTGATGCACATGGGCCTTGGAGAGTATAAGTATACCGATTGGGCTCTCACTAGTGTATGCTTGATTATAGTAGCTACATGTTGTTGGTGTGACTCCTCTCTCCTATTGAGTGATTGATCTATAGCTTGGGGGCTTATAGATATGGTCGATCTAGGTTTGGTTGGGTTGGTTTATCCTATTGTTTCCTTGTTGCGGTTTGCCTAGTCTTAACCTAGATGAGGACTTGAAAAAGACGTTGGAAAAAAAGGTCTTCAATGATCTCCCAATAGTACAAGAATCTCTAAATAAAACAATAGAAACACTATTCCTAGGTACTATTTTCTGAAATGAGAATAAGACTTCCCCTCAATAAGCTCAATATTGCGAGCAAGAGAAGGATACTCTATCCATTGAGTAATCTTAAGATTATTGTTTGTATCTTTGATATTCTCTTCCCAAGAGATTTGTTGTAGATCATATATTTCATCCAATCTCCAAGGTTTGGGGATGTCTTAGCAAGGTGGATTGGTAGCCAAATATAACAACTTTGGGAAGATTTTCAATCATGCAATATAGATTAAAATTGAATTATGGCTATGAAATTTGAGATTTCAGCATTCTAATGATCACTTTATGTGTTGTGGATCTAGCACTATAATAAGGTAACCTACATCAATTGCTCTTAATAGGATAAAGGAGAAACAATTAGGTGTGACACCTTTGCTTGGTAGGAAGAGTGTGTCGAGATATTTACCTTGCAATAGAATGACTGACTTTATTGCCTATATTAAGACATGCATCATTCACACATTGGCATTCATGAAAAGAGAATTTACGCTTGCATATTAGTAAGTCAGTGAGAAAATTGAGCTACACACAAACTTCCTATCAAATTAGCACTACTCTTAGGGTGATAGTTAATGAAGTTGTAACATCAAATAACTCTTATTAATCATCAACCATTTTTAGGCAACGCATGTACAATATCTCCATTTCCTAAAGTGTATGTGCTAGCGTTGCAAAAAAAGTTACAAACTCTTACATGCCACTGAATTATCAAGATTGACATTATATCTATCTCATATTAATTAAGGTTTTTGTCCAATTTCAACTACTTTTTGCTAAATTTGCAAATTAGTAGATTTTGCTCTTGAGTCTAAAAGATTAATTTATTGAAGTGACATTCATGATGCCCTGGAAACACCCCCCCCCCCCCCCCATGAAGGCAACCTTGATAGAGACCTTACCAAGATGGCTGTGCTCCTATTTTCCGAAGGCACAGCTCAAACATGAGAGCTATGGAATCTAAATCTGCTAATTTTCTCCCAATTTTTCCTGGGAGTCTGGGACTATTATGAGTATAAAATCCACGCTAATACTAGAATTGGACTGACCGATCAGCTAACTCAGCAAGCTTTTGAGTTGCAGTACATGCAATATACGTATCGACTCTAACTTATATTTCTAGAGTTTTTCATATCTCCAGTTAGCCCAAGAGCTGGTATCTCTTGAGTCTTGTATATTCTCGTCGATCTCAATGTATTTACATTCAGAGAGAGCACAATTCTTCCCCAAAATTTGACATACTAAATCAAAATCTCATGATCATCTCGCGTGAATCGACCTGTAGGTACCACCACGTCCCAAAAGTACTTGCTTGCTGTATGATGATGATTTGCTCTGTACCAGCCAGAGGATAAGAGCTACTCCGAACTAAATCTACGGCTTTTAAAGAGTTGCAAACACTGTATTGAAGGACCACCTATTGCGTTTCGATATATGCAGTGTATATAACAGATGAACAGTTATATTACTTATCTTCAAGTTAACCGTTCACTCGAAATGAATGTATACTGTTATTGCTACGCCTCTTAGGGCTTGGTAGCAGCAGCATACAATTACTGGCCTCCTCAAGCTATCGGCATTACTAACCACCTCAATTGGTCTAAGGTCTTAGAAAGCTTCTTCCTACTCCAATCTCGGTTTCAACTTTCTGCGTGAGGTACCAGTGGAGAGTTTTGAGTCAGAGTCAGCCTCATCATGAGGACTATGGTTAACTGCTAGGCGCTTTTTCTTTGATGGCTTCTCTGTCTTCCGCGAAGGTAAGCCTACATGCATTGCTTCTGGGCGGCTAGGACTCGGAGCATCATGAGTGGGTGACATGCTAGGTTGATAACCCTTCAACAGTGCTACCAGTTCCCAGTCACTAAGATGACACCTATCCTGAGCTGATTTATTCGCAGTACTAACACAGCAACCCGATGCAGGTTGCCGGCTCCGCTTCCTATGCCCATAGACTGCATTAGGTTCCCCATAAACGCCAGATGATTCTGACAAACAATATTTTTGCTTGCTTATAGCGGCACCGAATTGCTCCAGAACAGGTAAAGTCCTCTGCGGATAAAAATGCTTACCCCAATCCTCGACAAATTGTTTTACTTCAGGAAGATGATTAATCGAGATATGTTGCGGCAATGGTTTGATGTAGTGCAAGTGATTGAGCTCATGAATGTGGAAGTGTATGTGATAGGCGATCATCCTACCATCAGGCTCCTCCTTTTGGACCATACTGGACCTGATTTTTGTTCGTTTGGACAGCCATGTATGTGTAGCCAGACTCTTCACAGGACCTGCATAAGTTGTGACACTGTGCCTGTATCTATATCTCAGGCGAGTTTGACCCATGTGCAGGCGAGCTGCATTGCTAGTGTGACCTACTGATGCTATCGTGGTGGTGACTCTCACCGTATCCACATAGAAGCACAGTTGAAGGTGTCCAAATTGGTAGCTAGGAAGATGCTCATGGACATCACAGAATCGATGGTCCGGATGGGACGGGTTGATATACCATGTTGCAGACGCATATGGATCGTAAAGAGGAGGGCGTTCCCCTACCACCACCTGCTGAGAAGATATGCTATGCTGTGGACGGAGAGTATTGTTTTGGGTAGTGAGAAAGACGATACCTTGGTGGCGGTTGGCTAATTCAAGTATTGCTCGAAAGTCGATGCCAAGAGTAACTGGATCGACGAACTCCATAGCCTACCTACACTAGTAAAAGGAGAGAGAGAGAGAGAGAGAGAGAGAGAGAGAGAGAGAGAGACGCGGACGAAAGAACGCGACTCTGAGCTGTTTCGACTAGTGCTCTGAAAAATGGGCAAAACATAGGAATGGTGGAATGGGCAACCTTTCAAAAATCGGTATCATAAAATGTCTCACGATTTTTTATACAAGCATATATATATTTTCATAAATAAAACCCTTAAAAATCTCAGAAGTTTTATAAGATGCAGGTTTTTGAGGACAACTCAAAAAAGGTTTCCCAAGCACTGGTAATGTTAAAATTCCACTTACTGAGCATAATACGTAAAGTTTTGTGGGCAAAAATTTTAAGTGATGCAATACATGATAGAATTAATGTTTAGTAAAAATTCATTGAAAATAGAGGTTCTATAATAAATTGAAAGCACAAATGTATGTTTCCTTTCATAATAATAATAATAATAGTATAATATCGCTGCTTTTATTGATGAAGGATGAGAAAACTCATCTATGTACAAAAAGCTAAGATGAAAGTATATAGAGTGATAATGCCAAAATGACAAAGAGAAATGAAGCCGAACGACTTAATAAAACTTAAAATATTAGATTAATCACTTAAAACCAACTGTATGATGTAAATTACTAACTAGAATAATGTTAGTAATAGGTAATGCAGGAAGCTTCGAAAGAGTTGCTCCTGCAAATGTAACGTAACCTTTTTTATGATTGCGAAGAAGGCCTTGGTAAATACTACAACATTTTGGAAGATTTTCGACCATATTACCGAGGCTTCTTTGAAACGAAAAAAAAAAAAGGGTCCATAAACGCCGGTATGTCCAAGGATTAAGAATTCCTTCTATTCATCTTTTTGCAATGCCTCATTGTTCTGTAAAGCTCTTAATTAAAACGATGAACTGCTTTAGTTTTCTTTTATCTCTCTTCTCTTTGGTGGAGAAGTTTCACATTCTAGACCACCAATAGTTTGCACCCATCACTATGAAGACAACAATTTTCTCCTTAAGTTTAAACGATGTACCAAATGCTTGACATATATAGTTGTGACAAGTGTTTTTGTATTTAGTTTAAAGCATAAAACTTTTAAAAGTCAAAGTCTTCACATCCTAAGACTTTCGTCTCATTCTTTGGAAGTTTTTCGTCTCCTCTATCTTCCCTTCTCATATTTTCTTTTGCTATGAAGTTGAAATGTTAGCTACTTCTTATTGTGGCCACTCAAGTTTGATATCCTTGTAACCGATAATTGCCCTGAATCCTTGGGTCCATGAACTTGATGTATCATTTTTTTTATGAATTTTTCGTAATTTGCTTCTAGCTGATTTTTCTTTGACTTGGCATTTCTTTATTCTTTGACATTTTTTCTAAATTAACATCCTTTTTGGCATTTTTGCATGAGGGATACCAATATTCTACACATACTGGCCCTTTTGTTCTGTTGGTCCTAGACATGTTCTTGCAACTTGCAAGAATCTTGGGGTGTTTCTTCATATCATATGGCAAAGCCAACAATTGTAAGAAAACTATTAGGGTCAACTCTAAGGCCAATTACGGTAGTTTTCTTTTTGGGTGAACTGGGACCCATCACTAGGGCCAACTCTAAGGCCAATTAAATTAATTCTTTTGGGTGAATTGGGACCCCATCAACAGTCTACTTTTTTTTCTAGTTCTCTATTGCATTTAAACAATTACACAAAAATTACTTATTAAAATTACAAGTTACCCAATTTCGCAAATAAAAAATTGGCTAACATAAGCCCTCATGTCATGAGATTTTGATAGAAGACAAATGCATGACATGTAGCTTTTGAGTGCACTTATCGATTCTTTTCTTCTAGTTTCTTCTTGAATTAATCTAGTAGAAGCATTCTCCATTGTTATCTTTGTTTGATTTGCAATCGTGGCTATAGTCATAAAACTCTAGCATACTTGCAAGTAATACAAACACACTTTTTTCTTCTTGGACAACAACACTAGATCTTGCAAGTTGTTTCCCACAGCTCTAACATAGTTTAAATGAGCATCAACACTTTCATCTTCATCCATTTGTAGCTTGTAAAAGCTTTTCTTTTTAAAAAAAGCCTTGACATTGCATTCTTCAGACCAAAGGTTGAGATCACTCTTTTCCATGCACACATAGAAAAACCTACAGAGCTCATACGAAGTTGCTTTGCTACTCTTAGCTTGAACGTCTTCAAGAAATTTAAGTTTTTCGCCAAATTGAGACTGCATCTGCTGCTTTTGACCAAGTTTCTAGAACTCATTGATCATCAAATCTGCAGTAGCATTAATATTCATGAATGCAATAGTGGTGGATGTAGTAGTAGTTTGCTCCGCTGTATATGGAAGCATTCCAATATTTGATTCATCATCAGAATCTTCATCCTCCTCTCGTACCACATCCTCCATAACATTTTGTAAAGACGTATTTTATGTATGGCATTTCAGCTCACGTCTAATCCTCTTAAATAGACCTGCTAAAAACCACATAATCATAGCTTCATCAACAATTAGATCGGTATTACACTCAGATCTGAGGTGTTTAACCCGTTCAATATAGTCTCGCACCCCTTCCCTCTTTCCCATTTTAATTTTATTTAAAAGGAGAAAAGGATCCTCCATAAATTTTTGAGGTTCAAATCTTGTGATGAAGGCTTGTATTACAACTTCCTAATCTACACGTTTGGTTTCATTTTGATTAAGAACCAATCTTGTGCAGCTCCAGTTAAGGCCATCTAAAATGGCTTAAGTTTATCTTGTGAAAAAACTTCGCCATATATCTCAGAATAGATTTTGAGAAATCTGACAAGGTCGGATTACACATTATACTTTGGAATCTCTAACCGAGGTGACCTTCTAACAATCACTGGTGACATCCATTGTGAATCACTTCAATTAGGCAATGAGATTGGATCTAGATTTTTCAATCAAATCCTATCTCAGATCAGATTTGGAAAACTTATATCACTTGAGAATAATCATATTTCTGATTTCTTGGAAAAAAATATTTGATCAAGCGATTGACACTTCTAAATAGGGATCTTTTAGAATCACTACCCGATTATAATAGAATGACTCAAAAATTTGGCAAAGGCTAGATCTGGTAGATCAGACGCTAAAAATAGAACAGACGAAGACTTCTTGGACGAAGGTAAACTAGGTGAAGGTTCTTCACTGCTATTTTGGATAAAAAATCACTGATCTGGCTATTTTTAGGCAAATCTGGTAAAAACAACCTTCGTCGAACTCGGAGACAATAAATCTAATTCAGATAAAGCTAGGATAGTGTCGTAAAACAGTGGTCGTGAGCGCAGCGGAGGCTCGGTTGCTCAGAGCGTAGGCGTGTAGGAACGGAAACGCAACAGTTAGCAACAGAAATATTCAAGTAGAAGAATTCATACAGTTTGCACAAATGAACGACCCAATAGTGAGACAAAAAATGCACTCTGATAAATATCAATAGTGAGTGCAATGGCTTGAAGTAATAACTTTAGCTTGCTGAGCATGTGGATCCTGAAAAACTTTGATCTTCAGATTTAACATATCATTAAATTCGAGATGTTGCTCCTTTGATAGAGCTCTTGTGAAGTAATATGCTGCCATGTGATTTGTTCTGTAGAAAATCAATACTACTTCCTTACTGTGCACTTTCTCTCTAAGGTAGTGATACCTGATTTCTATACATTTGCTATGAGAGTGAAATCTCGGATTGAGAGATAGCGAATTGTGCTTTGATTGTCACAATAGATTGTTGTAGGAAGTGGTTGTGCAAGATTGAGGTCTGCAAGCAGTTGCCTAAGCCAGATCGCCTCTTTGGTTGTATTTGTGGTAGCTATGTATTTGGATTCTGTTGATGATAATGCAACTGAGGCCTGCTTTTGGCTGTTCCATGAGATTGGGCCTTGGTTGTATAAAAATACAAATTCTGAAGTTGATTTTCTGGTGTCGACATCTCCTGTCCAATCCACATTTGTGTAGTCTTCAAGGATATTGGCAGTTTGGCTGGCTCCATAGCAGATGCCGAGAGTTGTCTTTGCTTGAATGTACTTCACGACTTTTGTTAGCGCTTTCCAATGAGCTATGTCTGATTTGACAAGAATTGGCTGAGTGTACTGATCGAATATGCAAGGTCTGGTCGCGTGCAGAGCATTGCGTACATCCATGAGCTGATGATGAGTTGAGACAGGTAGCGCTTCATCTCCTCCTTTTTTGCCTCAATTTGAAGAGACTGTTCCTTTGATAGTTTTAGTCTAGGGTCTAGTGAAAATTGACTGGATTTGTAGTTGGCCATTCCATACTTTTCCAGCACGTTGTTGAGATATCGTTGCTGACTGATAAAGATCAGTTTGCTGGGTCGATCTCGTTGAATTTGGATTTCGAGACAATAGTGGGCTGGACCCATGTTAGTCATCTTGTATTCTTGGGCCAGCATGCACTTTGTATCCTTCATCAGATTCAGATTAGTATATAATTACTGAATAAGAGTGTATCACCTACGTAGAGAGTAATGATGATGAAGTATTCTGATACAGATTTGAAGTAAACATTCGAGTCTGCTGAGTTTGGAATAATACCATTCTCTATAAAAAATGCATTGATCTTCTGGAACCAGGCTCTGGGTGAATTGACGCATGTTTGACGACTGGGCTGAATGTTTCTAAATAATCTAGACCTGGAATCTGGAAAAAGCCTTTGGCGACTAGCCTGGCCTTGTAACGATTTCCATTTGCATGGAATTGGTTTTCGATCCTTTGGAAGCTCAGTGAGTGTCCATGTTTGATTCTCCATAAGAGAATCGAATTCGGTGTCCATCGCCAATTTCCACTAGTCAGCATCAAGAGTAGACATCGCCTCAAAAACTGTGATCGATTCCTGCACAAAGTAGCAGGCCGGATCATCCATAAATCTGGATGGAGGCTGTCTGGACATATTCGACCTCCTGGGTTGAACTTCGGTCCTCTGATGTGGGTTGACTCGTTGAGGTTCTGACTCATCTTCTGAATCAGTGTCGAGATTCTGTAGTTGAATCTCTAGATCGCAATTGACTGGTTGTTCGATCCGTGAGTCAGAATTACCAATAGCTTTCCGTACTGTTCATCTAGTTGCTGGTAATCTTTTGTGAGAAATTTACAACTTTCTGCAAAAATATCGGTTCTCTGAGAAGAACCTTCGCCTAAACCTTTGCCAGAGTCTATGTCAATCCTACTTACTATTTTTGATAATTTGTAAGTTGGGCCAACGTTTTTTTCATGGCCATTTGTCATATTAATCTATTTTTGTCAAAAAGGAGTTTTTTTTTGCAAAAATAATAGTATTACTCTTGTAACCTTCGTTGACTCTGCAAAGGATTCTATTTATAGTAAGTCATCATGTGAGAGTTTGATGAATATCCTATTATCAGGATCTTGCAAAAAGTCTATTTTAGTCCTCGCCCAATTGGAAAAATTGATTGTTCACCTACCAGAACCTTCGCCAGTTCTATCTGTTAGATTTCTTATGCTCAGCCTTAAACAAATTGTTCAAGTAATGAGCATCCTGAAAAATCGAAGGCCGACAACATATTTTTAGGCCTTCACATTTTTCCCTTTGAGATTTTCTATGCCTTAGAAATCATTTTAAGACACCTTTGCCTTTTTGCTCCTTAGCGAAAAATGTGACACATTGGCCAAGTGGCCAGAATGCCCTAGAAATCATTTTAAGACACCTTCGCCTTTTCGCTCCTTAGCGAAAAATGCGACACACTGGCCAAGGGAAATCATTTTTAAGGCACCTTCGTCTTTTTCGCCTTTTTCGCTCCTTAGCAAAAAAATGCGATACACTGGCCAAGTGGCCAGAATACCTTAGAAATCATTTTTAGGGCACCTTCGCCTTTTCGGCCTTTTTTCGTTTTCCCACATTTTGGCTTAGAATTCCACCTAAGTCTGTCAATAACTTATGGTTGGTGCACGAAGGCACCCGCCTTACCCAAGAGGAAGTCGGTGGTTTGAACAAAGGAGGCTATATTCTTAATTCATGTGAGAATATCAAGACAAAAGTGCCTTCTGTGCAAAAACAAAAAGAATCCACAACCACACAAGTTGAGACTACATCAATTCCAATTACTGCAAGTGCTTCCATCAAACGCCAACGCATGCGCCACAGAACAGGAATATCATTGATTGCAAAACGGAAAATGCAAAAGGGTATAGCATTGAACGGACACCTTTGTGACATCATAAGAGATCCAGCACAAAATAAAGAGATATATGTGATAGAGAGCTTTGATAGTTTCAAAACAGGAAAGGGATACCAAGTGACAATAGGTGCCAAAACTATATCTCTTGGAAAGTATATTGCTTGCAAACATATGTACTACATATTTTTGAAGGTGAAGGGACTAGATGCAAATCAGAACATGTTCATTCATCAGCCTGTGCTCAGCACACACGCGCTTTTCCATGTGTTTGCAGCATCTAATTTTTGCTAGTTTAGAGATATATCGGAAGCTAACTCTTTAAAGCTATATAGTATAAGCTTTTTGTTTGGTTATAGAGAAGTGTGCATTTTGTTTGAAAAGTGTTGTGTCCTCGTAGAAGTATTTTGGAATGGGAGACACAATATTTCGAAGCGAAACATTTTTGGTTTCGTTGATTTGGCTTAGCTCTTGACAACTTGTGGAGCTATTAGCCTTAATAACAAGGCGGTTTCCTCTTTAGGCCCTCCAAAGTAATTAATAAGGATAATAGGCCAACAAGGGCCCAATGTAGTTTAAATAAGACTTAACAAGGGCTAATTATCCCTCAAGATAGTTAAGTTAAGTTAAGTAAGAGCATTGCCTGTAACTAGGCAAGAGAAATCATTTTGTGAATCTTTTGGCTCATTTGCAAGTGAGAGCTTCTAGCTTCCTTGTGAATGTGAGCCATAGGGATCTCCATTGCTAGGTCTCATGTGCCCTATCCACATGAATCAATGCTCCATTTCCATTGATTGTACTCTTTCTTTCATTACTAATGTGATTCCATTGTGATGTCATTGTTTCTAGCTTTCTATGGATATGCTATATTGAATGCTTTGTACTTTTCTTGCTTCTAGCTTTACTTCCATTGTAATTGCTATTAGCTTAGATTTGGCACATGGCAAGAGGTAGACAAGTTGATCCAATGCCATCAACTTCACAAGAGGTGGGGGACATGCTTCAAGATGGTCAAATTGTTGTAGAGTGGAAAATACATAACTCTTTTTGGGCAATTAGGAGAACATCTATTAATAGTCATGTGAAATGTATGGGGTGGCTACAAAAGGAGGAAATGGCAAGACACAGCAAACGATGTGGTTTTGCAATAATGATTGCACTCACACATGAACTCCTGATAAAAACATCACTCCAATCCCATGAAAACTTCCCAACATATGGTCTGTCCTTGAAGGAACAACTTTGTCGCAGGTTGAAGTTGATGTGTTGACCCTGGGAGGATTTCAACTCGAGGTGAAACCTGTCAATGAGACTAATAAAGGCAAATCTTCTACTCCTCAGGAATCAGAAGGGTGTGCTAGAAAGACAAAGCCCCCAACAAATGTTGGTAACATGCACATTAAATTTCGGTCAAAATTTTCACAGGCATCACAAACACATATTGAAAGGGCTTTGAAAATGAATGCCACTGTACTTACAGAGAAGATTGTTAAGGATGGTCAGCATGAAATTTTTGAAGTCGAGACAGATAGTTCTCTAGAGGTAGGACTATGATATGATGTTCACATTTCTACTAGCCCATCTTGCACTTGCCCAGACTTTCAAAAGAGGGTTGAAAACAAGAAGTCCTACATGGCTTCCAAGCACCTTTATTTTGTATTTTTGAGGACCATGGGCTTGGATCAGCAAAGTAATATGTTCATTCATCAACCTATTTTAAGAGAAGCAGAGGTATTCTAGGCCCTTCATCGTGAGAGGACTTACCCTTGAGATAGTCACATATACCATTGTGTATATGATGGCATGTTAGTAGTCTGGCCACAAACAACTTGCATGGGACATGTTTGTTACATTATTGTCACAAGTTCAAGCAATATAGGGATAATTTGTGATTAAAATATGAATGGTCTTTTAAAGATGTACTTACATTTGATGTAGTGTTCTGTAACAATCCATGGGACTATGGGTGTGGTCTTATGTGACCTTGAATAATATCTGAATTTCCATTCTAAATTCAATGTCAAAGGCCTCCCTTATTGTGTTCTTTGTTTATTTTATTTTGGAAAAAGTTGTCTTTTTGTGCCTACATGATGTTTAATGATATCTATCCTCGATGTATCTATGTTATCAAGCAATTTGCATAGTTCAAATACCTAGAAATAGGCCTTTTTGTTTGTCTTAAAATAGGTGTCTATTTCAATACGACAACATTTATTTATAAGCTTTCCAACTAAATATAGAAAAAACACTAGATTTCTCTTATTTTACCAAGCACAAATATGTGATTGACTTTTGTTTTTGTTGGAATTTTAGAAGAATTATTGAACAACATTTCGACGGTTTTGTTGTGTTCATAGCATATGGATGTGACTTGATTTTATTTGTAACAAAATTTTCCTAGTGAGGATATTTCATTTTTTCTAGCAACATCGAGTCAAAGAAATTTGTTTGGATCTTTAGTTTAGCTCTAGTGGTGCCTCTACCTATGCTCAAAGATCAGTTCTAAACTTTCAAAGGGCACTACAAAAGTCCTAGAACTTACTTGCATCAAAATCTACACTTCAACACATTTCTAGCAATAGGGCACTTGAACATTACGGATCATCATCAAGATTTTGCCAAGCATTCAAAGTGAATGGAGTCTCCACGGCCTCTGAGCATAATCTGCATTAAATGAAGCCTACTTGATCCATAAAACACTCAAATATTGCTATGATTGTGGTAAAGGTCGTTTGTTGGTTTGACGAAGCTAGATAGGCAAAGTAACTTTCCATAGACTGCAAAGCTATAAAAATTTTATTGATGAGATTGTTTATTGCTATAACAAGATTCTTTAGTAAAATCATAAGAGTTTGGAATTTTCAAATATGTGTATCGAATCTGAAAAAAAAATGATGCATATCAAAGCTCCAAACATAACAATTTTAAATATGCTTAGAAAAGCTTGTTGAGAAATGTTGTAGGAAATTCATGGTTACATAAATAAGGCTCTATAGTTGTGTTTGAAACAATCTTAGTTGCATGAGGTCCTAAAATATAGTGTCTTGTCTTGCTGAGCATAGGTCTGATTGATCTATTTTGCGCCATGATTGCTCATGGAAAATAAGTAGCATCATAGTGTAGTGTTGCCTTTGTGCATAGTCATGACCAAAATTTGGGGTAATAATACATGAACCTTATAAGATTGTAATGATTTTGAAATGTAATATATATTCAATATTTCCTATGCACATTTGGTCATGCATTCCAATATCATGTTGTACATTTGCATGATATCAAAATTTTCACTTCCATTCCTCAAAATGCTACAAAAAAATGTGCCAACATGTCATAGCCCTATTATTCAATTGTATCCATTGAACCTTTAATACTTCGAGAGCTACATAATACGTGTTGTAGCCATATTTACTTTTTCCAAGCATCATCAACATTTTAAGACATTTATGAAATGCATGCTTAAGGGATTCACACTTTCTTCAAAGGCCTATAATCATTCGAGTTCTATAATCGACCCTTGAAGTACTTATCCCATTGGTCAGAAATGAACTTCACATAAGGGCATGTCCAATTGTTGAAGATCAACCTTTATTCTACAAGTCAAATTCCCAAAGCATATATACATCTTAATAAGTGAAAGTATTCAAAAAACTAAGAAGATCTATAAAGTAAATGTAACCACCCATGATTTGGATGTGTATGGCATTGCTTGCTTTGCTGCCATTTCCCATGAAAAGACACTTAAACTAGAGAAAATAAAAATTATTAAATAGGCCTAAATGCTAACTTGTACAATCAATTAATGTGAAGAGCCCAGTAATTGCAAGAATATTTCTTTCTGGATCACTCAAATCCGAGCTCATACTGAGAAGATATTTAACATCAAATAAGTTAAAAAAAAATGGCCTCAAAAAGTTAATAAACCTTAAATCTCCTCTTAACGCAACTAACATTTAAAATAATTTATGAAACTAAAGAAGAATGGGTTCTAGCACAACACCTAGTGGGTAAGTGACTCTAGACATTTGTATGCTTCCCGGTGTCTAAGGGTATCTCTTAAACCAAGGTCTATCTCTTACGTGGTAGGTTTTTCCAACACCAACAATTGTTATTGTTGGAAATTATTTGGTAAAGCCAGTTCATAGTTGGAGCTTATATAGGATTTTCAAGAAGCCTTTTGATGGGTTTTCCTCCACGAAAACTATAAGGTCAAAGATAATTTTTTTTTTTAACACATACATATCTGCAAGTTTTTGGAGGTGTTATGTGAATTGAATTCTTGAGCAGTAAAATTCTAAAACCATTTTCTTTGATTATTGAAACTTTGAAAGCTACTATTGGAGTTTTTGGAATGATTTGAGTTCTTAGAGCTTTTGCATTTGCACATTTACTTTTGTTGTTGATCCGAGTGCTGCCTTCGATCTTGTTTAAGCTCTGTGCACTACCAAAGTTTGCAACCAGTTTAATAAATTACGGTATCGAAAAATGATTTTGAGAGGAGATTGAATTCAATTTTGCCAAAAGTTTTGCAAGTTATTTTTGTTTCTAACTTTTTGATGATAAGGCAAAGTTTCAGCCTCAATAAGGGATTATTGCCCTTGGAATTAAGGCTGAGAAGTTGTTCATTAAAAAGTTGTTCTTTGAGTACTTTTAGTCAAAGCAATCGAAATTTTTTACTATGGTAGATGAAGTTGAATGCTGCAGGTTATTTTTGTTTCTAGATTTTTGATGATAAGGCAAAGTTTCAGCCTTAAGGGATTATTGCCCTTGGAATTAAGGCTGAGAAGTTCATTACAAAAGTTGTTCTTTGAGTACTTTTCGTCAAAGCAATCAAAATTTTTTACTATGGTAGATGAAGTTGAATGCTGGATTTTATCCCTTGGTATGCTTTTTGCATACTCTCTCTCTCTCTCTCTCTCTCTCTCTCTCTCTCTCTCTCTCTCTCTCTCTCTCTCTCTCTCTCTCTCTCTCTCTCTCTCTCTCTCTCTCTAATGAAAAGTGTTTTGTGTTGGACAAAATGTGATTCTCGTGTTTTGATTCGTCTGTTCGAAATGAGGTTTTTGACTTACCTTGGCCATTGACTTATCTTGACCATGAGCATTGCTAATTACGATTTTGACTTATATTGTCCATTGATTTATCTTGACCATAAGTGAAGTTGTTAATTATGGTTTTGGCTAGTTGTCAATTGCATGCTTGAAGTATTGCTAATTATGGTTTTGGCTAGGTGTCAATTGCATAATGACTTCATGCTCTTGGAAGCTTTTGCTTCCAATCCTAGGAGAGATGCTTGGAATGAAAAGAGGTCTTCAAGAGAGAGAGAGAATTCATTAATATGAAACAGGTTCATGGTAGGAATTTTAAGGCGACATGCAAAAACTACAAAGAATGTCACTTGAGAGAGAGAGAGAGAGAGAGAGAGAGAGAGAGAGAGAGAGAGAGAGAGAGAGAGAGAGAGAGAGAGAGAGAGAGAGAGAGAGAGAGAGAGAGAGAGAGAGAGAGAGAGAGAGAGAGAGAGAGAGAGAGAGAGAGAGAGAGAGAGAGAGAGAGAGAGAGAGAGAGAGAGAGAGAGAGAGAGAGAGAGAGCATTACGGCAGGCTAGGAGGAGGGATGGGCATCTGCGCCCAACATCGCACCTCTTTATCTACCTATGATCCATAGAAGATTAAGCACTACAGCTTTTTCTCATGATGTTTTTAGATTTTTTGCAAGGTTTGAGGAAAAAAGCATCCACAAAGCTATGCTATCAGAAGAAAATATAAGAAACACCAAGACGGTAGGGCATTTCTTCCTGCTGGCAGCTCCCAACCCATGTCTACTACCATGCGTACTTTTATTTAGCTTCACATAGCTATGCCTAACTACTTTATTATAAGTTTTTAATACACACTCAAAGCCACAATCTGAAATTTCAGAAAAAGCTTGTTCTGAATGTTTAGTCTCCTTTGATAATCAATCTTTGAGATTTAGTTTTCAGCTTAATATAATCCAAAAAGTTGTGTCTTAAAAGATTTATCCCAATAAGAAACCTTTACTAAAATTCTAAGTCACAAACATAAAAATTTTCACACAAGTACTACTACTAAAAAACGGTTTGCGACTCGGAAGAATAAAAGTAGCATTTAGCCATTCCAGCATTCCTTTTATGCCAAAAAAACTGCCTGTTTCACTGACAAAAACAAAACAATCAACACTTGTTGACAAATTGAAAGTGAAACTAAGAGAGAGAGAGAGAGAGAGAGAGAGAGAGAGAGAGAGAGAGAGAGAGAGAGAGAGAGAGAGAGAGAGAGAGAGAGAGAGAGAGAGAGAGAGAGAGAGAGAGAGAGAGAGAGAGAGAGAGAGAGAGAGAGAGAGAGAGAGAGAGAGAGAGAGAGAGAGAGAGAGAGAGAGAGAGAGAGAGAGAGAGAGAGAGAGAGAGAGAGAGAGAGAGAGAGAGAGAGAGAGAGAGAGAGAGAGAGAGAGAGAGAGAGAGAGAGAGAGAGAGAATCTCCTCCTTCCTATCTCTTGCTTGCTTGCAAAGCTCTCCTTTTTCTTTGTGTGTGATTCTTGTGGATGATGAATGCATGTATTGTTTTGTTAATCATGCTATCACAATCACAAATGATCCTAAACCCTTGCATTCATCCATTAGTTTCAAAACTAATCAATAAAATCTACACACAAGCACACACAAGCAAAATAGGTGTTAGAAATATATATTGGAATGATCATTAAGATCCACAGGTAGTATTTCCTTCATTGTTCACTCCCTTGAGAAGATCAACCTATTGAGGAGAAGATCTAGAGCCAAGGATGCCTAGATAAACCAAAAGAAACCAAGAACCAACAAGAGAAAAGTAGAAACCAACAAAGAAGACCCAAAAAGAAGAAGATAGGATGAAGAATCTCACCCCAAGATCTAAGCCATTCCACTTCTAGATCTCACACTAAAATTGACAATCTTAGTAGGCTTAGATCTCCATTCTCATTTCTCCCCATTAGATCGAAACCCGATACTACATGACTACTCACCCAGTTGGAGATCCAAAACCCCTTCTTTGCTTTCAAGATCCCACCCGATTAGGGAGGCACGGAAAGGGTCCAATGGCTTGTCAATATTTTGACCAAAGTGCCACATGGCCCCTTTGAAGCATCGACACTGCTTCATAAAAGGACATGCATGGACAAAACGGCCCCAAAACCAATAATGGTAAGCCATATAATAGGAGGAAAAAAGTTTTTTTTTATCAATTTGGAAGCTGTTGCTCCCAACTAAGAAATTCTATTGCAAGAAAGTGGTTTGTTGAAACTAGTTCCTTACGAGTTGTGATCAGCTTGATCCTAGTGTGAACTAAGATCCATGAGTTGATGCAAGGAATGAAATTCAATTTAACAATATATTCTTTTGAGATAATCTTTGGTTGAGATTCTGGTTGCAAAATAGTACTCTTTGAGAAATATTTTCTCCTAGAGTTAACCGAGTTACAAGATTCTCATTTGAAAAGCATTGTTTAGAGATCATGTAAGATCTGTAGAGATATGCTATGTAGTGAATTATTGTGAGATCTCGATTTCTTTGCACAATTTCTTAATCATGTGGATCTACAATGTATTCCTTAGACTGAGTTTGTAAGCATGCATAAACTAGTCATTAATACATAGGCATATTGATGAGAATTGTATAGAGACAATTTCTCATTATGCTATAGTGATATCTCGTTAAGAATTGCTTATTGGCCTAAGTGGATTTATAATCATGTGGTGTTTAAGTTGGGATCCCCACCTAAACATTCAAATATCTTCTAAATCTGTTATAGCTAACCGAGTCAAGAGTGCTACTTTTGAGTCGGTTGTCTGAGTCAACAATATGACCTTACTTATAGATATTGTTGTTGTATTTGCAACCTTTATGAGTCATTTTTGATTTGTTTAAAAGGTTTTATGCACATAGAATACACAAAAACTCTTGGTCTTAATCTGTTTTCAATTGGGAAAGAATAGAATGCTATCCCGGAAACTCAGAGTGAGTTGGATAGTTGATGGAAGCCGAAAGTCAGAATTTCTTGCAAGGAAGTTCCAGTGAATCTTAAGTTATTCTAGATTAGAATTCAAAAGTATTAGAGTCTAGATGCACTCTAGAATAAATCTTAACTTTAAAACGAAACTTGGTGTCATGTCTGAAATAAGAAAATTTTGAGGATTACAATTCCTTTATAGGCATTGTAAGTGAGTTGAATAAGTCTGGAATTTTTTTTGTGAAGGACTTTTTATAGAAACTCATATGTCTCCCAAGAAAAATAAATGCTCTCTTATGATTAGGTATGGTTTAAAAATCTGATGAGTTGTGATTGAAAAATCACAATTCAGATTCTAGTTTATACTTGATCAATAGGAGAGGGCAGCATTTGTGGTGAGGGTACCTTGGATGAATAAATAGAATGACGCAATTTGGTTAGTGACTGGCCATCTTACCAAATTGACTACATTTATTTGGGTAAAAACCACCACAAAGGCATTTGATTTAGCTCAGGTACTTGTTGAGCGTCTATTTAGACTCTACGGATTACCAAGTGACATTGTGAGCAATCGCAATCCGGGGTTCACCGGTCACTTTTGATCAGCCATATTTGAGCTTTTTTGATTCATCCCGAGATGGATGGTCAAACAAAAAGAACAAATTAGTCAAGGGAACAAATACTTCGAGCATATTTTTCTCAACGACAATCTCATTGGGAGAAGTATATGCCCTTGATTGAGGTTGCCTATAATAGGGTATCACGTTCTCTTATTATTGAGTATAGGATAAGGATCCAAGAAATTATGATTGACGAATCATAGTTCAGATTCTAGTTTATACTTGATTATTTAAGAAAAGGATAATGTGCATGATCAAAAGATCAAATGCTATGTGTAAATGTCTCTTGATGGCAATCTCCTAAGAGAGGTTGTTATCCTTGGTGGAGATTGCTTGTAATATCAGTAAGCATTCGACTACTTGTTATAGTCGTTCATGTGTATGGTTTTGAGCCTAGATCACTATAAGGGAAAGCTCCTCAAGATCCTACTTACAAGACAAACACAACAGAAAACACACTATGGAAAAACCACCCAACCAAATAGAAGCAACCAATGAACCGTAGCAGCTTCACCCCCAAGCCAATGAATAGGAAGCATGCTAGTAGAGTGAGAGCCTGACAATGAGTCAACCACAAGATGGTGTTGTAGGGCAAGTTTGGCCTCCTTATATAGAGCTTAGAACCACCTATGCACTTAGTCATGCAAGGTCCTAACTCCCCTCTACATAGATTCTTCTAGAATAGAATCTCTATGCATGGATCCTCTATTCATAGAACTGCTATTGATAACTCTACACATGCACATACGGTTTCAAACCTTGTACTAACTCCATTAAGTGTGTTATGGGCCTCACAAGGATATTAGTTACTTTCGGGTCACGTCCAGTATGACGTGGAATAACGAACAGCTTGATTCATTGGAGTACTGTGTATCGAAGACTAGGAATATACTAAATCCTATGTACTTGTCAT
This sequence comes from Diphasiastrum complanatum, assembly GCA_029204225.1. Taxonomy (NCBI): domain Eukaryota; kingdom Viridiplantae; phylum Streptophyta; class Lycopodiopsida; order Lycopodiales; family Lycopodiaceae; genus Diphasiastrum; species Diphasiastrum complanatum. The sequence continues at coordinate 33,168,736 of CM055106.1, forward strand.
GGACATAACATTCTTCTCCCCTTAATCTGGTTTTGTCCTCAAAACAAAAAAGAATTACAAGAACAGTTCCTTTAACTTTCTTCAATAACCCTGAAAATCATTATCCTTAGTCTGACTTTTTTATCAAACAAGTAATCAGAGTTAAAATTGGGTTTCAATCGTTAATCTCTGTTCTGGAGTACAAACTCAGGTTTGAAAAATACACGAAGCAATAAATTTCTCATCTGGGTTATACTCATCACAAGTTAGTAATATCACCTTCATGTAAAACACTTACATGAATCACTAAGTGGAATATCATTTAACTTAGGAGATTAAGTTAAAGAACAACAATAATAATAATTACAGTCTGAAATTATCCACAAGCTCTGATAGACAATTTAAAAACTTCCAAGTACATATATCCTTAGACTCCAAAATTCTAAATATAATAATTTATTCAACTATAATCTATAGGAGAATCATTAAAATATTAAATGATTAAAACTCAACTATGGGTATCCTCTTGAGTTAAATGCCCCTATTTCTAGCATCAAAATAGCAATCATTCATCTTAATAGATTTGTCTGTCCCCGATGAAAACTGGAGATCTAATTAAAAGAACTATACTCAAGCATCTGCAGACCATAATCTGTATTAAAATAGCATCCACTAGATAAATTAAATTATCCACAAATAAAAAACTTATATTGTGAGAATGTTTGTGAGATCTATAGGCTCTCAATAAAACATTGGAGTAAAGAGATTCAAAACACTGATATGAATTCTTACTCAATTAATAGATCAAGATTTAATCATCACATTTAAGAATCATCACAATTCCTTATAATCCTCTGAGAATAATTAAGTATCTATTTATGATTCATCAATCATAAATATTTAGATTTATATGATTCATCAATCATCACTCTCTGGAATTCAAAACCATACTTAATCATTTAAGGATACTTGAGTATATGTCTAGCATAACTCAGGAACCAATAAGAATCATTCTAAAATCTTTTCCAACAGGAAAATGTTGGATTTTAGAAACATTCTCCATATATTCAAGTTCTAGATTACACTAGTAATTAAAGACAAAAAGCATACCAAAATGATAATGACAATCATCTTCAATCACAAAAAAACTTTAGATTACCATCTAGAATCAAATCTAGATACCCAAAGTCCTGCTGAATATCAATTCAATTATTATTCTCAAATTCATTATGATTCATTATCCAATTGAGCTCTTTGAGATACAATCACTAATAAACAGAGTCTATTCCTCAAGTAAGGAATACTCTATACCAAGAATACTGTATATCCAATGCACATAATTTTAATTGATGAATCTAGATGATTCACTAATCATGCGTCTTACAAGCAATATAATTCAAAACTATCAGTTTCTGATGAATCCTCATCACATTGATCATTTTGCCAATTAATGTCATCCAGGAGTAATTAAGTACTCAAATTAATCTTCCACAAAAAGATCCATTAGCTTTAAAAGTATCTGTCTCAACAATATTTGATCATACACTTATGTTCACTGACTAGGTTAAGTGCACCAAATAACCCTAGTAACTAGGAATACATAGTAGATCCATACAAGATTAGTCGTACACATATGTGAATAATCTCACTATGAGCTAGTACATAAACACATTTTTATCTAGCAGATTTTTCCAGAATCCACATATGTTACTCATATATCTCACTGAGAATCTTGTAGCTTAGCTACAAAAGAATTTCTATTTCTCATGAGTAAATAGCATATCCGGAAAATCTCTGAGATGAATAAAATTCACTCCTAGCAGTTTTTCAATCTAATAACATAATTTCTTCCACTCAATCAACCCCTCATTGATTCTAGTACTCAAACTAAAATTAGGTTGATTTAACACAAACATTCCAGATTTAAATCCTGATCAAACTTACTCATATTCAAATGGAATAAGTAACTTTTGACCTTTCATTGTACTACTTATAGATAATTACTCAGATTTCAAACCTGTTCTAGTTCTAGATTGTCCACACAATCCCTAGAGAATTTCTCTTATTCAAAAAGTTCCAATTAGAAATCACTTTAACCCTAGTAACCAGGAATACATAGTAGATCCATACAAGATTAATCGTACACATATGTGAATAATCTCACTATGAGCCAGTACATAAACACATTTTTATCTAGCAGTTTTTTTCAGAATCCACATATGTTACTCACATATCTCACTGAGAATCTTGTAACTTAGCTACAAAAGAATTTCTATTTCTCATGAGTAAATAGCCTATCCGGAAAATCTCTAGACGATAACATTCACACCTAGAAGTTTTCCAATCTAATAACATAATTTCTTCCACTCAATCAACCCCTCACTGATTCTAGTACTCAAACTAAGATTAGGTTGATTTAACACAGACATTCCAGATTTAAATCCTGATCAAACTTACTCATATTCGAATGGAATAGGTAACTTTTGACCTTTCATTGTACTACTTATAGATAATTATTCAAATTTCAAACTTGTTCTAGTTCTAGATTGTCCACACAATCTCTAGAGAATTTCTCTTATTCAAAAAGTTCCAATTAGAAATCACTTCCAGAAAAAAAATCTCATTTCTATACCACAATTGGTTCTCTTCCATAAACCATGCAACCAGCAGATCCCTAGATAGAATTTAATCCCATCACTTCACGCCTCATTTTAAAGAAATTATCAATTTCTATAAAAGCTAACTAGAAAGATGACATATGAAAATATCTAAATCCATGAAAAGTTAGTAATAAACGCATTCCACAAAAGGATTCACTCAATTACAAACAAGACTTTTCTTTCAAATATTTTCAACTTGAGTGACAGTATTTTCATTCCTTAGAAATCCATCTATGCAACAGAGATATCCTAGGTTTAAGAAATTGAAACACTTTGACCTTAGAATCTATCTAAATTCCAAGCCTATTCACACAAGTAGTAATTTATATGACATAACACTCTTTCAGAAAAATAACTTCAAGCTGGAAAGAATCATATAAACCAGTTTGATATCTTATATTCGAGAAATTACTAAGAAATAAAGGATTAATTAAAAAAGCAAGAAATAGATTTGAGGGCCTCTGATTTTGTAAATAGTGAGATACCAGATAGCTTGGCTTAAATCTTCCATGTTTAAACCTCCTCAAGAAGGCTTGTTAGAGCAGTGATGGAGGTGAGATTCATAGTAGTCTCAATGGTCAGAGAGAACTCATCTCTATATCCTAATCCTTTTGGTACTAGAACGTGTAAAACGATAGCTCAATTCTTCTAGGAACACTGAGAAACCAATGTAGACTATGCACAATTTTGGCTCATCGCTCCAACACACACATTACAAGAACCCCATCTTTTAGCCTTATCATCTTGCACCTTCTTAGTAGGATTTTCTCTCACGTACAAAAAGACTAAGAGCTTCATTGTGAAATAGGATTTCAAGAAATTTCAACCCCTCAATCTCAAATCTACTAGGTTTCTATGCTAGTGAACTTAGATTCTTTGAAATTCACTGTTGATATCCCTACAACATAATTGAGTTAAAAGTGAATGAATGGAGATAAGTGGTGGATTTGTATGCTTGTTGACTGTTTTTCTAGTATGCATTTGAGATGAAGTGGTAGAACTTCGCTACAATGAGTATCAGCCTTATAATTGCCAGTGTAATATATTTTGTCTCTACTTATTCTCATTTAATATCCAATTTTTACGTGTGAGCTATCTATTATCATCCTTCAACTTGATTCAACTATGGATATTGTGGCATAATTCCTATTCAAATTTGTGATGTTAAGTCATTCTCTTCAGTTTGTCTTTTAAATCTGTGATTTGCTATAGATATGTTGCCTATTCTCACTTTACCTATTTTTCTCTCTACCTCTTTTGTGCTCCAATATTCTCCAAGTAATTCCAGCTGCTGATTGGCAATCTTGATTTTCTTTCTTGCACTAGGAAGAATGGAAATTTTTTGTTCTGATTGAGTGCTCTAGACCATTAGAAGTACAAGGCCCATTGATGTTATCCTACACAAAGTACGTATGATCAGCATATTAATTTCCATGAAATTCTTGCTTCTAAGTGTTGGTGAGATGATGATATGCAATTATAATGAATTTTTTTTTTGGTCTATTAAATAATATGCTTCAGTAGAATAAATGTCAGAATCTATCTCTGAATGTCAAGCAAAATATTATTCCAATAATGCATTAGCTAATGGTATCGACTTCAGATGTAATTTCCATCAAATTGAAAAATTGATTTCTTTCTTTTGTTGTGCGCTTAGGTAGTATCTTAATGGTGAAACTTGCTATAAATATGTTGCTATAGCAATTCTTTTTGCTATTAGTTATCGAAGAACTTTTATCTATGCTAGGTATGACTAGGCATTGTGGAAGACCTGTAAGTGTGCATGTTTGATGTTTGATGACTATTGAAGATACAAATATATTTTGGTGCTCATTTCACTTATTACACATGTTTGACATGTGATTTGGTCATCTATTTGAAAGTTTTGAAGCTTTGTATGTAAAACATCTTCATGTATGTATATCTGTGATTTTGTTTGCTGTTGGAGCAAGAAGTGTGACATATGCCTCTTTGATGCCCATTGAGGATGCAAATATACTTATGGTGCATAGTTCCATTTGAATGATTTGGATCCACATCCATTCCACAAAATCGAAAAAATAATCTAAATAAATATCAGGTACATAAATATTACAATGGTGTGATTAATAATACCATGGTGCCAGCTTTTAGATTATTGTGGTAGAGAATTTAAAATTGACATTTGGGTTGTTTTGAATCTCAAAATAATTTCCATTTTTCATTAGATCCATAGAATTACATAGTGATTGATCTTGATGAGTTTTTTGGTGCTAAATCTTGGAAAAACATCAATGTTTGTATGTTATTGATTGGATTTGACTTTGTGTCATTAAATTAATTAATTAACGCTAGGCTCAAGACCTTTAAAAGTGATCTGCAAGTCTTGAAAAACCATCAAGAGGAAGGAGTGTCTTTACGCAGTCTGCAGATTTACAAGTGTTCTTACACAGTCTGCAAAAATACATGGAGTTTGACAACAGTGTCGCATTTTTCGCATTTTTCGCCTGTTAGGAATTGCGAGTAAAAATGCAGAGTCGCATTTTTCGCATTTTTCAAAGTGCCTCAAATGTTAAGAAAATGACTCTAGCAAAGTGTGGGGCTACCCCAATATTAAGGAAATGAGATTTTATGACACTGTCATTTTTTTCACAAAAATCCGACACTGTCGCCTGTGGCAGTTTTAGTTCATTTCTACAGAATGACAGTTTTAGTTCATTTATGCAGACAGACTGTTTACGACAATTTTCACCGCTTATCAGCAATCAATTTCTGAGAAGGAACTAGATGAATGCCAGTGGACACCAGCCAACTAGCAATCGCATTTGATGACCTGATTACTTAGTATAAATCAACTGTTCATACATCTCTTTTCAAGTTTTGAAGTTTTTTGATCAATAGATCATCAGATATTGAATAGTTAGCTCTCTCTCTCTCCCAAGCTTGCGAGCTTGAACAGTCCTGAGCATTCTAAGTTGTTTAGAGATTGCTATTGTGCTTACTGCTTATCAGCATTGTGCTTAATTCAGACTTTCATTTTACTCACTCAGTGATAGCTTAGAGTACGCAGCTTCGATCTGCAACTTGTTGAACTCATTTACTTTTATTTCGTTTTCATACTAAATCAATACTATCTTTTATTGCATTTAGGTTCGTCTCAGAATGTATGCGTTTCTGTAGTTCTTCGCGACTAATTATTTGTCTGATAATTCAATGCATTATTGTTTGGCTACGTAATCACTATAGTACTGATGATTTCAAAGTTAGTTACTATAAGATCGAACGTGATTTCTATCACTATTGTTTTGTTTGAAATTGATAGGCGTAGCCATACATGAAGAACGAGGAAGATAGTCTATTCTGCTGCGCACGATAAGTTCTTTTTTCTTGTCGTTTCTTTTTATTCGAATCGTATTCGACCTACGAATTATTTTTATTCGAATCTTATTCGACCTATCTTTCACATACCTCTTTCCGACAGTAAGTTTTAGCCATGTTTTTGTCCAAAAATTGTCAAAATTGACTTGATTTGATAATTTCTTAATAGAAACTCATCTAATCTTCATTTCACCTTTGCAAGGGAGTCTAAGAACTGTGGCTAGAAGTCCATTGAGAGGGCTAGAAGCCAAATTTGAGATAATAAAGACAAGTGAAACCTTTGTGAGTTTCTAAGTTCAAATCAATTCCGATTTTCTTGGGCATTATTTTGTAGAACCCTTCTTAATAGTTCTTACTATCTAGATCAAGAGGATCTTGCCACTTGTGTCTTTGTGAACATCTAGTGAGTTGCTAGTGAGGCGAATTTTTGAAAAAAACTTAGGAAGGGCCAAGAAGTACAATCAAGTACAATTCATTAGGAAGATGGGAACTATTGGAGCTTTCCTTCTAGTGCCTAGTGAAAGATTGAACTCTACAAACTATTCCATATGGAAGTGAGAATGGAGTCGTTATCGATACTCCAATATCTCTTTGACATTGTCCTAGTTGAAGAGGATGAGCCTCTTGGAGGACAAGAGTTGGTAAATACAAGAAGAGAGATAGACTAGCATTGCATTGCATTAAGGTGAATGTTAGTAATGACCTTCTAAAGGAAGTGTCCTCTTGTACTTCATCCAAGGAAGTTTTGGATTCTTCAAAAGCTATATATGAATTCAACAATACTTCAAGAGTGCTTATGATAAGAACCAAATCTTACAAATCTTGAGGAGAAGTGATGAAAGTGCACAAGAGTATGTGGTAAGGATCAAGTCTCTCAACAAAGAGTTGGCCTCTATAGGAGAAAAGATCCTTGATAATGAACTTGTACAAGTGATCCTTATTACGACCATATTCAGTTAAGGACATGGAATAGTCCTAATACGGTAGACCGGCCCTCCGGTGTTCAAGATTATTGTTCACGGTGAGATTTAATTTCATGTCAAGGCCTGTTTGTGACTAATGACCTTGAGAGGACCCAGACACTCTAATTGAGACATATGGAGTAGTGCATGTACGTATGATGGATATAGGTAGGAGGACTGCATGAAGAGCTATGACGTATTTATATTTGGATTGCCTAGGGATTGCATGGGTTCATGCACAAGAATGTACTCTCTATATATTGGTGTAGAGATTCTCCCATTGACAACTTGCCAGTTGCTCTCTTCTCCTCAAGCATTCACATGGCATCACAATGATCTTGATGATATCTGTGAGAAATTGGCAAAAATATAGATTGGTATTTTTTATGATAGAAGTTTGTAAGTGAATCTAACATGTGTGGAGGATGTTCCCACATGTGGAGAATTGTAAAGTAAATAAAAATGTTTGATATAGGGGTCTCATAGAATTTCATAGTCAAGTTGATAGGGTCAAATTTGGCATAGATGGCAAATAATCCATTTCCACTTGTAATGCCACTATTGAGCCAAAATAGAGTAGGAGGCCAAACTTGTGCCAATTAGAGTGTAGACAAGTGTAATGCTTTTGTTTGATGAAGTTTAAGAGGTCCAATAGGATTTAGAGGTGGAACCATGTGTGGTCCAATAGGAATTTGAGGTGTGCTTGAATATAGTCCAATAGAATTTAGAGGTGCATGGATCAATGGTCCAATAGGATTAAGAGGTGGCAAAGTGTGATCCAATCATAGTTAAGCATAGTGGTAGTTCATGAATCTACTAGTATCATTGTACTCCTCATTTGGATCTAATTGATTTTCAGATTGAGTGGATTTTGAGTGTAAGTGATTTTCTAGCTTTCTCTCTCTACCCGAGGAGAGCAGCTTGTTTTTACTTAGATTACTTTTGGAACACTTCCCACACATGTGAGTGAGAGTTGGAAGTGATTGAATGCACGTAGTAGTGTGTTTTTGCCATAGAATCAAAGATAGATCTTGAATCTCAATCTAGTCTTGATCTTGGTGCATCTACACACCTTAGGAGATCACAAGTAAATGTTGTGGACAATCTACACGTGTGAAATTCAACATGGTATCAGAGCCTACCTAAGGTTACCATGCATTTTGATCCATCTAAGTGAAAACTTTTCATCAATCTTGAGCTAGAAATTGTCAAGGCCCATTTTCCTAGCTATCTTGTTCAATTTTGGATCAAAAGAGATCAAAAGGACATTGATTGGGTCTGACCTGGTATTATACGGAATCAGGTGCTTAGACACGTGTGAGGAACATCCAATTTCAGTTTGGGTGTTCTCTTTCATGTTTGATCCAAAAATCTTGCTAGTAGCTTGTTTTAAAGCTATTTTTGTCTAGTTTCTAATGCAATCAGTTTCATTCCATTTGGTTGAGCCAATCAAAAGTTATAAGCTTTTGAAGAGGGTTACGTAGGGCACCTAGACCTGGGTGGACACATTTGGTTTGGTCAAGAGATTGCCTGTTTGATCCAAAATCACAGTTGAATGCTTACCAATCTCATCTATATGTGATCTAGGCACTATTTTGAGATCTTAGCCATTTTGTTTCATGCAATATCATTGTATTTGAGTCAAATTTGGTTTCTTAGTGTATTTCACATGTGCTAAGAGTATTTGATCCTAACTTTGCTCATAATCCATCATTTGATGTGAAGTAGATCTAGTTTTGGAGAGATTGAGATAGCTATCCTATAGTGAGAGAAGCAACATTTTTTGTCCATCACTTTTATTTATCTCCACTTTACATGACTTCAATGAGTTCATACTTGTTGCAACCAAGTGAGAGATTGTCTACTTCCAATTATTCAATATGGAAGTTGAGGATGGAGTCCATCTTGATACTCCAAGATGTGATGGACATTGTACTTGGGATTGAGGAAGAGCCTCAAGTCCTTCAATAAAAACAAAAATACAAGAAGAGAGCTAGGATGGCTCTCCACTACATTAAGATGAATGTCTCTAATGAGATATTGAGGGAGATTGGTGATTGTTCTACATCCAAGGAAGCTTGGTATTGTCTCAAGTCCATCTATGAGGCTAAGAACACCTCTAGGCTCCTCACTTTTAGAAATCAAATATTCCAAAGTAGTCAAAAGAGTGATGAGAGTGCATCTAATTATGTTTTGAGAGTCAAGGATATTCATAGGGAGCTTGCATGTATTGGTGACTCAATCAATCAAAGTGAGCTAGTCCAAGTCATTCTCAATGGCTTGAGAGATGAATATGACAACTTATCCAATCCTATGCCATTAAGGAGGAGCTACCAAGTTTGGAGGCCCTTCAAAGTGTGCTTATTTCTGAAGAACCAAGACAAGAGTACAAACTCTTGAGGATGGACAAGCTATCACTCAATCATGATGATGGCAAAGTCCTATTTGCCAAGCACAAAGAGAGGAGTAAGAAGCAACATCATCACTTCTCTAATGACAAAGCTAAAGACCAAGATGGAGAGGAGGAGGATACCTCTCATGCTTCTAATTCAAATCTCAAGAAGAAGAAGATCAAGTGTTCTTATTGTGGCAAGAAAGGCCATTATGCCACCAATTGCTTCAAGAAGAAGAATCAACTCAATCAAGCCAACATCACCAATGAGAAATAAGACTATATTGCAAGTGATGGAGAAGGCTCTCTTATGGCATCAAGCTTCTCCTCTTCCACCTTCAACAAGGATGACTCATGGTATATTGATAGTGGAGCATCTTCACATATGTGTGGCTCCAAGCACTTTTTTTCATCTATTTTGCCTTATGATGGAGTCAAGAAGACCATATACTTTGCAAGTAAGCATGAGTGCAATATTTAAGGAGTAGGGATTATTCCCTTGAAGCTTGCATCTTCTAAAGATCTCTTTCTCAACAATGTTCTTTTTGTCCCAAAGCTTACAAAGAACATCTTAAGTGTTGGCCAACTTCTTGATAGTGGCTTTGATATCAATTTCAATATTGACAATTGTGTGATCAAGAAGGATGGTGAGATCCTTGCATATGGATCAAGATTTGAAGGCATCTGCAAATTGGATCCAAGTGAGAGTGCAAACTCTCTTGATGTTTCTTATATGTCCAATATTTCAAAGGAGGATGAACACACAAGATGCACATATCTTCTCTCTTCAAGTATTATGGTGTATGATTATTCCTTATTATTCAAAGCATATGTTGAGAAGAAATTCTCATTGAAGATCAAAGCTTTGAGGAGTATTGGAGCTCTTGAAGGAATAGCACCATATGAAGTTTTATTCAAGATGAAGCCTAAGGTTGATCACCTTAGTGAACTTGGTAGTGCTTGCTTTGCACATATTCCCTTGGAAACAAGAAGGAAGGATAATCCAAGCTCATGGATCATGATTGGATACTCATCCATCAAGGAGGCCTTTAGTGTCTTTACACTCTCTATTTCAAAAGTGATTGTGAATAGAGATGTCACATTGCATGAAGATTCAATCTTGGAAGTGGCCGAGATCGAGGCTTCTCAAGAAGCATCACAAGTTATCTTTTTTGAAGGTATTCAAGTTATGATGGGGCCAATGTGTGAGGAGGAGTTTCTTCTTCATATGATTTCAAGAAGATCTTCAAGATGCATGGCCGAGTCTTTATGGCTCACCTTACATGGCAAAGAGGGGCATCTTTCATGTTGTATCTACTACAACACATTCATATATGCTTCTCTTCCTTTGCTTGAAATGCTATCTTGCTTCATTGAATTTTTTGGATCTCAAAGTTCAAGAAAAGCTATACTAGTTTTGTATGATGCTTATGGTATGGACATGTTTCTTGTCATTATTGACTTATATGTGTTTCCAATACTTTTTGAAAGCAAGATATTGTATTGTCAAAAGTATGCTCTTGATTCTAGTAAGAACAAGATTGAGCTTGGTACTCACTTTTTTGAAAATCATGTTTTCACATGTGTTGAGGCAAATTGTAAACTCCTCTTGAGATTAAGTGAAGCATCCAAAGTAGACACTTACATGCTTGAGAGAGTAACTAGCCTAAAAAAGATCAATATAGTCTTTGATATCAAGATTAGATCCATCATGGATATAGTTCATTGTATGTGGACTAGTAAAGCTAGAAAGCATAATCTTGATAATCATCATTGTTTCACATCTTATGATCTTGATCTCCATGATCCTTATGAGGCTTGGAAGCCTCAGATTTCTCTATTTATGGTGCATCCATCATGCAAGTGAAACTTTCAAAGCAAAGATCATCATCAAGCATGGAGGAAGCCCATGGTCATAGTGGCATATTGATGGAGCACTCTTCAAAGGCATTGGCAAGAGATCTCTACCAAAGAGATCTTATCATGGATATGGTGAGGGTGCTGCTATGATGCATACCTTGGCTGATCTTCACTTCTTATGCATACCAAAGGATCCACTCAAAAAGATTTACAAACTTCTCAAGTGATCTAGTACCTTTCCAAGCTATTTTTTTAGGTGTGAGAAATTGGCAAAAATCTAGCTTGGTATTTTTTATGATAGAAGTTTGTAAGTGAATCTCACATGTGTGGAGGATGTTCCCACGTGTGGAGAATTGTAAAGTAAATAAAAATGTTTGATATAGGAGAATTTCATAGTCAAACATTTAGGTGTAGAATGTTGATAGGGTCAAATTTGGCATAGATGGCAAATTATCCATTTCCACTTGTAATGCCACTATTGAGCCAAAATAGAGTAGGAGGCCAAACTTGTGCCAATTAGAGTGTAGACAAGTGTAATGCTTTTGTTTGATGAAGTTTAAGAGGTCCAATAGGATTTAGAGGTGGAACCCATGTGTGGTCCAATAGGAATTTGAGGTGTGCTTGAATATAGTCCAATAGAATTTAGAGGTGCATGGATCAATGGTCCAATAATATAAATACATGTGCACTACTCGTTATAACTCACTCATTCAGAGACACAACAGTGAGATAAGACAACCAGAGATGTATATTGATGAATCAGATTCAGAGTTATAAAAATTCATTTTTAATCAATAGTTTCTTATTGTCTAAATTGTATTAAGTTGTCTCATACTTCCACATATATTCTTATACTTCCGCATATAATTTCCGCATGTATATTCAATCGAAACAAATACTGTTCTATTAGTACATAGGTCAGATAAAATTGCGATTGAAGACACTGATATTAGTTTGATTTATTTGAACTTGCATCGTGTTCTCTGTGGAAGAATAATTACTATTTTTTCTACAGTGGTATCAGAGCATATGAAATTAAAGTTGATACAGTGGTATCTTCGCATCCCTCCCAGCATTCTTCATACATCCATCAGCAAGCCGCTATCTGGAGGTTATTCAGAAAAACAAGATGTCGTCGATCGTCAATATTCAAGCTAAGATCACTACAATCTTGGACCCATAAGGTTCAAACTACTTGATTTGGAAAATAAAGACTTCACTCTTGTTGAAAGGCGAAGGTCTATGGCAATGGGTAGAACCAATTGAGGAGAAGCTAGAAGCTACTCCTGACAAAGAACTTCGAGAATGGAGTTTAAAAAATGACAAAGCTATAACAATTATTGCGTCTTCAGTGCATGACAATATAATGCTCGATCTTACATCAATTTCAAACGCAAAGGATTTATGGGAAGAATTGCAAACCAAGAATACTCGATCTCGTAATCAGATCATGTTCTTGGAAGACAATAGACAGAGTTAAGGAGGAAGTAGAAGCTCGTGAATGCTATGACGACAATGGTGATTCAGAAAATGCTCTATTTACTCAGAAGACTAAATTTTCTAAGAAGTCTAAGTTTAAGATGGAGTCGTCTAAGAAGAATGAGTCTAAGACTAATGAACAACAATCTGGAAAACAACTGAAAAAATTTTGGTGATAAGAAGATCTGCAACAGATGCTGAAGATCAAGTCACACAGAAGAAAAGCGTTGGCTAAATCCAAAGATTGAATGCATTCATTGTCATAAACGGGGTCATGCAGCAATAGACTGTTATCAAAATCCCATAGACAAAAATGAGCAGAATCGAAGTGAACCTTTAGATTCAAACTATGTCGAAGACAAAGCAGAATGCTCTAGAGCAGTAGAAGATAGGGCAACAAGGAATTCAGTAGCTTATGTTAGTACTGATCTATGCTGTTCATCTAATTCAATTCGAGAAGTAGTACTTGATTCGGGAGCCACCTCACATCTTGTTTCCTCGAAACAAATTTTGTCTGAGTACAAGAAGACGAACTATTCGAGATTCATTATACTTGGAGACGGTTCTAAACACGTGGTTGATGGAACTGGTGTATTATGGTTGAACACAAATCAGAGAGACAAGAAACTAGAGGAAGTTCTCTATGTCCCTACTCTTGATAAAGATCTTCTATCTGTTGCTAAGATAATCGATACAGGCATGTCAGTAAACCTTCACAAAGAACTCTGGTAAATTGTTTGAGGAAGATTCTGATAACCTGGTTGCTAAAGGCAGCAGAGAAGGAAATTTGTATCACTTGAACATTCGAACAAGAATCGAACAAGTCAATCAAACTTAGGAATCAACAGATAAACTGTGGCACAAGAGGCTATGTCACATGAACATGGAAGCCTTGTACCAAGCCAACAAAAGTCAGAGAATTCAAGGAGTCGAAATCACAAGTAGAGATATTTGAACTACCTACGAATGACTAGAACACCTTTCAGTAAGGATGTTTATAAAGCAACTAAGGTACTTGAAATTGTGCGTTCAGATATTTGTGGACCATTTGGAGTATTGTCGTTGGGTGATGCAAAGTACTTCATAACGTTTATTGATGACTTCAGCAAGTTCGTTGTTGTATACTATATTCGTACCAAATCTGAAGCTTTCGAGAAATGCGTTGAGTATACGAATTGGGCTGAAAAGCAGACACACAATAAGCTGAAACAAATTCGCACAGATCGTGGAGGTTGTAGTGGCTCATGATCTGAAAATCCATATTGTAGATGAGAAAACTGCTTTCCTGCATGCAGAATTAGAATAAGATTTATTCATGGACCAACCACATGGTTTTGTAAGCCAAGAATATGCAAAATACGGATGTCACATGAATAAAAGCCTTTATGGTCTCAAACAAGCAGCGAGACAATGGTATACAAAGAAGGACGAAGCACTACATTCCATAGGCTTCAAACCTCTATTTGCTGATGTCTATATCAAGCATGTCCAAAATGAAACAATCATTCTAGTTGTTTATGTTGATGACACTCTTATCTTCACAAGAAGAGAGAAGTTAATTTCAGATGTCAAAAGAGACATTTTTGAAATATTTGAGATCGCTGACCTAGGAGAAGCTAAAATCTATCTAGGCTTGCAGATCGTGAGAGACTTTGAATGTGGTAAGTTGTATCTTCACCAACAAAAGTACACTCAAAAGATCATTGAAAACTTCAACATGCTCGAATGCAAAGGTGTGCATACTCCCATGATACTTGGAACAATACTGAGCAAGGCAGATTGTCCGCAAACTCTCGAAGAAGAGAAACGAATGACTAAAACAGACTATCGTAGGCTGATTGGATCATTGTTATATCTAGCAGACAACACCATACCTGATATAGCGTTTGCAATATACAGGTTGAGCCAATATAATCAGAACCCATAATCATTGCATTGGAAGTTGGCAAAGAGAGTACTACAATATCTCCAGGAAACGAAAAACTATGGACTGTGTTATTCGAAGGAAGCTGGATTTCACATCGAATCTTACAGTGACGCAGCCTGGGCATCCATGAAGGATGATAACAAACGTATTTCAGGAGGTTGTACTCTAGCATCTGGCACAACCATACTCTGGATTAGCAAGAAGCAAACAATAGTAGCTCAATCTTCCTGTGAAGTGAAATATGTAGCAGCAACCAAGATGGCAAACGAGTTGATCTGGATTAAACAAATATTGAAAGGATTTGATGAATCTAGTTTTGAACCTTATGTCTTGTTAATGGATAATACTTCAGCAATCTATCTTACGAAAGATCATGTATTTCACTCGAAAACGAAGCATATAGCTATCAAGTATCATGTGATTTGAGACCTAGTCGAGAAGAAGATACTGAAGACAATCTTCACACCCATAGAGAACATGAGAGCTGATATCTTTACAAAGCCACTCAGTAAAGCTTTGTTCGAGAAGCAGAGAAGAAGATTGGGGTTAATCCAACTGCCACTTTGAGAGGGAGCTGTAGAACAACTGATCAGATAGATCTTGGTTCTACCAACAAAGCGCGTAGTTTACTTGAGAAAGGATGAGAAAGAAACGAACGTGAACTCAAAACATATCTATTCATGACCAACTCAAAAAGACTTGCGAAGGATTCGCGAAATTTGTCTTGCAGTCAACTCGAAAGATTCGCGAAACAGTTTCTTGTAGAAGCTCGTGGCTATCTTGTTGAAGCTCGAAAAATTCGCGAACAGAACCTTGTCGCGAAATTTTTCTATTTCTTGTTCAAGCCTCAAATGTCACGAAATTGTCACGAACAATTATCCTAGCTTCCTTCTTCAAGCTCAAGAATTGTCATCTGTCACGAACAATTCTCTAAAGATGAAAATATCGCAAAGAGACAAGTGTCGCGAACAATTTATGAAACACGAAGTTGAGACAAAGAGATGGACTGTCGTGAATTATTCGCGAACAGATTTTATTCGAGCCTAGAAACAGAGCATCTATTTAAATATCAACCATCGTAAACGGTTAGATATCTACTGTTACAACATTGAAAGGCCAAAATACCTATAAATAAAAGGCCAAAAGGCCTGACCAATATGTAAAAATGTGCACTACTCATTGTAATTCACTCATTGAGGGACACAACAACGAGATAAAACAACAAGAGATGTATATTGATGAATCAGATTCAGAGTTATAAAAATTTGTTTTTGATCAATAGTTTCTTATTATCTAAATTGTCTTAAGTTGTCTCATACTTCCGCATATAGTCTTATATTTCCGCATATAATTTCCACACGCATAATCAATAAGAACAAATATTGTTTTATTAGTACATAGATCAGATGAAATCGCGATTGAAGACACTGATATTAGTTTGATTTATTCAAACTTGCATCGTGTTCTCTGTGGAAGAATAATTACTATTTCTCCTACAGAGAGTTGTAGATAGGTCAAGCTAAATTTGAGGAAGAGTGTGAGAAATTGCCAAAAGTGTAAATTGTACAAAACCATGTAAATTGTACATAGGTGGGTCCCACACATGTGATTCCATGTTGCCACTTGTGTAGGCTACCCTAGATAGGTTCAACATCATTCATAGGGTTAGTTAGGCTTGTTTGGTCATAATTTCTAGATTTAAAGGGCCAAATTCCTGAATCATGGAGGTGGATAACCAACCTAGCCACCAAGTTGGCAAAAATGATTGACAAATTAGGGAAAAAATGGTCAATCATCTTCCTTATTACATGCTGGATTTTCACCTAACTTGAGGTGGGGAAGAGCTTTTTGTACAGACAATCTATCTCTCATTGTAATGCCTTAGAAATTCTTTGAGAGCTAAGAGGCAATATCGACTTCTATCACTATGTACTTTGTTTCCTTTTGGATCTAAATGAAATCGTGTTCAAAACTTTATTTGTTGTCTATAGGCCATACTAAAGGTCATATCACACGTGTGGGGGCTGGATCTTCGCAATGATTTCATTGCTCTTGCTTGATGTGTGTAGAATTGCCAATCTATCTTGATTTTTGATGTCTAGTTTTCAATAGTTAATAAATCAATCAATCTCTCTTGTGAGTCATTAATAGGCTCAAGTAAGGTCCAAAGTACTGTACTTTCACAAAGGAGATGTCTTGTTTGGAGGTCTTAGGAAAAATACTAGGGTTGAAGAGAAGTGAAGAGGTAATTGAAGAAGTTGCAGATGGCTTCAAGGGAAGGGAGGAGGAAATCATTAACAATGAGGCCACAACAATCTTCTCTTCTATGATGAGTTTTAAGTTTCATGAATAAGAAAGCTGAGGGAAGATATACTTCCTAGATCCATTTGAGGTGGGTTCTCTCTCATAAGATAGCGGCTCTGGCATGATCGATGATTTTGAGGTTATTGGAGACATCAATATATTCGTCAGTCCGAAGGGAAGGGCCGGCCTTGTTTAAGGCGATGGAAGGATTAAAGGAGGGTGGAGGAAGATTTAACAAGTCTCCCTTGTTGGCGGGTAAAGGACTGTGAGCAATCAAGAATATTTTGAAAATCCGTAAAAGAGAAAATTCTGGAAGAAAGGGCAGGGCAAAAAGAACCTTGTTCTAGATCAAGGAGTTGTTCATAATGTAAACTGAGTGACGCTTAACGGATTTGACAGGAAAGAGATTGAAGTGGAGGGCTACAAGGAGGTGGTCAGATAGGGGAAAATAAGGTAGGGTATTACAAGACAAACTACTAACCCAGTCGCCTTTCTTGGTAAGATAAAATCTGTCGAGTCTAGCCGATGTGAAGAAGGGAGGAAATCGACCATTATTCCAGGTATGAAGTCGCGAGAAATTACATAGGGAGAGAGCATCTAAACAATTAAAACCTTCTATCATGTAGTCCTAGGATTGTCTTTCAGCAAAGGTGATGCGATTGGGACTATTGAGAGGGTGTAGGTACATATTAAAGTCACCAGTAATAACCGAATGAAGGGGGTTATGAGGAGAGATACCATTGTAGAGATCAATGTGGGAGTGGGGGCAATTAGGACATTGAAGATGTTGAAGGCAAAACCACATTTGGAAATAGTAAAGATATTGACATGTTCGCCAAGAAGGGAGAAATGAGAGGTGAGTTTCCAGTCTCTTGAAACAAGAGTCACGAAACCACCATAGGTACCATTGGCATGGGAGTAGGAGTAATTGAAGTTCCGGGTGAAATGTTTAGTGAGCACATCAAGAAGAAACTCGCTCAGTTTGGTTTCTTGGAGGCAAACCACAAGGTTGGAGTGACAGAGAGACAATTAAGAAGAAGAGTACGATGAATAGGGGAATTAAGTCGTCTAATATTCCATGTGATCACATTCATAAGAGTAACAGATGAAAGCAGGAGAGTAAACCATGTGTGCCAAAAATACAAAACATAAGATGGAAGAGCAACCTGAAAATAAAAGCCTTAGCAGCCATCTACATAATCGCATTATGAGTAAGTCTCGCCTTTGTTTGTGCCAAAGCTTTAAGAGGGCTTCGAGTGGAGACTTTATTGTATTGTGTATGTCCCATTTCAGTTGGTGGACTCCATAATTGAGAAGAATGAGCCGGAGTATCAGTAAGGAGACTCTCATAAGAAAGCTCATCAAAATGAGTATTCTCGTTGTTTCTCCTATTTTTCTTGTCATCATTAGTACAACTCATAGCTTTATATGCACTTTCTGAGGGACTAGAGGATAGCAGTATCTCCTTAAAAGTCCTATTTCTGTAGTCAAACCTTCTCCCCATAGATGTTCCTAATTGGACATCAGAAGTTCCAACTTATTAAACTTCTTTTACAATGTCAATTCATGAAGCCTTTCAAAAGGCCATATTCGTAGTTCATAGAAAACCTTAAACAATGCATGTCCTACTTAAGACAATATATTTTTTCTATTTATTTGTTCATCAATTTTAATTTTTGAAAAGAGGCGACAAATTTTTTTTTTTCCCATATGTTCACTGTTAATATATCTCAGTTTTGTGCAATATTTTGAGTTTATAGTCTTTTACAAGGCAAAATCTTGAGTCCAGCTAAAACACAAATTATTAAAAGGCCAAGTCTTGAGCTTAATAGAAATAATTTGTATATAAGTGTCTCCTAAAAGCAAATCTTGAGTCCAAGAAGGTCTCTTATAATGCAATACCTTGAGTTTAGGGAGCCTCTTATAATGCCAAATCTTGAGTCCATTGCGACCTTTTAGTAGGCAATATCTTGAATTCATAAAAGCTCTCAAACACCATGATGTATAGCGTCAAGGAGCTTTTTAAAAGGCAACATTTTGAGTTTTATTTTTTCGTTTGGTTTACATCCATTTTATTTCCTGAAAATATATAGACTACTTGCAAGGTAGGGCCTCTCATGATACATGTCACCCTGTTATAGAATACGTGAACTTTCAAATTTTCTTTTTCCTATAGTCTATCTTGCACTAAAACCTTGAGCTGAATCAAACCATTGTACCCAACAATATCACTAAGCACATTATTGTACCCAACAATTGATTTGATTAAGGACCTTACACTGGGCACCCAAGTGTAATCCAATATTTTAAAATATGGATGAAAGGGCAAATAAGGAATGATACTTATTAAGAGTTGGGCAGTAAATATATCTTTTTTAATTAAATCCTCATAAGTATTTGTTGAACCAATGACACTTTGATCATGTGTTTTTGTTTTCAACTCTCATAATAATCCACTTGCTTGGGAATGACTCGCATAAGGTTTGCTAACATGGATTTTCCGCAAATATAGCAAATTATTAATTATTTGGACACATGTTGGGAATAATTATTTTACGAGCAATAAACCTTTAAAGTGTAGTCAAATTAATCAGATTTTCCCCATCAAATCCTCTAGTGATAGTATTAAAATTCCATAAAATAATCAAAATTTGCACATTTGACCCTCTAGGTATGGTATTGGACTTCCATGGGAGTATGCGGTGCCATATTCCATTTTAGATTCTCGTCATTTATTTCAATGAAAGTTAGATAAAAAAAATGCATATTCATTTACTTACAAAGGCGTTAAGTCTTCTTTTCACCAATGTTTATTATATCTAGATTCAAGCATCATAGTTGAATTTTCAAGCAACTTGGTCATCAATGATTAGCACACACAAATAAATGAAATATTTACACTTCGCCTCATTAGGAAATTCAAATAGATTTGGACATTTAGAGATTGAAAATAAAGGTATTGAAGGCCAATTTCACAACGTTGCTTGGGGACCTATGCAACACTTATCTACATTGTGCACTCTTCGTTTCAGTTGAACGGAATGTATTTCCACTTTGATTTATATTTTTTTGGAAATTCATTTCGTTTGCGAAATGTTTGAAATTGTAATGCATTTCTATAAAGGAAAAAATGGATGCGAGTGGCGCGGGGGGTGGGGCGAAACGGCCTCGGGTACCAGTTACACCACATTGGTGAACAAGAGAAACCCATGTATTCCTCGGACGTGTCACCAGGTATGATTTCCAGGTTTGACAATGCAATTGTCTATCAACTAGGAATAGCATTTGCATAACGTATCCTTGTCAATAGTATTCCATTCATCCGACATTGCTCTTTCTGAAGCCCATTTAAAATCATTTGTCCCAAATATATGTCTATATTTGAGTATCTTGATTTTGGCAATCTTAAATGCCAAACCAATCAATTTTGCCATAATAGTTTTCAGACCGTCGATCTCATCCAAAGGAATATTTTCATAACATTTGGAGATATCGGTCACTTTCATGGTGTATATAAATTCAAGTAAGTTTAGATAGAAGTCAATGAATGAATCACATTGCCATAGTAATGATGTATCCCCATTTAGGATGCCCTGGTATGTATTTGCCTTAATGCCTGCACCTTTCATAATGAAAGGATACAACATACCAAGAGCACCTGTCAGGACCTTAGCAAGTCTAGAAAAACAGCAATCATGTGCATTCGTGATCCAGCTAAATGTATCTTTATGCACTTTATAGTAAGTAAGGTAATTCCCTTGAATAGATGAAGTCATGAGGTAGTAATTCACTCATAGAGTTGTTTATGTATTCCAAAGAACTTGCGATGACGAAATTATTTATAAGATCAAGAAAAGGTGTATAGTCTGGGCTATCAAGTCTTTCTAAAGCAAGTTTTTGTACAAGATGTATGCACATGAAACAAGGGCTATGTTGAGCCTTGTCAATCTCATTAATGTATAACTGCTTGGTGATCCATTTACGTTCATTGCTGGCATCTTCTTTTTTCTGGAGTGTGTTTTCGAGGGCGCTTTTTCTACAAAAATCAGCATACTTATCATTTTCTACATTTGAATACGTAGGTAGAAATCTCATGAGTTTCAACCAACCATCATGTAATTCAGAAGCAATACTCTGGGTAATAGTATGTTGTAGAACGATATGATTAAGTCCTTTTTCCAAAGAGCATTTAAGGACCTTACTATTGATTATATTGCAATCTGTAGTCAGAACATGACCAAACGTTTTTGAGATAAAGCCTTTAGAACGTTTCAAAGTAGTACATGAACAAGCTTGAAGGTTTTCAATTTGAAATTTACAAAAGATTTCATAAAGCAGATACCAATCCATTTTAACATTCAGCATGTATGACCAACCAAAAACAATATTGTCGAAGGACTCATGTATAAAGCCGTCCCTTGGTATCATGCGTAATAAGTTGTAGGCGATTCATCGTATTCTTGATCAATTCTCTCCAATCCAAAATGTCGTTATCCTGCAAGCATATCAATCCCTATAGAAATTCAGCTTCTTGACATGTAACTCGTTTTTTGTCCACTTCCTTGCCCTTCTTTCCCCTTGAATTCTGTGAATGTCCTTCTTTTACCCCTACCTTGGCCAAAGATAACAGAGCTTGGGTTGTTGAGATTAAAAGTGCCCGTTCTTGTATTGGAGTTTTGAAAGAATTTGTCTTGTAGTGTGGAAAGGCTAGGTCTTTTGAGCAAGCGTTCAATCTCTCTAATATTTTCAGCACCGCCTAGAGTTGCAAGGAGTTTGGCAGAAGGATTTGCGGCAAGCTCAATGGACACATCTATCATGTATTGGCGTAAAAAGAGAAAAGTCAAGTGTTCTTTGACCATTTCCCTAGCCGGCTTGTGTAGCCAAAGAGATTAGGGAGAGGAAAGGGCTCCCCATAACCCAAGTCAACAATGTTTTGATACCATCCTGAGGACTAAACATAGCAAAAAAACACATATATTAGCTTATGAATCCAAGATGAAGGTTTTGATACTATCCCGACCAAAGGATAGTCGGATTTACATCTCAAGGATGTATAGAGAGAGATAAATAGATCAAAGCTCTTCTTGACAAGTCGAGACCAAAACCTTTTAAAACTCTTTATTCATAAACCAACAAGGCAAAACATGGCTGAAAAGCATAAAGTACTAGAAGGCACCATAAAGCAAAACATATTTCAAGACATCCAACTGGCCCTCTGCCACCATCCCACATATGGAGATGACAAGAGGGTGATCTACACGGCCAATGATGGTGAGTGTGCAATCAAAGGAATTGGCACAATTCCTATTTCTCTCGCTATAAATAGGAATGTTCATTTGGAGGATGTCTTGTTTATTCCATCTATTACCAAGAATTTTCTTTGTGTGAGTCAATTGCTAAAAGGCCTCAAAGTTGAGTTTGATGGAGATGCTTGTATGATCAAAAGGAAGGATGTCTTGATTGGAAAAGGTAAAAGGCAAGGGAAGTTGTTCAAACTAGATGCTTGTGTTATTGCTAACCAAGTTGGATGTGTTGCAAGAGAGCAAATACCTATTCAAGAGGTTTGGCATAAAAGGATGGGACACATCAACTTCAAGTCATTGGAGGTAATGGCTAGAAAGAAGGTTGTGATAGTTCTTCCAAGTTCCTTAAGTAGCATTAATCATGTTTGTGAGTCTTGTGCTTTGTCTAAGTCACATACCTTATACTAGATCTACAAAGCCTTTTCAACTTGTACATTCGAATATTCATGGAATTACTACAATTAGCAATAGTAGAGCTCAGATATATGTAACTTTCATTGATGATTTTAGTAGATTTTGTTGCATCTATATACTAAAGAACAAGGATGAAGTGTATGATGTCTTTGTTAAGTTCAAGAATGCAAGGGAGAACCTATTTTTCACAAGGATCAAGTGCTTAAGGAGTGACAATGGTGATGAGTACATATATACCAAGTTCAAGGCCTTTTGTGATGAGCATGGGATCAAGAGGGAGTATACAACACCAAGGACCCCACAACAAAATGGAGTGGCTTAAAGGAAGAATATGACTTTATGTGAAAGTGCTAAAGCCATGAGGTTAAGTGCTAATCTTGATAAACCATTTTTGGATCAAGGCTTGTTGTGTGCCAATTTCTTGTGCAATTGCTATTTTGGATGGAAGGACACCTTTTGAGATGCTATTCAAGAGGAGGCTGAGTGTCAACTTTCTAAGAACTTTTGGATGCACATGCTATGTCAACATTAATCTTGATGATAGGACCAAGTAGGATTAATCTTCAAAGAAAGGTATTTTTGTTGGATATAGTGAGGTGAGTAAAGCCTACAAGGTTTACATTCCTACTACTAACAAGGTGATTGTTGGTAGAGATGTCATTTTTGATGAGGGGGACATTCCAAAAGTGTCAAGTAGTATTGATGATGATGTGGATGGATCTAACATTTTTTATGTTGATGTAAAAGATCCTACTTTAGATGGTGATGATGATGGATCTTCATCAAGTCAAAAGCCAAGGAGAACATCAACGGAAAGACAAGTACCTTCAAGGCTCACATATGATGAAAAGGGTAAGCAAGTTGTTTCTAGAAATTATGTTGCTTTCCTAACCTCTTTTGATGAACCTAAAAATTTAGATTAAGCAAAGAAAGAAGAGGAGTGGATCCAAGCAATGGATCTTGAGTATCAAAGTTAAAGTCTAGTTTCAGTAAATTCAAATTTAAATGTTGGGAACATTGAATCTAGACCCAAAGATAGTAGGGTTTACATTCTGGCGCCGTGGATAACGTGTGGATAAATTTTTTTATATCCACGCGGTATCCATGCAAAAAAAATTTGACCAAAAAAAATATATGGCACGTGAACCAAAATGTGGTTCACTCCTAAACTAGATGTCGACTTCTTTTTTCTTTTGTGTGAGAGAGAGAGAGAAAGAAAAAAAAGATGGGAGTGAGGATGAGATGGGGGTGAATGTGAGAATTTTGATAGTTTTTTTATGGATATTGATAGTGCTCTTGATTTCAAATTTACGTACGTTAATAACTCAACGTTAACAAGCGTTAATTAACATTAACAACTATTAAATCTCAAAAAACTTTAAAACAAAAATTGCCAAGGTTCTTTAGATTTCTAAGTACATTTACATCTTAATGTTGACTATATCTTTTCTTTTTCTATGAGATTTTGATATTTACGTAATTACTTGAATTTGAAATCCTTGTTTTGTGTTTTTAGTCCATTGATGGATGTTAGTTGTATTTGTTTTGTAATCATAATCCTTTAGTATAAGTTTAAAGATCTTTTTTGTTTGTGATGTAGGCTTGGATATGAAAAATGGAAAAAGAGCTTTCATTGCAAAGGATTAAAAGATCAAGTGCATGTAAAAGGAAAAGGAAAGATTGCAAAACAATGGAGATACAATAGCAAAGATAAATTCACATTTATTTTGGTTTATTTGATATTTAGTTGATAACTTAATGTGTTACCTATTGATGCATTGTATTTTGGTTTCCATTACTTTCCATTGTGCTTTCCATTACTTTTCATTGTGCATTCTAGCATGCAAATCATGTGCTAAAATAGATACATTGCATTGAATTCATCAATAGATACATTTGCATTCGATAGATGTGCATTCAATAGACTATACATTGCATTGAATTTATCAATACATACATTTGCATTCAATAGATGCGCATTCAATAGACTATACATTTGCATTCATGAATTAAAAATATATGCATTCAACAGAGTTTACGATTGGATGCAATCCATGGGATTCCATAAAAGCTTTAAGGCCGACATATCCATGATCGTAGCCTTGTTTGTACTCGGCCACGATCACGTGTCTTCCAAAATCACTAAGCTACATTCAACAACAAAAAAATAGTTTAGCAATAAAAAAACATTAACAATCTCACTACAAAAATAGAATCATAGTAAAAAATATCGCACTTACAAATTGGGCCTCTAGATTGCCCCTTCCTCCTAATCCCAAGTGACTTTGGCCATGTTTTAAAATCTTCTCGACGACGGCTCTACGTTGTTGTTAATATTTTTGGGGATTGTTTTGCAACAATTCCCCTTTCACCTTCCTCCAATCCCGTTTGGAGCACCATCCAGGCTTCGTGGGATTCTTGGGATTCTTCACAGCTCTTCTCATCAATTGCCTTTTGTTTCGAATCCAAAGGCACATTGTGTTCAAGGCCCAAAACCTACTAAAAACATTGGATTGGAGGAATTCAGAATATAAAGTATCTATTGTTTTATTTTTATCTTGAAGCGATTGGGAAGACCAATCGGTCATGTAATCAATACCAAAATATAAAACAACTAAATCACGCAAACGGACATGAACTACATTGCCACGCATATTTTTTATAACTGCTCCACTTGGAGTAAAGTCATAATACACATTACACAATTCCTAGGAAGGGGCATCACGGAAGCTCTTCTCTCGGATGATTCACCCGAAGAAGATAACACGAGATTTTCGATTCTATCTCTTTGTTGAGGAGATAGATTTTCAAACCAATCTTGCGTATATTGTTCGGGCTCCTCATGAGCTCTTCTCCTAGATTGTCTCCCACTTGACCTTCCACTTGACCTACCACTTGAAGACATTGTGTCAAAGAAAACTTAAAAAGTTAAAAAGTAGTGGAGAATGGGAGTGAAAGAGTAGTGAAGATTGTAAGATTAAAAGATTAAGAAATGACAAGAGCAAACAATGACAAGAGAGCAATAGCAAGAGCAAGATCAATAGCAAGCAAGAGCAAGCAAGCAAGATTAATAGATTAGGAAGAGTTTGCAAGCAATAGCAAGAGCAAAATCTTTAGCAAGCAAGAGCAAGCAATCAAGATCAATAGAGCTTGGAAGAGAAATAGCAAGCAAGATCAATAGATTAGGAAGAGCATTAAACAGAATATTCACTAAACTTGAAAGCAAAAGAAGACCAAAATGCTCTTGGAAATATGGTTTTATTGACATTCAAGTTAAGAGTGGATAATCCATGCAAAAGGTATCCACGCATGGATGTTCCACGCAGATTTTTTTTTCACTTCGTGCATGGGAGGGTCCCCCACATGGGCTTGCATGCTTTAAATGTCATGCAAGTCATAATTTTTTCTAGATTTTATTAAAATATTTTATTGTAAGATTTGACATGGAAAAAAACATAAAATATATATTTTAATATGATGGAACATAAAAAATCAAATCATGGATCATTATGGTAGTACTTAATTGTTAGAACTAGTTTTATATTGTTAGAAATTTTGATTTTTTTGAGATTTGACATACAAGACAAAATCGTGAGATACGAAGATAGTACATATTGGTATTAAACAAGTAATTTGACAAGTTTTTTAGGATTTTATGACATAATATTATGTCAAAGCGATGATGTCATAAAAAATTTAATAATCTAGGTGTCATAGATTTGATATGATTTCATGACATAATTATATGGTCAAAGTGAAATTTTTTGTTTTTGTCATGTGACCTCTTAAATGGTTGCATGGGGTCATTTAGATTCATGATCAAAAGCATTAATGTTAAATATTGAAGACCTTAGTGATATGTGACCTATATGATATATCTTTTTAATTGTTGGTGTGTGACCTATATAACCTTATATGAAATCATAGTAATTAGTTGAAATATCATTTAGCATTGTAATAAAGATGTTGATCAATGGTGTGGTAGTATATGATTGATTGAGATTGTCCAATTGCTTGCTTGTTCGATTCAATTTGCTCTTGTTCAATTCAATTATTCACTCGATCCAATCACTAGCTATCTCGATCATGGGTAGCCATACAATACTGTGGAAGGTGCATGATTGATTTGTGAAATGTCCTGGGAAGATTTTTGAAGAATCACAATAACTCTACTAAAAAAATGTCTTCCAGCATCAACCCCATTCCCTGCAAGCAAGACACTTGACAGAAACAAGACACATCTAAGCTTCTACGGCAGTTTGGTTAAGGATTATCTAACTAGAAGTGAAGCTATCTGAGCAATTGTCTAGACATTGTCTAAGACTCTCTTGAATCACACTCAAATAACTTGATCCAAATGATTAAGGACCCTGAAGAGACTAATTGTAGAGAGAGGGGTGGACCACCCATGCAACATACCTTTGGTAATAAGAATATCTTTCTAGCTCATTACAAGAATGCCAGCAATGACTATGATAGAATTGTGACCATAGGAACCATCCACGTACTAGGATTCACAAATGAGACGTACCCTTCAAAATCAAATGTAGAAGTAGGATATGTTGATCCTAGTTGTCCTGAGATTGGAAGTATCAAACAAGTTGGCCATGTAATGACACACATAATTGTCGAAGCCGAACTCCCAAAGTATATTGCAAGATTACAATTGTAACAAATAATAGATTGAAATTAAAAGTTACTCTAAATCCAAACATCGAGACACCTAACATTTGTCAGTATGAACCTCATTTTGATTGCTCGTCATGAGATACCATGGCACACTAGGCCAATCCAAAGAGATTTATCACTAACTAACTCGATCCGAGTATTAATTAATCAAATGAGTGATTGAGTGGATAATCAATCAATTGAGTATATGACTGATTGTTTGATTTTGATCATTCCATGAAAGAAATACTGAGTGATATGATCACTCATTTTGGACAAGAGTTCAAACTGAAATCTTCGAACATTGACTGCTATGTGGTTTTAAATTAGTTGAGATAGGCCTGCACACACTATCTACATGGATGAAATAAAAGTGACAAGATTGTCAAGAAGTTTGGCTTAGTACTAGCATATTCGAATTGCAAGTTTATGATACTTAATGGCAATTTAGGACATGATGAATATTATACCAAATTTAGCTTAAATTGATATAATCGATTCTCGGTCGAGTGATTTTGGTGAAGGTTTGAAAAAAGAAGACAAATACTATGTTAAATTTCAAATTGAGATAGCTATTTTGATTACTACGAGAGGCCATATGGACCATATATCTTTAGGGCATCTTTATGTGTTGTCCCACCCAAGTAAATTTTCTTGATAGCAATGTTACTAGAATATTAAATTTTCATTAAGCATAACTAGAATATACATGGATAAGATGTTGGCATGCTTTAACAAATTTTATTATATTTCTTCAGTACATACGGTCTCATAATGACTACTTATGATGTGGTATAGAGTAGTTGGCTATAGTGTGTATATGTCATCAACAATGTCATCATCAGATAGAGATTCATCTCATGATTGCAACAGCAGGCATATATTGTTATTGATATTGACATCAGTTGCACTATATTTGTTATTTGAATATAATTGTATAATTTCTCTTGCAAATTTATTCTTACAATGACATTTGATTGGAATTATGAATTCTAGAGAAATTATCGTACCTCCATGTGATTTAGAGAAAGAAAAAAAAAATTGAGATCTGTCATAGAAGAAAGGAACAAGCAAGACTAAAGTTCAATGAACAACTATTGACTGGTTCATCTTCAAGCTCTTCCACCAGTCGACGTAGACTACCTGTTGATCTAAGCCATGTATGTATATTGATTTATGTCATAGTTTTTTTTTATTTGTAATAGTGGTGTACTCCGATTTGGTTGAGGATAGTGATATAGTATATTGCTCTTTTGAAAGCCAAGACACCACTCCATCACAAATGAAGGTTGCAAATGTACTAAATGTACAAAGACTATTTTGTCAATTTTTTGTCACATGTTAGAATTCGTCACATGCTAGAATTTGTCAATTTTCACATGAATGACATTGAAAGAATTTTCCATGTCATTATTTTGTTCTGATCACCATGTTTTAAAAATTAAACACATAATCCATAATCCAAAAAAGTTACAAAACATAATTCATAGAATCATATAGCGAACATTCAATTGACATGAATCCTTTCATCTCTTTTTCTCGATCTATTGTTGTAAAGAGATTCCACCCGTATTATGGAGAGTGTTGGGCACATGACATTCTGCCTGGTAAGGACTTTCGAAACTTTTAGACGAGGCTTAGTGGGGCCGAGCCTAAAAATTCTGAAAATCCTTACCGGGCAAAATGTAAGGTGCCTCGCTGAGTGTAAAATTGTTGAAAAGTTGAACTGGGGAGAATGTATGTCCTCGCTGAGTGTAAAATTGTTGAAAAGTTGAACTGGGGAGAATGTATGTCGTGAGCCCGGCACCTTCCATTGAGTTTCACATGAATTTTATGAAACATAATGAAACACTTGGAGAGTAAAAGGTGAGGGAAAAAAAGAGCTTTTCAAGCTGCCCTTAAAATGGGAGCATAAGCACAAGATATCCATCAATTACTATTCATGTAAGCATCAAAGTATATCGATAATTGTAAGGGCAGCGTAGGTAGCAGCTGGCTATGGAGTATATCGATCCGGTTGCTCTCAACATCGACGCAAGACGTATCCTTAGCTTAGCCAAGCACCAAGCAGGCATAGTCGTCCGCACTGATCCGACGCAGCTTCTCACTGTACATGAATATCAC
The DNA here is from genome assembly GCA_029204225.1 of Diphasiastrum complanatum. Lineage (NCBI taxonomy): Eukaryota > Viridiplantae > Streptophyta > Lycopodiopsida > Lycopodiales > Lycopodiaceae > Diphasiastrum > Diphasiastrum complanatum. The sequence continues at coordinate 33,198,165 of CM055106.1, forward strand.
TACATAATTGCTCAGCAGGTGGTGGTGGGGGAATGGCCTACCCCTTACGATCCAGTTGCCTCTGCGACATGGTATACAAATCCAACCCATCCCAATGTTCGTTTCTGTGATGTCCATGTGCATGCCCCGAATTACCTCTATGCACACCAAGATCTGCGCTTCTACGTAGAAACGGTGAGGGTCACCACTGCGGCAGTAGCAACAAAAGCCCTTGAAAAAGGATCAGCAGACTCCAACACGGGCCAAACTATCCTGATATACACTTACGGGCATAGCATCACAACCTATGCAGGTCCTGTGAGGGGTTTGGCTACTAGAACATGGCAATCCGACACAACAAAGATCGAGTTTACTGAGCTGTACAACGAGGAGCCTGATGGCAGGGTCACCAATTATCATATTCATTTCCACTGTCATGAGCTCAAGCACTTGCACTATATCGAACCGTGGCCTCAGCGTTTCTCGTTTGATCATTTTCTTGAGATAGAAGATGACGTTGAATATTTGAGTGCGTATTTCTATCCAGGACAGAGGTTTTTGCCTGGCTTGGATCATGTTGATGCCGTTAGTGGGGATGCATGCTTCTCAGAATCGTCTGGCGTTTACGGCGAATCAAAAGCAGTTCACAGGCTTAGGAAGCGGAGAGGTTGCATGCTTGAGATGAATCTTGCATATTGAATTCTGAATTTTGAAGTTCATATTGATTAGTGCTTAGATGTTTTAAGATTAATAATTATGTTTCTATCAATAAACAAGTTGATCATGAGAGGCCCGACATGAGACAAAATTACAGTGGTGTTCTGTGTTAGATGGATATTAGACTTAATGTAATTGTAGCGGCGGAAATTCACATTCAATGTTTTTTATAATTAGGACTGTTGAATTGTGAAAGGTCGTTCGAAAATCTAGACTGGAATAAGTTGGATGGTGATCTGACTAATATGTTTCGATTGTTTTAAATTTACAAGCATTCGAAGGAGTACTTATTCAGATTTTAATTCCCTTAGCAACTATACTTTTTATAACCTATGTTTAAACTTCCATATTGGAATCAGTATGAATAACAAACATGAAGGTAGAGTCGTTTTGCGAGCTGGAGATAGAAGAGTCATAGAGTTAGGATATTCTAAAATATTTATTAAATAGAGGCACGTAAAATGGACTAGAGCAAAACATTTGAGGTGAGGTTATGCAAAATATTTTATATAGTGTATTACATTTTGGCTTACAAAAACATGAATTGAGAAGTCCCATGACATTTACTACGGTTGTTGCCAATAGATCTCATCTCTTTCACATTCAATATCTACAAAATTTGTAGAGATACTTTCCAGTTTCAAGAGAAAATAGCCTATCCACAGGGGAGGGAGGGAGGCTTTAATGATTTGTTATTTTTGTAGGAATGTGTCCTTGTAGAGTTTTAAAGTAATCTTCTAAGACTTTTTTGAAGCTTAATCTAAACGAAAGAAAGTCTACTCAGATAAACACTTGGATATTATAAACATTTTACATCAAGAAATTCTCTGAATACCTTATTGACATGAATTCCTTCCTCACGATTATATAGACCAAGCAACTTCAATGGCCTTAGTGAATGAAAAAATAAATGAATATGCATTTTTTTCTATTGCTTCTATTTATAAATAATAGAATTTGTTGGTTTTGAGTAATAATCACAACAAGTGATCTTTAAGAAAAGAGGCACTACAAGAAGTAAACAATCATAGAGTGACAATTGTGGAAGATGTTAACGATAGTAAGTTTCACATACTTTCACTCTTCTTTAATGGCACATGTTTAGGTGAGTGTGCAAACCATTTATTTGAGGTCTTGAGACATCTTTGTAAGAAACATATAGGTAGCAATCATATAATCCTTTCAAAGTAAGTGGGTTCAACAAATGTACATTCAGCTCCAACAATACTAGATGTAATTCTAGCTCAATTTATGTCATTTTATGAGTCTCCCTTGGTATGTCCTCCAAGTCCACAACTTGTAGCTCATCCCTAAGTGCTCTCAAGTAGGTTCCTTGGTGGGAAATTGAGGAACAAAATGTTATCACAACCAAAACTAGGTCAAATGAAGCTGGTCAAGTTACTGAGCTCCTTGAGACCCACTTCATGAAAATAAGTCATTTTTTGATTTCCTGCAAAGAGGCCAAAAGGCTATATGTATAGCCAGTCAAAACCCTGACATAATTAGCAGACTTTGCTGTTATACTCGAATGGATAATGCCCATTCCATCAGAATTGATGCCTAGATCATGTAGAGCCTCGATAAGTATATCCCCTTTTATCTTATTTTATGTTTCATAGTGACTTGCACCTGAAAAGTACAAAGCATAGTAGTAAACATTTGTAAACAACCTGATCTAGATTGGCAGAGAACATCTGCAACAGGGCATTTCTAAGACTTGTCTTCTGGAAGAAGCACAACCCCGTAAGCATTCGAGCACGCAAGCCTCTTTCCTAAAATCTCTGTGTCTTGCGCCTGTAATTAATCAGAGACAGTGACTACAAATTACACAGTAGTATAGTACATCAGTTGCAGCTTCTTCGATGATCTCATTTTTGAGCCAACGCCGCATAATTTCCACTACTTACTCAACAGACTCGCCCTCCTCATTATGTACTGCTTCTCCAGTGGCACACTTCGAATTGTCTCTCGATCCTGTGTAGTGCTGACTTAGGAGGGAATGGCTACGCTTGGGTGTAGCTTTTGTCCCCCGTCACCGTTACTTATAATTATACTCACGGTGACATCGTCAGTGCTAGATATCAATTACGCTAATCTAGACAAATCAAACAGCTTAATGGTCAGATTCCGTGTGAGAACAAAGTACGTAGTGGGTGTGAAGCCGAACATGGCAAATACACAAAGTGCCATCATCTAGATTTATGTATCTGGTCCTGAATCTGATTGTGGTAGGCATGTCTTCTGTGACATCGGTATTATACATCCTATTCAGTGGACACGTTACAATGACTCGATGCTTGTACTTGTATACCGTTTTGAATTTTATATCAAACCGAATATCGGTCGATTGTATTTGCAGGAATCCCATATCCACGGCCAAGTCGATCCTTACAACCGGATCCTCTTCAGGAACTATTCCTGATGTATATACATGCTGTATTTCATGTTGATGCACGTCAGTGAGTGTCACAAAACGATCGCTTCTGTGTGTAGTCCATGCATTATACTGATGAAATATGATGGTCTTTCGAAGTGGCTTATAGGTTCTTGTTGGATGGAAGTTAACCGCGTTGAAAACTTTGTAGTCTGTGCTCTCAATTTCATATTCCAAGCTTTCCTCGAGCATATAATCATCTAATGTAGGAAGCCCATTCACAGCAAAGATTGCTTGGAATGCATCTACCATGGCTAATGTTATATCTTGGTCAGAAGCAACAATTGGGTCCCGCAACGAAACTTATAAGACTAGTAGCTATAAGCAGAAGCTGAAAGAACGACAGAAGACCCCCAAAGATCTCCCTCGAGTTGCAAAATAAATGGGTATGAGCATATGTGTGTGTGTGTGTGTGAGAGAGAGAGAGAGAGAGAGAGAGAGAGAGAGAGACGCCTTTTAGGACAAACCCTTTCATGGGTATATTATTCCTCACCATTTGCATATAAAGTAGTGAGTGTTTTCAGCCATGGATGATAAAGAGTGTTAAAAGATATAATAATGGCAATTGCTCTTCTTCATAGAGGCATATTGTAAAGATATAATGGTATGTCCTCTTGCGGAGCCATGGTAGGAGTGAGATGAGAATACAAGTCATTATATCCTTATCATGGGCTATCAAACACCCTTATTACACACAATGTGTCACAACAACAACATTACAAACACAATTTTCAAGAATTTGTCAATGATTTCTTTGGTGATGCCTATGAAGTTTTAACATTCCATTCATGAAGCCTATGCAGTTTCAAGATTGCATGCATGAGAATATGTATTTTGCGGCTGAAAATTACTCATTCAAATTTGTAGAGAAAAAAGAGGTCCCATGATTATGAACGATGGTTTTCAAAATGTAATCTAAGCCATTGATTCGTATGAAATTTGAGTAGACACACATCTTAGATTCGTATGAAATTTGAGTAGACACACATTATAATATTGTAGCACTATCAAATGATAGACAACTACTTCAAATTGGGTTTGTTGTTGATCTTACATGCAAAGTATGACAATGTCATACAAAAGTATTACAAAAATGTTTGGAAAAATGTAGAGAAACTTGTGTTGTGGCACTGAATGCCAATAAATGCTTATTAGGTGTTCCATTCAAAGTATTACTAGAGCATGTTATTAGCAACATGTTATGGCAAGTGATTGAACAAATTAAAAATTTTGTTGACCTTACCTATTCGTACTATGATTATAAGACAATTAAAATCTTTTCTAAGTTCTATGGATATTATTTTACATATATCACAACATATTCCACTAAAGCATTACCTTTAACCAAACTTTTAGAAAACGGTTTGTTGGCCAAGAGGCACAAAACCGAGTCTGTGGAGATTCGTGGAATAGCTCAAAACTATAAGAAGATTCAGAGGCAGGGGATTGTCGGCTGAAACGAGAAGCTAAACGAAAGCATAGAACTTCGTAGAAAGGCTGCCTAGTGTGGATTCAATTTGAAGCCAATTGAAGATCTGTTTGAAGCAGATGATTGCTGACTGTAGGGCGACCTGAGTGCAGTAGAAGGCTACAAAATTTTGGCTCAGAGAAAACCTGAGCATAGCCCAAGAAGTCGCAAATAGAGAAGGAGGAGAGAGGCGTAGAAGTCGCGCGCGGCCAGCCAGTTTAGTATGTAGCGGCTGAAAGTGTTTAGCACGTGGAGGATTGGGCTTTAATGCCCAGATGGTGTTTTGAACCATCAATTAGATCAATGGCCAAGATGAAGTTCTCAGGGAGAAACGTGGGCCACAAGATGGAGGATCACCCTTAGATGGGCTTTTAAAGGGTCTGAAGAATTGAAAGGCAAAATAGGCCTTCTTTTCATTACAAATTTTCAAACTGAAAAAATTGTTGGGTCCCAAGTTTTTTGAAAGGTGAAGTTTCTTCACACTGAAAAAACAGTTCAAAAACCCAAGTTGCCCTTATTTTCACCTCCTTTAGCCTATTTTGGCCAAACGAAAGGCGATAGCCTCCAAACAAAGGGCACCCTGACTGTACATGCAAGTACGGTACACCAAAACAGAGTGATTGCCGCGGAGAAAGTGTTCGGAACGCGCCAGAAGTGATTTCACCATTCCACTGGGCAGGTTGCTTGGAGTTGGTGACGAGAAGCATTTCGGAAAGCGATGCCAATTTGGCTTTCAATTTGGCAAAAGAGCGGCGGGTGGCCTAGTAAGCCAAAAATTGCAGGTGATTATTTTTTATTTCTAACATCACAATTGGCTTTAGCATATACTTTATAGCCTACAGGTGGAGTTTCAAGCAGTTTGGAAATGGCAAACATCAATGAGACAATTTTGGGCGATGCAAGCAAACTTGATGGGGCTTCTAACTACAACATTTGGAAATTCAAAATGAAGAGCATTTTAATCGAGAAAGAGCTATGGGAGATCGTGGCAGGCATTGAAGTCCGGCCAAATACCACTCCAGGTGACATGAGGGCCTTTGATAAAAAGGCACAGAGAGCATTGTCCTTGATCAATCTTTCAGTGAAAGACCATGTGATCACTCATATAAGTGATGCCACGACAGCTAGGGGAGATTGGGAAGCTCTTAGAATGCAATTTCAAACTTGAAATCTAGCTCGGGCCATGTTCTTGAAGTCGAGATTGAATGCAGTAAGGATGGAAGAAAGTGAATCAGTGGGATCTTTCTTCAGCAGGATAAAGGAGCTGAGAGATCAACTTGTGGCAATTGGAGAACCAATTAGGGATGTTGAATTGGTACATACCACAATGAGCGGTGTCTCGAAAGGGCTACAGATGTTCGTGAGCGGCATTGCTTCGAGGGAGAGATTGCCTAATTTTGAAGACTTCCACAGAATCATATTGCAGGAAAAGCAGCGTCGTGAAGTGGTGAAGTCAAGGCAAACCCCACAGGAGGATCAAGCCTTGCTTGCTAAAGGCAACCAGAAAGGATGGAAAAAGATTCCCAAGAAATCCAAGGATGATGATGATGAGGGGGAGTTGTCATCAAAGATGAAAAAGAAGAAGAAAGACAAATGTTACTATTGCCACAAACCGGGTCATTGGGCACGTGAGTGTTACAAGAAGAAAGCGGACATAAAGGTAGGAAAAGTGAAACAACAAGGCAAAATTGTTGAAGATGATGGAGAAGATGACGAGACAAGTGTCTTATCATCGGCATTGGCATCCCAAGTTGATGATGGTGCCAGATGGTTCATAGATTCAGGCACCACAAGGCATATGACCAAGAAACGTGATTGGTCTGAGAAATTCTCACCAACCCATAAGGTCACTCAAGCCAATGGGGAGGAATGCCAAATACAGGGTGTGGGCAATGTACCTATGCAGTTTCCTGATGGTAAAATCAAGAATATCCCTAATGTGCTTTATGTTCCTGGACTCAAAAAGAGTTTGCTTTCTGTTGGAGTAATGGCAAATCAACATCTTAAGGTTGAATTTGTCAAGGATGGATGCCTTATGAGGGATATGAACCACAACCATAAAGTGGTGGCGAAAGGTTATAGGGATAGTAACTGTGGCCTTTATAAATTGGATGCTGCAAAACCAGGAGAATATGGTTTGGCTATCTCAAAAGCATCTCAATCTGAGTTGTGGCACATAAGACTCAGTCATTTGAACTATGGGAGCTTAAGATTGATGGCGAAGTTGAAGATGGTAACAGAGTTACCGGCATTGCAGGATGATCATCACACAATATGTGAAGGATGTGTCATGGGAAAGCATCACAGGGAGACATTCAAGAAAGGTGGAGCTACAAGAGCTAAGAAACAGTTGGAACTTATTCATAGCGACCTGTGCGGCCCAATGAAGACCATGTCGTTGGGGAAAGCTTATTATTTTATGACTTTCATAGATGATTACTCTAGGAGGACATGGATTTATTTCTTGAAGAAGAAATCTGACGCTTTTGCTCACTTCAAGGAGTTCAAGACTTTAGTAGAGAACCAACTGGATGCACACATCAAAGTGCTAAGATCTGATAGAGGGGGGGAATACAAATCTGATGATTTTGAGGACTTTTACTAAGAACACGACATCAAAAGACAATTCACACAACATACGCTACAGAGTAATGGTGTAGCTGAAAGGAAAAATAGGACTATTATGGAGAGTACACGCTCCCTGATGAAGCAAATGGGCTTGACCAATTCACTTTGGTCAGAAGCGTGCAGTGCAACAACATTCTTGCAAAACAAGAGCCCTACAGTTGTGGTTCCAAATGTGACTCCCAAAGAAGCATTCATAGGAATAAAGCCAAAAATTGACAAGTTCCGCATCATTGGATGTAGGTCTTATGTACATGTGCCAAAGGAGGAGCGAAAGAAACTTGATGCCAAAGCAATCAAGTGTATCTTCATTGGTTATGACGAGAGGACGAAGGCATATAGGTGTTTTGATCATGTAATGAACAAGATTCACATAAGCAAAGATGTGATCTTTGATGAGATGCATAGGTATGAAGATGAAGACCATGCAAGTGGTGAAAGCATCAAAAGACTTCCCACAATTTTGGAAAAAGAAGATGAAGAAGACGCTCCACATGATGATGCACATGAAGATGAGAGTCGAGAGGGCGAGTATGAGAGGACACCACCTATTCAAGAGCCTAGGGGAAGGTACTTGCCAATAGGAGCATTAAAGGAGAAACTGGTTGGAAGTAACAGACATTACTTGGACACTCCTTGGGATACATAATCTCCACGTAGTGTATCACCTGAATCTAAGATACCAAAATGGTATGAGAAGATCATGAAAGATGCAAAGCTAAATCAGCCAGGATCTAGTACACAAGGAGAAGTGAGAAGATCAATGCGGGAAAGGAAGTCTCCCGATTATTATCATGTGAACTATGCCCTAGTGACATTTTGAAGTGTCAAGAGCCATCAACCTTTGATGAGGCAAAAGATCACAAAGAGTGGCAAAGGGCAATGAAAGAGGAGATGGAATCCATCCACAGGCATGATACATGGGAGTTGGTTGATCTACCACTTGGAAAGAAACCCATTGACAACAAATGGGTGTTTAGAACAAAGTTTTATGCAGATGGCACGATAGCAAATCATAAGGCACGCCTAGTAGTGAAGGGTTATGAGCAAAATAAAGAAATTCACTATGAAGAGACATTTGCTCCAGTGGCTAAGTGGACTACACTATGCCTTATCATTGCCCTAGCATCTCATTTTGGGTGGAAGATCCATCAAATGGATGTGAAGTCCCCATTTTTGAATGGTGACTTAGAGTAAGAAGTTTACATGGTCCAACCGCAGGGCTTTATGGCAAAAGGACAGGAACAGAAGGTATGTAAGCTACGCAAAGCACTTTATGGCCTTAAGCAAGCGCCATGCGCATGGTATGGACGCATTGACAATTACTTTCTTTCTCATGGGTTTGTAAGAACAAATTCAGATCCAAATCTTTATGTTCTTATAAACGAAGATAGCATTGCCTTGATTGTACTTTATGTTGATGATATCATTATCACGGGCAATGATGAGAACCTCACTCGTTCTATCAAAGCCAACTTATGCAAGCAGTTTGAGATGACAGATTTAGATCTTATGCACTATTGCTTGGTGTCGAAGTATGGCAAACTGGCAGTGATATCAGGTTATGTCAAAACAAGTATGTGCGCGAGGTATTGGAGAGATCTCACATGACAGAGTGCAAACCTTCCATCACCCCTTGCGATGCTGGTAAGAAATTATCTCGTATTGATGATAGTGCACATGTTGATGCTACTCTATTTCGTCAGCTAGTTGGGAGTTTGATATATCTTACGACTACATATTCTGATATCTGCTATGTTGTAAGCTTGATTAGCCAATTCATGTCATCACCCACTATGGACCATTGGAAAGCTGCAAAAAGGATTTTGAGGTATGTGAAAGATACACCTAACCTTGGCCTAATTTACAAAAGACAAAGTGTTTTACCACCATCATTTTTCACAAGTTTCATGGAGTTTTACAATTGGATAAAATCATGAGATCCCATGAGCCTTGCATCCTACTTATCCTTGATTTTAGGAGATCTCGAGATATTTGTGTCTTGATCCTCTTTTAGAGATGTTCTTGTATGCTTTGGAGATACATAGGATGTCATGTAAAATCTAAGTGGTGAGACTTGTTCCTCATACATAGAAAAAGGGGTATACGCCAGGGTCATGTTTTGGACAAGAGAGAAAGAGGGGCTCACCTATAAAACCTAAAGAGAAATTAAAAGTGGGTGAATGCGGCAAGAGGGGGGAAGTGTAAAATAGGGGAGAGTGGGGGGAGATTAAGAGGTAACATCAGGAATATTACATTTGGATATCATGAGCTCAAATCTGTCTCTACTTTTAGGATAAGAGAACTAGAAAATGACTTCATATTGCCATAACATTACAATTTGCAGTCCCCAACCTTGAGAAATTTAGTGTTATCATCATCTTGATCTATTGAGTTAACCACTTAAGTATAATCTAAACATCAATATATTTCCTAGAATATTTATTGGATGTTATCTAGAGGATAGAAAGATATCCTAGAGAGGATTATGAGTTAGTGATAACCAATGAGTTCCAAAAACAAATTATATTCTTCTAGATACTCTTGAGTAAGACTGATATAATATAAGGGAACTACTCTCCCAAGATTGTGCATCTGAAAATATTGAAAGCCTTTATTGATCCGAATGTATGGAGTGATGGGTAAGGCATGCTTTGGATCATTCTTTTAGTCTTAGAATCATGAAATCCCATCAATCTTGTGTTAAGGAAATAGTGTGCCATGTAGGCATTAGTAAAAGGACCCCTAATCCATATGCTAAATGAATGGCCACTAGTTTATATGTAAATTTTGAATTGTCATCTCTCTCACATTGTAAAGGGCTATTGCTCACTCATGGTTAATTTAATACATTCTAGTTTAGACCTCCCTCCCTCCCTCCCTCTCTCTCTCTCTCTCTCTCTCTCTCTCTCTCTCTCTCTCTCTCTCTCTCTCTCTCTCTCTCTCTCTCTCTCTCTCTCTCTCTAGATTGCTATCTACTTCTATGCAATGGTAGATAGATATCATGGCATTAGAGCTTTTCTCCTTGATGTAGATCCTAACGTGGGAAAAATGATGCTCTGACATGTGCTCTAATGTATAAGAGCCTACCACGAGATCCCACATGTCAACCATGTGATGCAGTTATATAACATTTAGGAGAGAGAATGTAAAAATGCGATTATCTCTTTTTTTTTCTCTCATTGATCTATTGTTATGCATTCTTCCTACCTCCAATGTCCCCTTGGCCTCCATGCCTCTATCTAAATTTGATCTATGACCCAATGCATGGCATAACTAACAAATGTTTGAAGCGTAGAGCCAAGCTTAGACATCTAGTGAGTCAGCCCAATGTCTATATTAATTTTGGCCTCAAAGTTCTATTTGAGACATGTCTTTGTCATGGCTTTAGCAATGAGAAGACTTACCATTGGGAAGTTCAATGGCCATAATTGTTGGAGGGTTTGTGGAACCCAAGGCAACCCTAACCCTAGTTAATAAGTGAGAGGGATTTGGCACCCTGCATGTGTGAGTCCAACCCGATGATCACATAGAGATTTGATAATTAGAAAGTCGATAAAAGGACTTTAGGCCTTTTTGCGGGACTTTTAATGTCGCAAGGCCTAAATGTCAAGTTAGTGAATAAAGTTGGGACTCCCACCAAAATTGGTTTAAGTTCAAATTCAAATTGGTTCCCTCCAATTTTGAGTGGGTTCCCACTCTTTTTTAAACTTCAATAGTTAGGGAGATAGAAATAGGCCAATAGGATTTTGAGGCCAAGGCCCTCCTCTCTACTATAGATAGTGCCAAACTCGAGTTTGGAAACCATGTTCATATCCTCATTTCAATACAAGCAGATTGGTTCTCTTATGGAATGGATTTGTGATTGTCCTTGCTCTCCTTCACTTTTCCTTCATCTCTCATGCTTTTGTTGTATTTGCTAATTTTTGGATCTGATTATTATTGGAATTTCTATTGCTTATACTTTTTGTGAGAGAAGAATGGGGAGAGAGAAAGAGTAAGCTATCTTCATTGTGGAACGTAGTGTTAATTGTGTAGTGTTAACGCTTAGGGTTAATGGATGTTAGAGTTAGATGTGGATCTTCCATTCATGCTAAATTCTGAATAGGCCAGGAAAGAAACCCACTACAATTTTGGTGCCATTGCTAGGGAGCTACGCCAATTTTTCAGTTTGCAGCATGTTTGTTGGATGGTTAGCTTGCATTAGGCATCTTGTTGTGGCATAATTAGTGTTAAAACTGCATTTAGGGTTAGTTTGGAAGTGATTTTGCCTGATTTGAGTGGATTTTCTTGTTTGAAATCTAATCTGATTATTGAACAAGGGAAGCTATTTAAATCACCATTCTTAAGACCCATTTGGATATGAGAAAACAATAAAAATCAGTCAATTCTGCCAGATTTGAGCAAAAAGGAGGCAAAATTGTCATCATATCTTTTTATCCTCTGACAAGAAACATTCGCCAAGCTGCAGGAATCTTCAATTTCATTCACAGATTCTTCAAATTGAACGGCAAAGATTCTTTCCCAGCAAATTTCTAAAAACATTAGAAAAACCACCAAAACCTTGAAAAAATTCATAAAAAGAATGTTTGTCCGATTCACTGTGCATAGGTGTAATTCAGATCTATCTACTGCCAGGTCAGTGAAGAATAATACCATAAATAAGAGGCCAAAGTGACAGTTCGTCTAGTTGTTGGTAATCTTTTGTTGAAAATTATACTTTTCTGCAAAAATATCAATTCTCTGGGAGGAACATTCGCCTAAAACCTTTGCCAGAGTTTGTGTCATTTACTAATTTTTGATAATCAGTAAGTTGGGCAAAGGTATCCCAAAAGATCAGTTGTCATATTGTCATATTTTTGTCAAAAAAGCTTCTTTTTTGTAAAAATACTAGTATTACTCTTGATTCTTTACCATATCATGTGTCGAGTTTTTTGAAGATTCTATTTATAGTAAGTTATCATTTTTAAGTTCAACGAATGTTAAATCTGTCAAGATCACGAAGACTCTCCATTTTTATCCTTGCCAACTACAAAAACCATATTTTTATGTATTAAGAACCTTCGCCAGTCCTACCCTAGTTTTATCTGAGTCAGACTCTCTATCTAAGAGTTAGGCGAAGGTTATTTTCACTACATTTGTCAAAAAAAACTTGGTCAGAGATTTTTTTTATCAAAAATAGTATTGATGAGCCTTCGCCGAATCAACCTTCGCCCAGGAAACCCTCGCCAGTACTATTTTTAGATTCTAATTTTCCAGAACAAGCCTTTGTCAAATTTTTGGTCAATTGTGTTACAATTTGATTTTGATTCTGAGAATTCATCATTCTTAGAAGTGTCGATCGCTTGATGATAGACCTTTTTTCAAAAAATCAAAAATCTAATTATTGTCAAGTGAAAGAAATTTTGCAGATCTAAACTGAGATAGTTCCTGATTGAAAATCTAGATCCAATCTCATTGTCTGCTTGTTGTGATTTGTAAAAATGGCTGCTCCTGGAGGTGCTCCTCAGGAAGTCAATCCAATCATTGTTAGGATATCACCCCATGTGGATCTACCCAAATACAATGGATTAACAGTTCCAGTTAGATTTCTCCAGATCTATGCAGAATCTTGCGAAGTCTATGGCAAAGTTTTTCCTCAAGGTAAACTTAAGCTATTTCTAATGGCCTTAACGGGTGCAGCACAAGATTGGTATTATAATCAAGATGAAACTGGGCATACAGATTGGAAAACTGTTAAACAAGCCCTTATCACACGGTTCAGACCTCGGAAGTTTATGGAAGACGCTTTCCTACTTTTAAGTAAAATTAAAATGGAAAAGCAAGAAATGGTTCAAGATCACATTGAATGGGTTAAATGCCTCAGATCTGAGTGTGAACCCAAGCTAATTAATGAAAATGTCATGATTATGTGATTTTTGTCAGGTCTACCTAAAAGGATCAGACGCAAGTTGAAACGCCATAATGAGTACACAATTTTGCAAAATGCTATGGACGATGCAATACGAGAGGAGGATGAAGATTCAGATGATGAGCCGAATATTGGTATGTTGCCTTGTACAGCCGGGCAGACCACTACGAAATCCACCACTATCGCAACAATGAATATCAACGCTACTGCAGAGATGATGCTCAACGAGTTCAATAAACTTGAAAAGAACCAGCATATACAGATGGAAAGATTGCAGTCGCAATTTGATGAAAAGATTAAAGCCTTGGAAGATTTCCATGGAAAAGCGAACAAGGGACCTGAGAAGTTTGCTAAGACTTTTCCAACCAGGGAAAATGTCTGGTGTTCCATTTGTATGGGCAATCACACAGTGAACAAATGTCCTCAATTGAAAAAACGAATGGCATTCAATATATGCCATATGTGCAATTCACCTAACCATGAAACTACTTATTGCCATTTTAATCCTCGGATTATCCAGCAACAATATGCCCAGATGGGATATCGAGAACCCCTTTACGGATAGGATCATGTAGCCAAACCTCATCAATCTGCTCTTGGGTATCCGGAGAGACTAGCTTTACTAGTCCCACCAACACAATCGTCTCCTCCTCGTCGTAAAACCATAAAGGTGGCAAAAGAGCTTGTTGATTTTCTATCCACTTTGTCACTTGCAAAATCTGAGTCACTATAGGCCCTTAAGCCAATATTAGTCCTTCCATACAATATGCCGAAATTCTTAGTAGATGAGATATATCTAAGAACTCTTTTGGCCATCTTCCAATGTGAGACTAAAGGACTTTGCATGAATTGACTTAACTTTCCAACACTATAACTAAGATTAGGTCTAGTTACCATCAATAGATGCTTTTACATGTTGCTCCATTGGAGTCTCAATGCCTTTACAATTCTTCATTCCAAATCTATCTAGGATGGATGTAGCATACTTTGATTGAAAAATGAAGCTAAAACCAAATCCTCTGATAACTTCTATTCCTAGAATGAAGCTTAATAGTCTGAGATCTACCATCTTAAACTCTTTTGCCAAAGCAATTTTTACATCTCTAATTCCATCTAGATCATTACCACTCAAAATAATGTCATCTACATACAATACAAGAATAATGATCTTACCATCATGAACTCTTATATAAAATGATGAATCATATGCACTCAATACAAAATTGATGGAAATGAGAAAAGAGTTTAGCCTAGAGTACCATGCTCTAGGTGGTTGCTTGAGCCCATAAAGGCTCTTCTTTTCATGTTTTGCCTTGATGAATCCCTCGAGTTGCCTCATGTAGATCTCCTCCTCCAAATAACCATGGAGAAAATCATTTGTGAAATCAAGTTCGAATAGCTTCCAATTGAAGGTAGTAGCAAGACTAATGATCAATCTAATAGTAACAAGCTTAGCCACATGAGCAAAAGTCTCATCATAATCAATGCCTTTGGTTTGTAAAGACCCTTTTGCTACAAGCCTAACTTTATGCTTACTTATTGATCCATCTTGGCTATACTTCAATCTATACACCCACTTGCAATCAAGTGGTTTCTTCCCTTGAGGAAGATTCACAAGATCCCAAGTATGATTCTCAATGAGAGCATCATACTCTACTTGCATAGCATCCATGGAGTTCTTGCATCCTGAGGTGGATCCTCAAGTTCTTCATCACTTGGAAGCTCCTGCTCCATCCTAGCATGATCTTTGGCATCAAGATGATTAGTAGCATTATCATCCAATTCACAAACATGTCCTTCATAAAAATAACATCCCTACTCACTATCACCTTGTTAGTGATGGGGTTGAAGACTCTATAGCCTTTGTTATTCTCACCATATCCCACAAAGATGCCTTTGATGGAACTTGCATCATCCTTCTTCCTTGTAACCAAGGATTGGTGTACATAGAAAATGGATCCAAAAATCTTGAGATCCTTGAGATTGGGCTTCTCTCCAAATAGAGCTTCAAATGGTGTGATTCCTCCAATAGCTTGGCTGGGCAATCTATTGCACAAATAGTTAGCACAAGTTATTGCCTCACCCCAAAATGGTTTGGGTAGAGAAGCATCTAGCCTTAAGGACTTAGCACACTCACAAAGTGATCTGTGTCTCCTCTCACTCACTCCATTTTTTAGAGGGGTGTATGGACATGACAACTCCCTCTTTATGCCATTAGAACTACAAAAGTCAATCAACTTATTGGAGACATATACACCTCCATTATCACTTCTTAATACCTTGACCTTGATATATTCACCTCCATTATCACTTCTTAATACCTTGATTTTCTACAATAGTTTTGAACTTTACAAAAGAATCATACACCATAGATTTTCTAGACAAGAGGTACATCCAACAATATCTAGAATAGTCATCAATGAATATTACATAGTACTTGGCACCACCATTAGAATCATGTGAAAAACTATGAATATCCGAATGGATGATTTTAGATCTTGTTGTAGATCTTGTGAAAGGTAGCTAGAGCTCATGCACCAACCAAACCGTTTTTTGAGCTGTTAGGGGTAATTGCCCCAAGGGCCAATGTTAGAGAGTGTGTGTGTATAATTGGAATATGGCATGGATTGAATGGAAGAAAATCTCGAATGGGAGGAGATGTTGGAGTGTGAAAAAATGCAGGTGGAGGTGATTGTGGGATGATAGGAGGTGATTGTGGTATGATAGGAGGTGAATGTGGTGGTGACTAAATGCATGTTGGAGACGTGTGGAGTGGACTAGGTGTTATGATGGTCGATGTGGTTTGTGTTAATAACTGTAATGAGAATCCTCTACATTGACTGCAGAGTCAAGTAAGGTGGAAGAATGTACAGGTGAGGGCTTTCGTGGGATTATGGAATCAAAGCCCGTGTTAAGTGTGAATGAGAAGGTGGATGTGGTAGTAAATGGTGGGTGTAGTGGTGGAAGGAGAGTTGTGTTAGTAGGTAATGATACTAGAATGGCTGAAGTTACCTGAGTGGATAGAACCATGCCTATTGAACCAAAACCGGAAGCACCAGCATCCAAGGAGCTAGCTATTGCAGCTACTGTTTGTCTTCGTTGTTGGGCTTGTTGGAGTAGAGCTCCTATTGTGCTAGAACCTTCATTGGGACTTGAGAAGATTTCAAGCTCCCTCTGGATTCAGCATACTCGGTCCCTATATCACTGGATAAGATATCAAGGGAGATGGTGTCATCCGTGCTTACTGCCTTACCCTTCTGCTTCTTCGTGGGAGGTGCAGGTGAGACAGGTTCTGCTGATACCTGTGGGGTGGCCCTCTTTTTTGTGCTAGGATAGACTTTCTCTAGACGTTGTCCCATATGTTGTGCGACCAACATGTGGAAGAGATAGCCACACTTGGTAGGGGATTTCCTGGCTTTCAGGGCCACACATAATTTGTCGACGACTTTCTCTGCCCACTTGTAATTGTTGGTTGGATAATCCATGGTCATAGTTAATGAAAATAGATCACTTGGTAGGATGCGATCCATCTTGGCGATGTGTACCTCCACCATGTGCACGCAAATTTTTGTGGCTGTTCGGAGCTTAGAATCCTTGATCAGCTTGATGGATATGTCGTCATTGGTCTGCGCAATGGTTTTTCTATCTTATCGCAGGAACTTGGTGAAATATTTGAAATCATAACTGGTTCCTCTGTCGTGAATCATCTCTCCTAGATTTGGGAATCCTATGCGTTGTAAGCATTCTAGGGAGATGTTGATTATGGTGTAATTGCCATCCTTGGAGGTGAGCTTCAAGGAATGGAACCCATCTAAATATGTGGAATAGACCGCTCGGACCAGACTCTCACTCTGTTGATCAGTGAAATGGGTGAGATCAAAGTCAATGTTTGTTAAGAGATCTTTGGCCAATATCAACACTACAAGATAATTCTTGATATAAATCAATGATAAATCATCCGAAAAGGGTTTGGGAACCTTACGATGATGTAGTGAGAGCAATGAGTCTAAGTCTGCTCCCATTGACCATAATGTCTAAAATATCGCCTTGTAGAGTTTGAAGTTGTACGTAACCAGAGGAAAATATTTTTTTGGATTACATAAGGTCCTTGGCCAAAAAATTTTAGTTTTCCATTAAAGGCTTTGGCTTGGTATAAGAGGACCTTATCTTTGACCTAGAACTCTTTGAGTTTTAAGGATCGATCATGCCATGCCTTTTGTCGATGTTTGTGGACTTGTTGGGCATGGATGCTGATGCGACGAGTCTCACATAGTTGTTCTAGGTGGAATAATCTATTAGCTAGGATCTGTCAATGATCTAGCTCGAGATTATAGGTTACTCGTAGGGATGGAATATGGAATTCCACAGGTATGACAGCTTCCTAGTTGGAAGGAGTAGACCTGTGGCTCTCTTCAAGGTAGTGCGATAGGCCCATAGAGCAGCATGAAGTTTTTGTAAAAAAAAATAGTAATTATTCTTCCATAGAGAACATGATGAAAGTTTAAATAAATTAAACTAATATCAGTGTCTTCAATCGGGTCTATAACTGATCTATGTACTAATAGAACAGTATTTGCTTTTATTGAATATGCGTGCAGAAATAATATGTGGAATTAAGAGACAAGTTTAGAAAATTTTAGACAAACAAAAACTATTGATCAAAAACGAATTTATAATTCTGAATATGAATCATCAATATACATCTCTTACTGTCTTATCTCATTGTTGTGTCTCTGATTGAGTGACTCTAAGAATCTCTTCAGTTTGAGTGTTTGAGAGTTGGTTACAACAAGTAGTGCACATGTATTTATATTGCTACAAGACAGGTCTTTTGGCCTTTTATTTACATGTCTTTTGGCCTTTTAATTCTGTAACAGTAGATCTAACCGTTCATGATGGTTGATATTCAATAGACGCTCTGTTTCCAAGGTCAAATGATTTCTGTTCGTGAATTATTGACGACAGTCCATCTCTTCGTCTCAACTTTGTGTTTTGCGAATTATTCACGACACTTGTCTCTTCGCGACTTTTTCATCTTTCGCAAATTGTTCGCGACAGATGACAACTCTGAGCTTGAAGAAGAATCTAGAAGATTTTGCGAATTGTTCGCGACAATTTCACGACATTGGATGTTTGAACAAGAAACAAAATATTTCGCGACAAGATTCTGTTCGCGAATCTTTTGAGCTTCAACAAAAAAAAATCATGAGTTTCTACAAGAAACTGTTTCGCGAATCTTTCGAGTTGACTGCAAGACAAATTTCGCGAATCCTTCGAGGCTGATCACGAATAAAAATGTTTCGAGTTCGCGTTGGTTTCTTTCTCATCCTTTGTCAAGTAAATTGCGCACTTTGTTGGTAGATCAAGATCTGTCTGATCAGGTGTTCTACAGCTCTCTCTCAAAGTGGGCAGTTGGATTAACCCCAACCTTCTTCGTTGCTTTTCAAACAAAGCCTTACTTAGTGGCTTCGTAAAGATATCAACTGTCATTTCCTTTGTGGGTATGAAGACTGTCTTCAGTATCTTCTTCTCGACTAAGTCCCGAATCACATGATACTTGATAGCTATGTGCTTCGTTTTCGAGTGAAATATAGGATCTTTCATAAGATAGATTGCTAAAGTGTTATCCATTGACAAGACATAAGGTTCAAAAATAGATTCATCAAATCCTTCCAACATTTGTTTGATCCAGATCAGCTCGTTTGTCATCTTGGTTGCTGCTACATATTCCGCTTCACGAGAAGATTGAGCTACTGTTGTTTGCTTCTTGCTTATCCAGAGTATGGCTGTGCTAGATGCTAGAGTACAACCTCCTAAAATACTTTTGTTATCATCCTTCATGGATGCCCAGCTTGCGTCACTGTAAGATTCCATGTGAAATCTAGCTTCCTTCGAATAACACAGTCCATAGTCTTTCGTTTTCTAGAGATATTGTAGTACTCTCTTTGCCAACTTCCAATGTAATGATCCTAGGTTCTGATTATATTGGCTCAGCCTATATACTGCAAATGCTATATCAGGTTTGGTGTTGTCTGCAAGATATAACAATGATCCAATCAGCCTACGATAGGGTGTTTTGGCCATTCGTTCCTCTTCCTCGAGAGTCTACGGACAATCTGCCTTGCTCTGTATTGTTCCAGGTATCATGGGAGTATGCACACCTTTGCATTTGAGCATGTTGAAGTCTTCAATGATCTTTTGAGTGTACTTTTGTTGGTGAAGATACAACTTACCACCTTCAAAGTCTCTCATGATCTGCAAGCCTAGATAGATTTTCGCTTCTCCTCGGTCAGCGATCTCAAATATCTCAGAATTGTCTCTTTTGAAATCTGAAATTAACTTATCTCTTCTTGAGAAGATAAGTGTGTCATCAACATAGACAGCTAGAATGATTATTTCATATTGGACATGCTTGATATAGACATTTGATTCAACAAATAGAGGTTTGAAGCCTAAGGAATGTAGTGCTTCGTCCTTCTTTCTATACCATTGTCTGACTGCTTGTTTCAAACCATAAATGTTTTTATTCATGTAACATCCGTATTCTGAATATTTTTGGCTTACAAAACCAAGTGGTTGGTCCATGAATAAGTCTTCTTCCAATTCTGCGTGCAAGAAAGCAGTCTTCTCATCCACAATATGGATTTTCATATCATAAGCCACTGCATATGCGAATAACAACCGAATTGATGTATGGTTGACTATCGATGAGAAAGTATCAGTGTGTGAAGATTATTAAAATATTATCTTCCTATCTCAAGTTTGGGACCATGTCCATGGTTATTTCCACTATATTTCATGTTGTACATAAAAGGTATGTGAATTGAGCACATAACCTTCTAGTATAGGTCGGATTTGAGTTAGGTAGATTCAATTTTGATGACATGCAGAAGTTTAGATAGCATGCAATGTCATACTGTATGTATGCAAACCACATGCAATCAGTGCATGCAACATGCAAAGTGGTTTCTGTGATCTACACATGTCTAGGCAATTTTCTGAGTTGACATGCAGTACATACAACATCCATGCATGCAATTACACATGTGGATCTCTGGTAGGTGAATTAGTTCAGTTAAGTGGACTTTCCATGCAACTCCACTGTAGGAATTCAAGTCTCTCTCATGTAGGGAAAGCTTGGATGTTTTGGCATATTGTGATTAATGAGATTTTGGTAATTTGGACTCATTCTCTCTCTACCCGAGTTCTCTTTCATTGATTTTCTCTCTCTACTCGAGAGCAGGCTGTTTTTCCTATACTGAGCACTTAGAATTATTTCTGACATTCAATTCTCATAGTGAGAAGTTAGATTTGTTCATCACATGTATGCCATTGTGCTCTTGTCATAGATTTTTCAAGTATGTTGTTCTTTGATCAATCTTGTGCAATCACAACACCTCAGTAAGATCCTGTAGGGTGTGTGGTGAAGTTCACACGTGCTAAAAGCTTCACACAGTGTAGTCGATTCCATACTTCTGTGAAAATCCTTTAGCAACTAACCTTGCTTTGTATATGATATTTTCTCCATCAGGACCTGTTTTGATCTTGTAGATCCACTTGCACTTGACTGGGTTTCTGCCATCAGGGATTGGTGCAAGTGTCCGTACATTGTTCTTATACATGGATGACATTTCGTCCTCCATTGCTTGAATCCAGCGATATTTATTTGGTCCATCAACAGCTTTCTCGAATGTTTGAGGTTCGTCAGAGAAACCACAAAATTCAATGGCTGTATTAAAAACATCCTGGCCATACCTTTCTGGTGGTTTACGTTGTCTGTCAGTTCTTCTCACAGGTGGTTTCAAGTTCAATTCTGCAAGTTTCAAGTTCGATTCTGATTCGACCTTTTCTGTTGGAATTTGAGCTGGTGATTCGAGTCTGTCAGGTACTCGATCTTGACCTCCCTCTGAATCCGGCAATTCTCTTTCATCTTCTGCTTGTTTTACTTCTGTCGTCGTTGGTAGCTCATAATAGTTTTTGAGAATTTCATAGCCGACTAAATCATTGTCTGCTTATATTGTCATGCACTGAAGACGCAATAATTGCTATAGCTTTGGCATTTCTTAAACTCCATTCTTGAAGTTCTTTGCCAAGAGTAGCTACTGGCTTCTCATTTATTGGTTCTACCCATTGCCATAGACCTTCGCCCTTCAATAATAGTGAAGTCTTTAATTTCCAAATCAAGTAGTTTGAACTTTCTGGATCCAAGATCGTAGTGATCTTAGCCTGAATATGGCTGATCGACGACATCTTCTATTTTTCTGAATCACTCCAGATAGTGGCTTGCTGATGGATGTATGAAAAATGCTGAGAGGGGCGCAAAGATACCACTATATTGACTCTAATTCATTCTGATATCACTGTATCAGCTTTGAACCTGAATGCTCTGATACCACTGTATCAGCGTCAATTCTGTAAGCTCTGATACCACTGTAGGAAAAATAGTAATTATTCTTCCACAGAGAACATGATGAAAGTTTGAATAAATCAAACTAATATCAGTGTCTTCAATCGGGTCTGTATCTGATCTATGTACTAATAGAGCAGTGTTTGCTCTGATTGAATATGTGTGCGGAAATAATATGCGGAATTAAGAGACAACTTTAGACAATTTTAGACAAACAAAAAGTATTGATCAAAAATAAATTTACAATTCTGAATCTGAATCATCAATATACATCTCTTGCTGTCTTACCTCGCTGTTGTGTCTCTGATTGAGTGAGTCTAAGAATCTCTTCAGTTTGAGTGTCTGAGAGTTGGTTACAACAAGTAGTGCACATGTATTTATATTGCTATAGGACAGGTCTTTTGGCCTTTTATTTACACGTCTTTTGGCCTTTTAATTCTGTAACAGTAGATCTAATCGTTTACAACGGTTGATATTCAATAGACGCTCTATTTTCAGGGCCGAATGATTTCTGTTCACGATTTATTCGCGACAGTCCATCTCTTCGTCTCAGCTTCGTGCTTCGCAAATTATTCGCGACTTTTTCGTCTTTCGCGAATTGTTCACGACAAATGACAACTCTGAGCTTGAAGAAGAATCCAGAAGATTTCGCGAATTGTTCGCAACAATTTCACGACATTTGAGGTTTGAACAAGAAACAGAATATTTTGCGACAAGATTTTGTTTGCGAATCTTTTGAGCTTCAACAAGAAAAAATCACGAGTTTCTACAAGAAACTATTTCGCGAATCTTTCCAGTTGACTGCAAAACAAATTTCGTGAATCCTTTGAGGTTGATCACGAATAAAAATGTTGCGAGTTCGCATTGGTTTCTTTCTCATCCTTTGTCAAGTAAATTGCGCACTTTGTTAGTAGAATCAAGATCTGTTTGATCACGTGTTCTATAGTTTTAGTTCCCAATCAAATCGGCTGGACTCGACGGTCTTGGTTAGAACACCACATAATATTTTGTTGGTGGATTCTGCCTGGCCATTGCATCGTGGATAATACGTGGAACTTTTGCAATGTACCACAAAGAATTTTGAAAGTAGATCTGCTATGACAGATTTAAGGAAATGTGTCCCCCTATCGTTGATAAGTTCTAGGGGACAACCAAAATGAACGATAACCTGTTCATAGAGAAATTTTGCAGTAGAACGAGCGTCAACATTGCCAACAGCTCTAGCTTCAACCCATTTGGTACAATAGTCCTTGGCTACTACGATATGTCTTGATTGAGTGTGTCTAGCAGCGGGACTAATCAACTTTCCATTTCTTGAAAGCTTGATCAATTGTGGCAGGGTGTACAGGCATATAGTCGATCTTTTGAAATCGTTTGGTTCTTTGACAAACATCACAGGCCTTAGTGTAGGTGTGCGTATTCTTAAAAAGAGTTGGCCACCAGTTCGGTAGTGGTATAATTGACTTCAGCAGATATCAATTGTCTACTGAGGAATCGGATTGGATAATTCTTTGGAATAATCAGGAGCACGAAGGATAGGTGCATTAGTAAGGGCTTCCTTTAGCTGAATGAATGTGTCTCATTGTTCATCAGTCCATTTGGCTACAACAACCACTTTATAGATTAATCGTCCTTTATTGGCGGAATCGAGAATAAAGCACCGATAGTAGTTGGCGTGGCCTAGGAAAGAATAAACATTGCAGATGATGCGTGGTTTGGGCAGATTTTGAATGATCAGGACCTTGTCAGGATTAGTTGCGATGCCATTTTTTGAAATGATATGTCCTAACACATTACCATGTGTTACCCAGATCTGGCATTTTTCAGGGTTCAAGGAGATGCAGAAGCGCTGATATTGGATAAAAAAAAAATTCAAGCACAGACAGATGACGTGTTTCTTCTGAATGTGCACCTATATCATCCAAGTAAACCTCTACCAAAAGGCATGACTTTCCAACAGAAGGTTCTCCATTCTGTTGCAAAAGCGATTTTATGTTGATCTTCTTTAGCAATTTGAATCATATTGTATCCGCTAAAGCTATCTAAGAATGAGTAGGCCTCATCTCCTGCTAGATTCTAAGATGGATTCTCTGAAAGGTGGGCTCACTCAAGGAGAGAGTGATGGTTCGGGCAGGGCCTTCGATGAAGCTTACCATAGAAATGAAAAGTGCGAACAAAAGGGAAATGAGAGCACCAAGGCTTCCCATCTGGTGCTCGGAAAAACAACTAAGGTTCGGCTAGGCCTTCCATAAGCATCCACTAGCTTATGGGATTAGTATCTAAACTAGCCATTCTAAGACTTCTAAACTTCTAACTTAGAACTTTAGAACTTTAGGATTTCTAATTCTAGACTTAAGATAGCTTAACATAACTTAGAATCTTTCTTAGCTTAAGTTTTCTTAAGTCTAAGTTATTTTATTTGTTTAAGCTCCTACCCATGGACTTACAAAACACATACCATAGTAGAAGTTTATTGGCAAATCCATACGTGGGCTTACAATACACATGCCATGGAGTTTTATTTCTTTTTATATATTTTTGACTATGTTTGCACAGTTGCTAACACTCAACTAGGTCTCCACATTGTAATAGGCTTCTAGAACAATGGGATCTAGAGAGTTAGCCGCGTCGATTAAGAATTGGTTGAGGGCTCTTGTGAAATCGATGGTTGTGCCCCAACCATGCTAAGAATTGATTACTGGTTAGTTATAGGCCCCAACGTTGGGAGTCCTCAACGCTGACCACGCTCATCTTCTGGGCATTCGATGGTAAGTTGGATCTGCCATTATTGTCGCCGGAGCCATGAGATACTCTTTTGGGAGCTCGGAGCTATGCGTGAACACCGCCTTCTACCAATCTGGTTAAGGATGCAGAAGGGCTATTAGGTTGGCCGGTGTCAGCTGTGAAAGGTCTTCAACCTTTCTAGGTAATATATAGTCGCCTCTTGTCTTGACATTTGGATATTGCTTTATGAAGAGCGCTAGTTGTTTTGCATCAGGTACAACATAGATCTTTTGCTACCAATGTTGGTGTACCACAACAAGACGGTGCAGGTGAATGGAATGTCAATTTTTGGAAGAGATGAAGTGGTAGGAAGCAAGCTGGTGCGAGGCAGAAAAGCTTAATCTGACGTGGCGAGGCAACGGTGGCACGAGTCGCCGAGGCATACTCGACCTCGGGTATGGTGGGGTCAAGTTGGAAGGTGGAGGTGGTGGCTTCGGCCTGAGCGGTGTACTGGATGTCATGGTCAAAGATGCGGTCTTGGCCAGTTTGGAGGTCGAAATGGGAGAAGGTGAGCGTCCACATGTCAACAATCTGTTGCTGCAACAAATTAATTGCACGCGTCATTTTCTCCATATTAGTCCCAATGGGACTTGGAGCTTGTGTTTCTTCCATAGGAGTGTCCATGGCAAAAGCCATATGTAATCGATGGTGGTGGTGGATTCGATGAACGGAATGTTGGTGACTGTACATGGGTGGCGGATGAATGGATCTTGGACAACAGCATTGTAGTGGGCCATTGTATGGATGAGGGTGGTGGGATAGTACTGGTGGTGGTTTTAGTAGAGGGCGCGCAGCTCTTTATAAGTTTGGCAGAGGACATCAAGAAAGGTGGCTGTTGTCATGCGACACTGCATGATATGCTCTACCAAAGCTTTTGATGCAGGCTCTGGCGACGCTGCTGGCTTCTACTCTAGTGTATACTGTGAGAGATTTCAACTAGTTTAGTCAAATTTGCTACACATTTATATGGCATTTGAGGCCAATTTCATATTAGACTTAGAGTTTGACTTTTCAAAGTTATACTAATCTAAAAGCATTTGAATAAACACTTTTGAAAAGTGTGGGAAGGTTTAGAACACGACTTTTGGAGAGAAAGAATTTGAGTAGTAGAGACATTGAATCTAGTCACAATAATAGTAGGGTTTTTCATTATTCTCTTATCTCATTCATGCTTATACATGGTTCTCTAGGATTCTACTATCCATTGGTGCACTATACTTGTGATATCTTGCAATTGTGTGTAGAATGTTCATTAAATGCTATTTTCAGATCCACACGTGTAAAATACAATAGCTTATTGTTTTTGTACGGACAACAACTTTATTTTATGTTTCGATTCATGTTTGATCAAAGATCTATTAGAGTTTTGATCTCATTCATAGTGTAGATGTTGGTTTTTTCTACATTGGCAAGATTGGTGATATGTTGTCTTTCTAACCCAAGATCATTTTATAGATTTGGATCTTAATTGATTTGAAATCTTTCACACATACCGTATCTATGTTTGTTGTGAAGGTGAAGGAAGGAACGGGGGTGGAATGAAGAAAAGGGGTCATGCATATGATCTAGCTCTAGTTGGAAGCAACGATCACGAGGGAAATTAATAATGCGCAGAGGCTTGCAATAAAATGGAACGGAAGACTCTCAGAAATTTCACAGAAATAGCCAATGTCCTTAACTTGGACGAATCCAATAAGGACAAGAAAAATTTTATTTGCCTCCCAAGCAATTTGATAACATTGAAGAATATCTGAACTTGAGAGGGGGGTAGCCGAAAATGGCAGAAAAAAATAATAAAAAGCTAATCTACTCAGTAGTGAAGAGTGAGGAGAAGATTGTTGTCTAGAGCTATAGAGAACTCTAGAACAACGCTGAATTATTATTTTTTAACCCCTTTCAACTCATCTTCCGTGTCCTTGAGAAACTGCTCTTCTTCCTAGAGTGTGGCGTTCAATGTTGCCACCTCTGTATCCCTGGTCTGATGGCGAGTAATAGGACGAGTAATTATGTTGAAGGGGATGGCAAAAAATGGCAGGGGATGAAGTGGCGAGTAATTATAGTAGATAGATTTCCAAAAATAATTGATGCGAGTTATGGAGGTCAACGAGTAATGGGAACATTTCTTGAAGTCTACTCAATCGTACAAAGGACATACAGAACAAAAAACAATCAAAGCATGATTGCAATGCTCTTTACTCTGTGAAAAATATAGTTACCACACCCTTTTCTTTGTTATGACAATCAAGTATGAATATTGTGCTACTCATATTTGCTCGTTTACAAATAACACATATATAGCAAGAGTAGGTTGATATCAAATGCATCCTAAAAAGAGAGAGAGAGAGAGAGAGAGAGAGAGAGAGAGAGAGAGAGAGAGAGAGAGAGAGAGAGAGAGAGAGAGAGAGAGATTCTTGCAGTGGAGAAAAAGAGAAACAATGCATGCTGAGGGCTACCACATCACCCATATGGTTTGGTGAAAAACCCTCATGTGCGGTAATCAACACCGACTCTCATGAAAACAACGCAATGTTGAGAGCATGCTTAAATTATGTTGTGTCATGTCAACTCGCATTTATTCCATGACCAATGTTGTTATGTCTAGTATCATTTTGGACATCACATCAATACACAAAATTTCAACTTTCTTATCCAATTCAAAATTGAACATTCAATGCCTTTGATTTCAAAGGGTGGGAGGTTCCACATGGAAAGGCTTATTTCAAAGTCGGAAGTAGGTGCAGATCTTGAAATGCACTTATGTCCCTTCCATCTAAAATAAAAAACCTTTGTGCTATTGACCATCTGCATCATACCACATAAGATACTCATATCCTCATGTATACAATGATAATCGAGATCCACCACCTCTCCTCTCCCAAGGTGCACTCCCATCTCATGTTGAGAAATCAACAATATAGACTTAGAGAAACACTATTGTTGTCACCACAAGTAACTGGTTTCATTAAAACTGAGGAAGACTAAAAGTTAGAAAAATACAGCCAAGGACATAAGAATTTAGGGACCCTAAAACACTTGTGCACTTCATAGGGAATATTTGGGAAACTGAGTTTCCAATTTTTAATTACCCTGCATTTAGAAAAAATGGATTGACCATTGAATGATGGTAAGAGAAACTGAGACACATATCTGAAATGTAAGAGAAATTGAGGCACGTCCGAAATGTAAAGCCTCAAATACAATAGATAGACCTCAACATAATGAAAACTTACACAATCTAACTTGATGAATTTGTTTTAGTTATCAGCAAACTTTGGAATGTTTTGAGTTTCATCCGTCTCATTCAACGTCTCAAAGAATCTAAACATTTTTTATTTTTACAGAGAGTCTATTTTTGGTTTTAAGCCATAGACATTAGTATAGGAGATCGGGGCCTGGATATATCATAAAACTTGACAATTGAGCCCTATTGACCCACTTTTGGACCCTATCACAAAGGCCTAGGACCCTTTGGCCACTTGTTAGAGCCAAGGAGCCAAAGAAATAACCAGTTTGAAAAATGTACGTTAAGAGCAGGTCAAGTTTAAAACACATTTCAAGGTAGCTATGTTGATGAGGTACATCATTAACCGTACATGTAAGGTCATCCCCAAATGCCTTTCAAAACTTCAAACATATATGTAACCTCAGCTCTGATCTTCTAACAAACCAGAATAATGTTTGAAAGAACATGCTATAGATGCTTTCCAAAAAAGTGACATCCTTTTTTATAGTTTCAAATAAAAAGTCTACATTAATGGCGTTACTACACAGACAGGATGGCAACTTTTATTGGCTTACTTTTGTAAATAGTTAAGCATAGCTATCTTGTTTCCATAAGACACACAATATTTCTATCTACTTCACAAAAATCATCTCAATCCATCACTACAAAGTTGTAAAAAAAGCATACACCTCGGTTTAAGATATGAAATCAGTATTGCCATTAAAATCCTTCGGAGAATTGTAGCTTGAGTGTTTGTAAATCATACTAATGGTCAGGGTCCACAATTGGTTAGCATTCCATCAATAACACAGGAATGATCTTGTGCATTCAGCTAGTCAGTGATTACGAGGTTGTATAGTAGAGAACTGTGGAGTCAGAATATGAGATCTTAGTTAGCTGGTGCAAAAAGTGGTTAGTTGAGGCCTCTTCTACTGATAAGGTGGTAAGATGTGATGATATGCAAACACCCTATCATCATGACATACTTGCTAAAAGCAGGCAAAAATTATTGTCAAGAGAGCCAATGAAAACTTAATGCTCCAAAGTAAAGGCAATGCCGCTTTACAGCAATTTATAACAAGCAATGCAGGATGCCTCACCTGATTAAGGTGCTTGCTTTCAAATACATTTACCATCTTGTGCAATTACTATCAAGAAATCACTTCATGGTTTCTTAACATTCAGCATTTCCACACCTGACAAACGTTGTTAGAAAAATCTTAAATCAGAGGGTTCAAAGAGAACTGAACTCAACGTGCCACTTCAACCTCAATTTCTGGGGATAAATCTGCTTCCATTCCAAAAAACCCAGCATCATCGTCCTCATCTTCAAAATCTTCATCTCCACTTCCACTTAACTCTGGGTCATTGAGTTGTCGAACGAATTGGCCCTTTATTCGTGGACGCTGCTCTGCCAAGCGTTTCCGACTTGCATATCGAATCTTCTT
Organism: Diphasiastrum complanatum; assembly: GCA_029204225.1. Taxonomy (NCBI): domain Eukaryota; kingdom Viridiplantae; phylum Streptophyta; class Lycopodiopsida; order Lycopodiales; family Lycopodiaceae; genus Diphasiastrum; species Diphasiastrum complanatum. The sequence goes on from CM055106.1 coordinate 33,227,161, forward strand.
TTCAAAACACCTGTCTTTTCGCTTCTTCCTGAATTTACTTAATGCAGCTTTTCTTCTTTCAGCCAGACCTGGCTTGCAGTCATTCCCAGTCACGTTTGGAAGTAAAGGCCACATTGGAGTAAGCGCAAACTGTCCAGAAGCAACCGGCAGAGCAACAGGATAGTATGAGACATTGCTGGGTGCATGCAACCCATGAACCGAAGGAAAAGTATGCAAAGGTGGACCAGGAGCATTACTCAGCACAGTTGCCTGTAAGCCAGGATACAGGTGTACAGCAGGTTGAAACAAAGAAGGAGCATGCAATAATGGTGGGACTAGCCCTTGAGGCAAATAGCATGAGTGAGAAAGAGATGGAATGACAGGAATCCCAGGGCAAAGTTGAGCCTGTGCACTATTAGGCATCATAAGGAACAGGTCTTGATTATTAGCTGCACCTACACTTGAATCGGCAGGTAGAGGTGCATTGCCCCAACAAGATGAACTCCTCTTTTGCTTCTCAAGCTTCCTAGCAGCTTGATTGTCCAACTCTGGAACAGGTTCCAAAGCTCCACAAGATATTTCTGCAGATGGCAAAAACTGCTCCTTCTGATGTTTCTCTACCAATGTAGAAGTTTTCTCCCAACATTGGTCCAAGGGTGTCATGCACAAGTCAGCAGTCGCAAGGCTCTGCTCAGTTTGCTGATTTGCACAGTTTGTATGGCTAGTAATGCTTGGTGGGATCATAAGACCATCCTTAAGCTCCTGCTTCTTTATTGGTGTCGAGTTAGTTGCCACACTTGCTGTTAGTACATTGCTACTATGGATTTGTGTTATGCCATTTGACTGATTGAGAGCCTTGGTGTAAGTCAAAAAAGCAGAAGACTGCCCAATTTTTAGCTCGATCTTTTTTAAAGGCAACTCTGTACACAAGACAAGCATAACTAGTTCATATTGAAGGAAAGCAGTGGCTTCAAGTCCAAATTTCCAAAACTTAATTGATGTTAATTCTTGGTACAGAAAAATGGTTTTAGCATTTTTAAGTGAAAGCATCAACAATTTCACAGCAAATTTCAGATTGAAAAAAAGCATACATATTCATGAATAAAGCATGTGTCACGGAAATTTTATATCAATAAATAGGCTATGAAAAAACCAATTAACAGTCAGGATATGAACAAAACCCCAGGTCAATATTTTTTCTAAGATCGCAATTTAGCAAAACTGTGCAAACTTTCTGTAGCTCTTCAATGCAAAGCGAGATACCTCTTGGGCAGCACACCTGAGGTGCTTCTGACTTCTCAGTCGAAGGCTTTAGTGACAACTCCAGCACCGGAGAAACATCGAACTGTATTATCCAAAGCATCCATGCAAGCATCAGCACAATCCACATGACATATAAACTGGCTGACTAAAATTTCCATCATGGAATAGTCAATACAAGTTGGAAAATAAAAACATAGGAAATACTAACTTATGTGAAGCTATATTATACAAGTATATTAAAAAGTATAATAGGGTAGAAGTCCAAATCATTTTGAGCTGCAGAACTAAGCTGAGTCTCACTGTGAAAATTCCAATCTACAAATCAACAGCAGTCTGAATGGGTAGAAAACTATAAACTGATGCACAGATGAAGTTAGTTCAAAATAACATTCCAAGCCTGAAGTGTACCAGCACATGGATTCCAAAACTCCGGCAACGCAGCCCAGAACTTTCTTGTCCTGTTTTTAGTCTGTTTGCTAGATGGACCTCCCTGCCTCCTCATTCTGGAATGCTGGAGTGAAGTTCTTAACTTACTTCAGCACAGTTCAGCTCAACCATAGTCACGTGTGGCTGTAAATCAGGTTGCCCTTATCATAGTTCTTATGCAGACACTGACGATGGATTGATCTCTATGCAGTATTGTTGTCCATTTCTTGCTGTGTGATGTTTTGCCTATAACTTGGTAATAGAGCACTTTCTTAGATTGGTGGTAAGGTCTAGACTAAATTTTGTTTTTTGCCAATAATGTTGCTCATCTCTCCACCCATCAAGAATTTCAACGATCAAAAAGAGATAAGGTTGGTTTTTAATGCTCACAGGCAAATGCAGCAATCTCTGTGGTTCTACGGATCCTGCTTTCTTTACCAGTTCACAACATCTACAACCAATCGTTTCAGCAGCGGTGCTCTGGTTCATTGCCAGCTTTTGGTCAGTTCTGATTGTGATACAGGTCATCAACAGTTGCCTTATGTTTTAGGTATGCCTCCTCTCACACTTCTTGGCACTATCAACAGGAAGGCAACTCCTAGTTTGGCATATATCCTTCAAGATACCCATTAAATGACACCTAGCTGACCATGTATCATAGTGGATCAAAGGTAACACATGGAAAAGAGCTTGAAGTCCTGTGGCTAGATGTGTGTAGACACTAACATCTCTCTCTCTCTCTCTCTCTCTCTCTCTCTCTCTCTCTCTCTCTCTCTCTCTCTCTCTCTCTCTCTCTCTCTCTCTCGCGCGCGCGCGCCAACATCATCCACCCTATTCATAAAAATGGTGACCCCATGGTTCCTAGTAACTATCGCATTATCATGATTAGGCATGTTCTCGCGAAGTTATATGGTACTATACTTCAGTCTGTTGTGAGTTTAGAGGCAGAAGCCACAAGATTACACGCTTTAGGTCAGCCAGGGTTCCGAGCCCATTATTCTACTATTGATCATATCTTCGCGCTTCAAGCCTTGATTGAGGGCACAGGAAAGAGAAGGTTTACTATTATTTCATGGACTTCAGGAAAGCCTTTGATTCTCCTTGCTCATTCAAAGACTTCATGATCTTGGCTTCTCCACTAACATCATTCTGGTTGTGATGGCTCTTTATGAGAGAGCCTTGGGTTGTTTCCGACATGGCAGTGGCATTTCCGAGCACATCTGGAGCACAACTGATCAGCAAACACATCAAAAAATTTACCCAAGATCTTCCGAATCTTCGGATCTTTCACACTTTGTTTTACCTTGGCCAATAGTTTTGTTTTTACTTCCTTGACTTGTCCCTCAACTTCTTCGATCCTGAGCACAAACATTTCCACATTTGATCTAGACAGCCTTTGAGCCTTCTCCACAGAAATCAGCTGCAAAGTTGAACGTGGTTGAGTAGATTGAATGCTTGTAGTTCAAATTGGCGTTCTCCTTGTCTGAAGCTCATTAGTCCTTGATCGAAGTTGATTGTCACATTTCCCAAGTTCTTAAGCCATTCCACCCCTAGTATAACATCAATTGGGCCCAGCTCCAAAGGTAGAGAGAGAGAGATGTCGACCGAAGGAGAGAGGGGGTAGAGGGAGAGAGAGGTAACCGAAGGAATCTTGACCGACGCAATGAGGATGGGATCTCGACCGAATACTAGTTCGTTGGCATCTCGACCGAACACTAGTTCGTTGGCATCTCGACCGACGTGAAGGTGGATGAGCTCTCGACCGAGGAAACGCGTGAGGTCTCGACCGAGTGGAGGTTCATTGGGACCTCAATCGAATGTTAGGAAGCACACAGAGAGAACTCTCGACCGGAGAGGAGAGAGAGGAAGGAAAGAGAGAGAGTAATCAAGTAAATGGAGGAAGAAACTCAACCGGAGATCGTGCTTTTTTTCTTCTACTAGGTTTTTTTTTTGCCTGATCGTGGAGCAAAGATCGGCAGCACAAGGACTTGTGAATGCGAAGCTGGATCTCTGGGGTTTGATGATGCAAGAAAATTCCAATTTCTTGTAAGAATGGCGAACGCGCAGCTTCTTGTTGTTCGCAGGTTGAGCTAACCTTATTACGTTCAGAAGACAGCCAAGACCTCCATTGCCTGAGCGATCACATTGGAAGAAACGGTTACAGATGGTGGTAAATCAAGCGATGGGGCGGATGTTCGATACAACATGTGGTTCCTTATTCAGAGAGCTTCAGCGATGAAGTGGGAGCGACGAAGAGAGAGACAGGCTCTTACTGCAATTGGAGCAGGAGTGCTTGGAGGATTATCGTAGAAAAGTTGACCAGGCTAGCAGTACACGTGCACATTTACAACAGTATCTTGCGGACTCTCCATTGTGTTCACCAGTGAATGAGGATGACTTGTCGCTTAGGAGGCTCGAAAAGTATCAGGCTGAATTATAAGCTGTGCAAAAGGAAAAAAATGATCGATTGCATAAGGTCCTTGAATATGTAAATACTCTACATCAGTTATGCTCTGTTCTTGCGGTTGATTTTTTTTTGAAGCCGTTAATGAAGTCCATCCAAGTCTACATGAATCAGCAGGAACTGAGCCGTCCAAAAGTATTAGTGACCAAACACTTGATAGACTGGTCGATGTGATCAAGTCTCTAGAAGAAGAAAAGTGGCAGAGAATGCACAAGCTGCAAGACCTGGGGACATCGTTAATCGAGCTGTGGACATTGATGGACACTAGTGCCGAAGAACAACAAATGTTTCAGCACGTGACTTGCCAACTTGCTGCATTAGATCGTGAAATCACTGCTCCAGGTGCTCTTGGTCTTGACATCATTCAACAGGCCAAGATCGAAGTGGACAGATTGACCCAGTTGAAAGGAAGCAGAATCAAGGAACTTGTGCTGAAGCAATATTAGCTTAGCCTTAGTTACATGTCATAGTCATTCAACTTGTTCTTATCATGATTCTTATGGAGCCAATTTTGATTAATCAATGCCTGGTGTTTTTACTATAAAAGTTCTCTTTCTGGATTGTTTAATGTACTTGACTATCGCAAAAATTCAATAACCCATACTTTGATTCAATTAGCTCATTTCACTCCCTTTCACTCCCTTCTGATTTGCTAAGCTCTTGGTACAATCCGCAATTCAATGAAGTTTATCTCCAATTTCAATGCTTTGCTACTTTTTTCCCAAGCACAAAGGTCTCTTTGTCTTTCAATAAAACTAGGGATATGTTACAATTTAATATAATCGGTTCAAGTATGGATTATGAGAACTTGATCTTTCAATTACAAACTTTCTCACTTTATTTCTCTAATAAGTTGGTATCATGGTAGATCTGTTAGGCTTTAACAGGGGGTTCCATGTACAAATCAAGGACCATTGACAAAGAAAAAGCATCTTCTTCCAAGTTTGTGCTCTAAATTGTTGGTTGACTCACATTTTCTCAATTCATCTACTATAGGTCCCACGCTAAGTGCTGGTCGAATCAAGTGTATTAACTAGAATTTCTTCATGTATAAACAACCCAATCCTCGCTGTCATGTCATTAGAGGAACTCTCTTTGTGGCATCATAAGCGAGAAAACAAGTAACAGTAATAACTAAGTACAACTGCTGAAGCTAATACACAGTGTATTGACTGATAACATTTGTGTACCATCTATTACATATTCTTAGCCTATATAAGATCAATGCAAGCTAAACTTTGTCCTGAATGTAGTTATTTTATGATCCCCTAATCAAACCCTGCCAAAAGAAAATTTACAAAAAGTAAATTCTTTTGGGTTCCATATGCATTCCTGTATGCTGAACAACTATGATGCTAGCAAAAAATCTCCTGGTTGAAAAAATAATGACCCTTGCCTTCCCGACTTAAAAGTGTCAAAAATGATCTCACCATCACAATCATGAAAACATTCGACAAAAATTTTAAATAATAGTCAGCTCTTTTACTTGGAACTTGTGACGAGAGAGAGTGCTGGTGCCATCCACAGACACACTGAACTTTTTATCTACGCTGTCTTCTGAAAACAAGTCGGTACTGATGGTGTTAGAGTCGCTGGGGTCTGAAACAAGAAAATCTCGTAGCACTCCATTGCTGTTGAAGTTTCCACCGATAAGATTTTTCTCTGAAAGTCCAAGCTGTGAAAACCAACCAAGCAAGAACAAAAATTAACTTAAGCCCAAAGTTTCCACTCTAAAGCACTCCTCATTCACGGATGTTCAAGAAAGAATGAAGGATCACCATGCGCCTTCTTCGCCACATGTGTGTCCATAGATTGAGCAACTCGTTGATGCGGAGAGGCTTGACCAAATAATCTGCAGCTCCAAGCCGTAAGCACTTGACCACGGTGGCCATTTCATCACGAGCTGACATCACTGTCATCAACACATATTAAAGTAGCAGTTATTGGAGTCTAGACATACAGACAGACGTGCCTAAACATATCGGAAACTACAGCTTCATGACAGCAATGATGATCTGAACACGATTCGGGCAGGCAATTGTTTTCCACGGAAGCAGGAAAATCACTTACTAACAACTGGAATTCGTTTGAGATGATCCTCTTTCATGATGTGCTTCAGCATCTTCAATCCTTTCCCATTTGGCAGCTCAACTTCTGCCAATATGAGGTCGACTTCCCCGTCTCCGTCGTGCAGCACTTCGATTACTTGCCGAGCAGTCTTAACAGCAGTCACTATTATTATTCAAGTAGAATGACATAAACTTATAATGTTAACAAAGTAACTACTCTGTCAACAATGCGCAGGCATAAAGAAATAGGGCTTGGAAAAAAAAGCCAGGAAATCTGCATACCCTGATAAGAACAACGTCGCAGTAGATCCAGAACTTCCTGAGCCGTGATAGGATCCTTGTCGCAAAGCAGAATGCGAACACGGCTTCGATCTAATACTATTTGCTTACCATTTGAACCAAAAGTCCCACTGTGAGCCATACCAAGCTGCTGCACGTCCACTCACACATAAAACATGTCATGGAAGCATTTCTTTATAAAACTTTCTCTGACATGATTCTTTTCAGGTCCTCACTGCATGATTTCAAAAAAAGGTTTTAAAGGCTTTTAGCTTTCCTCCATATCTGCTATCGGCGAGTCCACAGAATACAACTCCTTGGAAGCATTCTCTTGTTTTTGGTCAGGTTACCTACACGCTTCGGATCATAATTTGTCAAATAGGATTTTGACTCCAGAACCAGCCTGCGCTATTGCCGCTTCGACAACGGCTGCAGAACTCATGGCGAAGGCTTTGTTACGGAAGCACATAGCTAATAGTTCAGAGAAAGCTATCACGATAGTGACGACCTCAAGAAGTTTATTAGAGGAAAGGGTAACCGAACGATGCAGACATGATGTAGAAATATCTCTGAGAAAAGAGCCAGAAATCCATAAGTTATAAGGCTCGAACCCGAGACAAGTATTCTATATGCCGCTGGCGCAGCATAGGATAGCACTAGTATATTGTTGCTTCAAGCAAATCTGCATCAGCAACGAAGGAAAGTAGAAACTGTGCTCATGCACATGAGGCAGGGCGAAAAGGAAAATATTATCACAGATACGTAATTGGCGAGAGGAGACAACGTAAAACTTTAAAGGCTGATATGAACTTATGGGCTAAGGGTAATGACAGCAGTTTGCAACTTACGTGCCAAAGACGCTCTAACTTAAGATCCAAGCTGTCTGGTAATCCTGCCCTTTCCTCATGCCTCAGTATGTTTCCTGATCCGATAGCAGATCTATTTTAAATCCCGACGGTTAGGAGAATTGAAAGCTTTTCCAAAACTAGGTCGAATTTACAAACCGCATAGCCTTTCGTGACACTTGTGCCTTGAGTACCTACAAAGCAAACTGGCCTCAACATAGACCATATTCACAACCACTTGAAATTTGATGCCTCTCTATGAGTACTGTATACATTAAGCATGGGAATAAACAGATTTACACGAAAATCCATGACAAAGAGCAGATAAATCAAAATCCAAAGTGAAAGAAGAGATTCCAGGATCGAAAATCCACACTGAAACAACAGACGTTCAGGAAAATCCAATGATAAAGAACTGATTTACATGAAAATCAAATAATAAACAACAACTTCGGCACCTATTAATGCTTTTTGCAAGGTTTTATCAATCCGTGCAATCGCGATAACAACGAACCGGACCTGTGGCACCTATTAGTGAGCGTACTTTACATGAAAATCCTTGAAAAAGAATGGACAATGCTGTGAGGGATCGGGACAGCGGGACCCGGGATCCGGGAGCAGTCTTAAGAGGAAAAACAGAGTAAAAAGATGATCTCTGGAACACGATTGCAACAGTAAATCAGTGGATCGGAACGAAGGCAGCAGCTAATCGAGGCAACATAAAATGAAGAGGCATCAAGAAAGCAGCGAAAATGGTACGGATCGTAAAACGTAGACGAGAATTGGAGCTTCAGTTTTGCGATCGTACGATCCAGCTGGAGGATCAACCACAACCACTCACATATCTCAGTGGCGCACTCAGACCTTACCCGTGCCACCGTTGGATTTTTTTCTCTGAAGCGTTCAGATCTAGCCACGTCCTTAAAGGTCCATCGTTCAAATTACTCCACGTGTCAGAGCTTACTCGTGGCTAGCATCCAAGTGATGGGGCGCTCAAAGCGTCGTGCTACTAAGAGCCTCGAGACGGGCGATAAACCGAGGCTGCGACGAGAAGACGGAAAGGAAACCTCGGAACGTTTCCTTCAGAGAAATTCACGAGATCTAGACCGTCCATATTTGACACAAACGGCTACGATTCTATGACACTTCTCGATCATCATTTCTATTTAGGAGAATTGCATCTTATCCGTCAGACTATTCGATCGAACGGTGCACGGGTATGCTGCGTGGCTAGATCTCAGCCATCCAGGCGTCTAGCTCGATCACCAGATTTAGATTTTCCTTTTCTGATTTAGATTCTTTGGCCTTTTTTTAATTTTCTTTATTGCAAAGAAATTTGAGCATACCAGTTTTCCATGTCATAGAGATCCGATCCGGACCCGGGGCTGTGAAAAGGCAGAATGTGACGCCAGCCAATTAAGTATTTTGAATAAATATAAATGAATTTGCTTTTTCACTCTCTCATATAAAAACCTTCTTCTTCTTCCTTTTCTTTTTCTTTTGTTGAATGTGCTTAGGTTTTTGGACCTCACCAAACAACTTGCCAAGTGACCCTTTTTTTATTTTATTTCAATCGATTTGCCTACGGCATGTGCTTTCTTTTTTTGAAATGCAGTTTATTAAGAGATTGACAAGATTAGGGCAAATCAAGTTTATGAACAGCTTCAAGTACTCATTCAGATACATCGACGACATATGCTTTATCAATAATCATACTATCGAACGTTTCCTAGACAAAACTCAACCAAGGACACCTGACAATCCATTTTGGATCTATCCCTTGGAATACCTTGAGATAGATGGAAATGAGACCACAAGTAATTTGGTGAACTTTCTAAATATCACAATCTCTTTCGACCCGATTATGGGCACATACACTTGTCCAAATATGATAAAAGAAGAGACTTTTCCTTTTGCTTTTTGCAATATATACACCTGGCCTCAAATAGACCTGTGTTTAATTCAGACAAGGTCATTATTTCGCAAATGATAGAAGCCATGTATTGTTGCAATAAGCATGAAACTTTTCCTAAAGAGATACGAACACTTGTTGATACCTTTCAAAGTAATGGCTTCTCACGAGATAAATTGTGTCTGATCATAAACAAACTATTATATCGTGAAGTTTTTCCTGAACTACTATTTGATTTGCCTAAAAACATTGACACTACTTTGGTGGGCAATTAGCTTTCCCTTAGGGGGGAGCTAGCTGCCCCCTGAGGGAGTCACTAATTGTGGGTATGGTTGGTGGGTTCTCTCTCTCTCTCTCTCTCTCTCTCTCTCTCTCTCTCTCTCTCTCTCTCTCTCTCTCTCTCTCTCTCTCTCTCTCGCTCTGCATATCACTCTATGTAGCGCAGCCTATTGCATTATGATTCTAGCATTGCATATGGTTGTTTGCTTACATAAAGCACTAGCTATTGATTGTTGTCCATCGCTGAAAATCATACGTTTAAGATGAGCGGAATGATTCTTAAACTAGTTTTTTGCATATCTTTTTACGTAAGCAAACAATATACTGAATCATTGCTTATCATAAACGGTAACCCTCAACTCCGTGAATATGTGGTTACAAACTCTTTTTATAAATGAATATAGGTATTGTGTTTTGGCTATATTTTAAGTCACGATAATGGTTCAAATATAATATAACAGTACGTTAGCTTGCGGACTCTTGTATAGCATGGATTTGCTCAAGAAATTATGAGAATCATACATTACTTGTTTACAGGTAGGAATGCTAGTTTGGCATGGATTTGCCCCGCACTTCATGTATCGATCCAAGTTATCTACTCGTTAGGTTTTTTTTACAAATCTCGTACACCTTGGTTTCAAATGCATATTTGGTTTATTGAAATTAAAAAAGATAGGGACCTGAACCATCACACTAATCAGCATGGCACTCGCCTTGATACAGTAGAGATATGGTTCGGCCTACGCTATAAGTATTTCTCAAATAAGGGAAGAATGGACTATGAATTGTTATCTTTACCACATGCTGATTAGTCAAGTAAACTAATTTTGTACATGGATAACAACTGACATTCAGCGTTGACACCTATCTGTGCTAACTTGCGCAGTTTTGTGTGGTGGGATGGTGGCAGGTACTGTTGGAGGGTTTGCGGATCTCGAGGCAATCCTAACCCTGGTTAATAAGTGAGAGGGATTTGGCACCCTGCATGTGTAAGTCCAACCCGATGATCACATAGTTATTTGAATAGTACAAGCTAATAAAAGGACTTTATGTCTTTTTGCGAGACTTTTAATGTCGCAGGCCTAAATGTCAAGTTTGTGATTAAAGTTGGGACTCCCACCAAAATTGGTTCAAATTCAAATTCAAATTGGTTTCCTCCAATTTTGAATGGTTCCCACTCTTTTTAAAGTTGGAATAGTCATGGAGGTAGAAATGGGCCAATAGGATTTTGAGGCCAAGGCCCTCCTCTCCACTATAAATAGTGCCAAACTCGAGTTTGGAAATCATGTTCAAATCTTCATTTCAATACAAGCAGATTGGTTTTCTTATGGAATGGACTTGTGAATGTTCTTGCTCTCTAACTCTTTTCCTCCATCTCTCATGCTTTTGTTGTATTTTTCTAATTGTTGGATTTGAATGTTAGTTGGGATTGGCTTTATTCTTTTTGTGTGAGAGAGAGAAGCAAGTTTCTATCTCATTGGGGATCATAGTGTTAATTGCGTAGTGTTAATGCTTAGGGTTAATGGATATTAGAGTTAGATGTGTATCTTCCATTCATGCTGAAATCTGAGATATACTATCGCTCTCACGGGATCAAACCTCTGTGTGACGACTAACTTCATCTCCTCGATGCTAGATTGTTTGGATCTTCGGTTGAGAATAGGCTTGGAAATAAATCCCACTACAATTTTGGCACTGTTGCTGAGGAGCTACACCAATTTTTCAGATTGCAACTTGTTGGTTGATGGTTAGCTTACATTAGGCATCTTGTTTTGGCATGCATAGGGTTAAAATTGCAATTTAGGATTAGATTGAGGGTGATTTTGCTTGTTTGAGTGGACCTTGTTGTTTGAAATCTAATTTGATTGTTGAGCAGGGATAGCTATTCAAATCACAATTTTTAAGATCCATTTGGATTTGAGAAATCAGAAAAAACAACAAAAATCGGTCAATTCTGTCAGATTTGAACAAAAAGGATGTAAAATTGTCATCAGATCTGATAACTTTTTATCCTTTGATAGGAAACCTTCGTTGAGTTGCAAGAAGCTTTAGTTTCATTCACAAATTCTTTAGATTGGACAACGAAGATTTATTCCCAACAGATTTGCAAAAACATTAGAAAAACCACAAAAATCATCAAAACCCTTAAAAATATAGAAAAAGAACCTTCATCCAATTCACTATGCATAGGTGTGATTCAGATCTATCTACTGCCATGTCGGCAAAGAATATTACCAAAAATAGAAGGCCAAAGTGACTGTTCATCTAGTTGCTGGTAAACTTTTGTGAAAAATTCACAACTTTATGCAAAAATATATGTTCTCTGAGAGGAACCTTTGCCTAAACCTTCATCAGAGTCTGTGTTAGTCCCACTTACTAATTTTGATAACCCGTAAGTTGGGTGAAGGTTTCCCAAAAGATCAGTTGTCATATTGTCATATTTTTGTCAAAAAGGTTTTCTTTTTGCAAAAATACCAGTATCACTCTTGATTCTTCATCAAATACTTCGCCGAGTTTTCTGAGGATTCTAAATATAGTAAATTCCCATTTGTGAGTTTGGCGAAGATTAGATCTATTAGGATCTTCCAAAAAGTCCATTTTTACTCTCGCCAAGTTAAGAAAACTCCATTTTTTGTCGGAAAGAACCTTCGCAAAGTCTACCACATATTTATTTGTGTCAGATTTATCCACTGTAAAGTCGGTTAATTTTACCATAATTGTCAGTAAATAACTTGATCAGTGATTTTTATGAAAAATAGTAGTGAAAAACCTTTGCTAAGAAAACCTTCACCAATATTATTTTAAAGTTCTGAGTTTCCAGATCTAATCTCTGACAAATTTCTGATCCATTCTGATATAATCTGAGATCTATCTGCACACAAGAGCAATATTTGACTCTATCCACGCACAAGAGCAATATTTGACTTTTTGAAAACTTTGACCGACCATAACTTTTGAACGCAGCAGTCCCTTCTCCATCTATGCCCCAAGCAGATCCAAGAACAGATGTTAATACACAAGATGACAGAACCAAAAGCACCGCAAACGAAAATAATCATGAATATGCTATCTAGTAAGATGGATATTACACTGGGAGAATTTCTTAAGTTGGTGCCAAAAGAAAAAGAAGTATTAGCAGAAAGATTGACTCAGATGGAAACACCAGTCCGTCAGAAGCCACTTTTTTGTGCCGGGTTTGAAGAATCAAATAAAGTAGTCAATGTGAGCAGCCTGGGAAAGTGAGTAGAAAAACATCACCCTACCAATACAGCATAGACAATTTAGTAAAGAAGCAACCATGATGATGATGGAGGTTTAGAATTTAATTTCAACCAAGCTATGTGCAAAATGGGGACTTACCAAGTTGAAGCCTGTCATTTTTGCCATTAAGCTAGCTGATCAAGTCTGTCCAAGAGGAATGGTTGAAGATGTATCTGTCAGAATTGCTGGAGTTCAGTTGTCATTACTTTTGTAGTAATGGACTTACCTGACGCACCAAATATATATCGAGTTTTATTGGGACGTCCATGGTTATGATTTGTGCAAGTAATACATAACTGGGGTTTAGGGTTTGAGAATTGTGAGCGTGCGGTCAAAGTAGATCCAATCACTTGGATTATCAAGCCAGTAGTCGAAAGAGAGGATGATGATTCATCAACAACAGATCATACCTACGATCGACAAGTGAAGACTCTAGGAGTTCATTATGACTCTCAAACCGACACTGTCAATTTGAATCAAGCTCTTGCAATAGTGGATTATATAGCAGGCTATATGTGTCAACGAGATAATCAATCCGAATTGAATGAAATTTTCTTACTTGATCAAACTTTGGACACGCCGATTACTTTTCCATTGAATATAATGAATCTAGCTTGGATATCAACTGAACCGATGTTCATAGATTCTCTGAATCTGTGAACACGGTTTTGGTATTTTTTACTTCTTCGTTCTTCTGTAGTTACGGTTCTTACGGATCTTATTCTTATTAGAACAGTTACTAAACAGAAGTGTTACTCAGGTTGTAGCGTGTATTTCCCAGCCTGTCAGTGGGAGTCACGGATCCGATACTCAGCTACATGCATAGACCAACCATGTAACCAGACATAGCTCAAGAAGATCAACATTTTTTGAAACAGGGAGCAATCCTACCACTATCTACTAAATCAGAAAGCGATCAAGAAGAAGATTAACTTTTGAAACAAGGAACAAGAAACAAGTAACTAGATTCCTAACAACATTTTAACAGTCTAAGAATCAAGAAACACTCATTTCTTGATGCCTAGATTGCTCAAGAACAATCAAGAACTGGAATGTAAGAAAGTATGCAAGATCTACACCACTATTCCAGCCTATTTAGTTTACTTGAGTGCTGATTCCTACCTTATTCCACAAACGAGAAATGAATCCTAATCCACAACTAAGCAAGAAACAAGGAAACAAGAAACTAGTTAATCCATAAAACAAGAAAATCAAGCATGCTCATAGAAACTTCACTCAAGAACATTGCCATGAACAAGGAGTTTAGCAATTATCAAGAACTCATGGAGGATCTTCTTTATTTTCTCAAGAGAACTTGACAATACATTCAAAGCACTCTCACAAGAGAGGGGAGCCCTTAAATAAGCAAGAAGGCTACACATGTGGAGCCCAAGTGGCAATTCCACCAATTTAGAAATTACATGTGGAATTTGCCCTTCCACTAAAGGTCACCATCAAAAGGTGACTCACTCTAACTAATTTAAGGGGGTCTACATCTATTTACAAAGCCTAGGAAATATGACTAGCTCCTACATGGTCGTTCCTTCTCTGGGATACACCACGTAGGCTCACATAGATATTTCACTGTCATCCTAGCTAGTAATTTCTCGGATCTCATGCTCGGCTCTCAGCTTCTTCTCAGACCTCCTCGGTCATGGGTGAGAGGTATTCTTGCCTTCGGCTTTGTTCGGCATTTGGGGATTCTTTGGAATTTGCTAACATTATTCACCCCTAATCTGTTGCAGGACCCACTGCAACACCGGTGATGTCTTTCTGCTTGGCACTTGGAAAAGCGTGGATCTTCATTCGCTTCCGTAAAACCAGGTGCTTATTGTCCTCAAAACTTATTTATTTATTTATTTTTTCAAAATTGGAAGTCTCTCAATTGGCCGCTACATTTCAGCCTTCCTAAGAACTTCTTGCCAGTCCTGCTCGTCTCATCATCGTGCCATTTGCTTTCTCTCGCTCATTTTTTGCCCCAAGGCTTCAAAAACTTGGAAGCGGAGCTTACTTTCAAAATTGAGAGGCCCCAGGTATTCTCTTATCTTCTCCACAAAGCCCATTTCTTGCCAGTCTTCCACCATGGTCACATAACGCGACGACATGAAGCCCGCTCTATAGTATAGCCTGGCCATCATTTCATGGTCTTCTTCCGACTGGAGGGCTACATTCGGGTTGATCTTAATGAGATCCAAGCCTCAATCTCAGAAACAATCTTGCTGCATCAGAAAGGCCATAGATCTGCAATATTCGACACTTTCTTGCACGCAAAGATCGGCACTTGTTTTGTACTTGTGCCCGAAGTTGAGTAACTGCAGCCTCAGATCATCCGAAGAGGTTCTCTCTAAAATTCTCAGAATGACTGGCCAATTTAGCAACTCCACTCGTGGCTTTTCTACCAGCCATGGATTTTCTGCATTTGAGTGGCATGTAGAAGGGATCCACTCGCTTCCATGCCAGTGCTTTCAGATACTCTTGGAGTCGCCTGCTATCCTTCAGGACTTTATTCCACCACTCCGGTTGCGGTTGTAGCGCTGCGATGATCTCGGCCCTGGTGGAGTATTGGCTTTGATCTGCATCCTGTTTGCCTCCCCTCATGTTGGGAGGGTATTTCCTCTCAAACTTTTCTGACTCTCTTGTGTCAGCCAATTTGCCTCTGGGCCTGGTAGGGGAAGTTGTCCTACACGGTTGCAATGGCCTCGTCAGATAATCATCTAGGGCCTTGGTGCTCGTGTCTTTTTCTTTGGCTTTCTCGCTTGTCGACGGCTCAACTGTGCCCGTATCTTGTCTTGGCAAGAACCTTCTTGTCTCTGGTTGATCTGCCAGGAAGTCATCATCACTCCCCATGTCGGTGTTAGTTTCTGGAAGGTCTGGGATGGAATGATCTGGAGAGAGGGGTGTGGGGGTGATAGGTTTAGGAGGAGGTGGGATCAACAAGTTATACGCCGCACCGGGGGAGTGGAGTTGTTGGAGGAAGTCGTCCCGTCGGGCTTTGTATGTGTCAGCTGGACCTTTTGATGGGCCCATTATTTTGCTAGGAGGCGATGGAGAGAGGGAAGATGAAAGAATCGGGTAAGTCGGAATAAATGTTTTGAAAAAATTAAATGCAGAGTAGGAAGAGGGGTTAAAGGTGGGAGGGGGTCGGGAAAAGTCCTAGAAGCAGCACCGGCTCTCTGGCCACCCGATCCTGAGCTACTGTCTGAAGATTGGGTTTGCCTGTTCTGATTTCCTGCTCCATCATGTCCATCATCGTCCCGTGGCTTCTTTGATTGAGCGCCTGCTTGGGCCTTGCACGCCATGTCCCATAGTTGGTTCACCTTGTCCAAGACTTGTTGTAGGGTCTTCGTGGTATCTTCCAGCTACTTCTGGGACTCCAGGATGATCTTCTCTTGCTTGCCCACAATGTTTTTGAAATTTTTCTTTTCGGTCTCTCGTTCTTGGACTAGCCTTACATATTTTCCATCCTGATGGCTGAAATCTGTGGGGCCTGGAATTGAATATCCTCGGGCTTGACTAGAGGAGCGTCGACTGTGCACCCAATAATCCATCTCGTACTTGGTCGATTTGGACCATCTGGTGCTTTAGTTGCTGTTGGACCTCTTCCAGAGTGGTCTTCTGCCCGGCCAACATGGATTTGATTTCCATTGTCTCTCTTTCTTTTTCTTTGGCCAGCCTCTGATGATGTGTAATTTTCTGGTCTTGATGCTAGACCTTGCTCTCGAGCATTTGATATTGGCTAACCAACCAATGCATATGGTAGCTCATTTCGGATAGGCCAATCATTGAGTGTTTGGCTGCTTCGGTGAGCTTCTCAGGGTTAGTGAGGGTTGGGTACTGACTTGGAGTGTGGGATGGTGAGGCTAAACCAAAAAATAAACGTGGTGTTAGAGCTGAAGATGGAGGTGGAGGTGGAGGTAGTGGAGGGATGATGCTAGTAACTGTTGTGGCGGTGGTGGTGGTGGTGGTAAGTGGAGGGGTCAGACTTCTTCCTGGCTGCTTCTCCTTCTTTGGCTCATCGTCACTTATTTCCATTAGGTCCGCAGCATCAAAATATTGCGATGTGTCCAATGTGTGGACTTGTTGGGCCTGTAGCTGTTGGTCTTGTGGTTGCTGAGCCGCTTCCGTAACCTAGGGACTGGATATCCCCACTCCTCCCCCCCCCCCAAAACTTGTGCCAGTGGTGATGTTGGTGGCATTGGCATAGTAATCAGTGTGGGTTGGGTGGTGACTTGATCTGGCTGACCTGTGACTTGAGATACTGTCGTGTCAGGTGCTGGTGTAGAGGTAGTTGCTCCATCACCCCCCTTGATGACATGTGAGGGTGATGAGTGTGGTTGTGAGGCCGTGGATGAGCTTCCATCATCTGAGGTGGAACCATCTGAAACTGATCCCACTGGTGATGTGCTTCCAGCTTGAAGCTTCTTTTGCATCCTTTGTTGCCTTGTGTCTGTCAACTGGGCCTTGGAGGTATCGGCCTCTTGAGCTCCAGAGGTTGCAGCTGCTTGTGGGTCCGGTTGTGGGCTTCTTTGCTTCTATACCAGAGGGAGAATACTGGTGTTTACTCGTTAAGGCTAGGATCCCGATGGTGAAGTGGCCCTTGATCGTGTACGCTTGGACTTTGTTGACTCAATGAGAATTTCCCGTGCCTTATCCGCAATCTGCAAGTGTTGTTGAAGCTCTGGCCCATTCTAGACTTGGTGGAGGGTGATATCTATCAAGAGATATCCGAGTATTGTTATCGGCTGCTTGTTCTTAATGGTCTCATGAAGGCAGTTCGAATCAAATTGTGCCCAATCATAGAGGTTCTGGGCATGCAGTCGTGAATCTACCATCATGTGAAACAGGGACATGGGTATCCTCTGCAACTTGGTTCTTGGTCGTTGTGTGCACTTTCTCAAGTACGCACATGCCGCTTGTAGTTGTGGTTCATTGATTGCTTCGACTCGATACCCGTCCTTGTTTTTCCACTTGGCCACAAATGGGTCAATGAATTTGAAATATGTTGTCTGCTCGATTTTTTTAAGTGTCCTGGTGACAGCATTGGGTCCTCTTGGGAACCCAAAAGGTTGCAAGTCGGCTGGTGCAAATGATATGTTGTAAACATAGTTCCTCATAGGAGGAACTATTAGCTGGCACGACCTTGCTATAGCATTGTAGTTGGCATATATAATATGCACGAGATACGGGCTTTGATACCCTGTCAGGACTGGCATCTGGAACTCAATGGCTTGAAAGAAGGATGCTACCTGTTGGTACTAGTGTTGCATTTCAGTAATATCCAATTTGGACAATTGGATGTTGAGCTTATTGGCATCAGGGTCATCAGAACTGGAGGCAGAGTTGGCAGACATGATGAAAAAACTGAGAAATAAGAATCTGAAAAAAAGAGTGTCGGTTGAGATTTCAGACAGGGTTAACAGGTGTCGGTTGAGATGTGAGCGGATGACATCGGCTGAGATGTGATGGATGGCGTCAGCTGAGATGTGATGGAAAGCCGTCAGCTGAGATGTAATGGAAAGGCGTCGGTTGAGATGTGATGGAAAGGCGTCGGCTGAGATGTAATAGAAAGGAATGGTCTGTGAGGAACTGAGGTTGGGAAGGAAGGTGTGTAAAAGTGGAGGTGTTGTGGATAGAAGAGTATGGAGGATGTGTGGCAAACGAAGTATGGTGTGAACAATAGAAGTTCCGAAAAAGAAGATGGTGGTATATGTTTGTGACTAAGCGGAAGGGATGAAAATATTGGGAGATGTAAAGGAAGTAGCTTTTGATGAAAACGGGTGTTTGGAGATGATGAAAGAAAAGTGTGTATGATTAAAAGGTGATACTGAAGCGTGTGGAATGCTTGCGTGACGCTACCCCTCAGCATGCGAGATGTTTCAAATGCTTTGTTCTCCACTGGCAATATTAGGTTTGGAGACTGTTTGTGATGGCGCTCTCAATGGGAAACACACTAGGATGGTTGATATTGGGTGGAGATGGTAAGGAAGCAACCACTGATGCACAGAACGAGAGAGCGCCAGGATCGTGTAGGAGAGCCAAAAAATCGCCAGTAGATCGTCGCCAGAGAGCTCCAGAGTTCGCACTTCGCTGAGGTGCGAATGACATCGAGGTGATGGCATTTATGGACGCTGTCCGCTGGGTTCAGGCGCGATGGGACGTGTTTGTTCATTGGATTTTGAATGAGAAGCGTCGATCGAGATTTGATGGAGTTGCGTTGGTCAAAATCTGAGAGAGTCGTGTCGGTCGAGATCTGAGAGAGTTGCATTGATCGAGATCCGATAAAAATCCATCGGTTGAGATCTGAGTGGATCTCGTCGGTTGAGATTTGAACGGATCCTGTCAGTTGAGATTTGAGCGGGTCCCGTCTGTTGAGATTTGAGCGGGTCCCGAGCGGATCTCGTCGGTTAAGATTTGAGCGGGTCCCATCGGTTGAGATTTGAGGGGTCCCGTCGATTGAGATTTGAGTGGATCCCGTCGGTTGAGATTTGAGCGGGTCCCGTCGGTTGAGATTTGAGTGGATCCCGTCAACCGATTTGAGCGGATCCCGTCGGTTGAGATTTGAGTGGATCCCGTCGATTGAGATTTGACAAGATCTCAATATGAAGGAATGGATCTGTGCGATGCAAGTGAAGAACTTTAAGTTGAAAATATGACTATGGCCCAAAGTAGAAGTTCTTATGAAAAGAGTGTATCCCCAGGAATGTTTGTATGCTTGAGATACCAGTTAGACATATATGAGGTGGCTAAAGTGTGAGAATCATTTCCGATGGTGTAGCCTATCATTTGGTGATCTAGAACACCCATGACCCATGAGTATGTACAGGAAGAAGAGAATGCATAGAAAGTACATAAGTAATGGTATGAAGTATAAACAAGGAACGAGGTGAAAAATAGGCATGCAAAACTAGAACTACAAGCAAGAACATAAGAAAAATAGAAAAATAAAATAAAAATGTAAAATATATACTAGGAAAAAGATGTTAAATTGGGTCAACAAAAAATAACTCTTCGTAATACCGCCTTAGACGACCACCGTTTACGACAGTGTCTAGGAGGATTCTGTCAAGTGTTTGCAACTGGACTGCACCATTAAGAAAGATTTTATTAATAACATACGGCCCCTCATTTCTGAATTTCAATTTGTCGGGGTGCTTCTTGGATGTATAAAGAAGCACCTGGTCACCTAGATGTAGATCTTTATTGCATAGGTGACGGTCATGCCAGGCCTTTTGGCGTCGTTTGTTAACCAGTTGTGCATGGTAAGATATAAGTCTTGTCTCGCATAACTGGGTTAACGTAAATATCCTGGTTTTGAGTTGTTGTTCGATTGCAGCTTTTTCACAGAGATCTGTTAAAAAAGCTTCCATGACTCGTAATGATGGGACTAAGAATTCTACTGGCATTACCGCCTCTTGACCATATACTAAGTGGAAAGGGGTAACCCACCCAGTGGCTTTCTTCGGGGTGGTGCGGTAAGCCCAAAAAGCTGAGAAAAGTTTTGTTTCCCAATCAGAACGACTGGTTTCAACTATCTTGGTCAAAATTTTACATATCGTCTTGTTAGTTGATTTAGCCTGGCCATTACATCTAGGGTAGTACAGTGTACTTTTTTTTTTAACAACAAGGTAATGACGTAGGAGGTTATCAATGATAGCATTTAAAAAATGTGTGTTGCGATCACTAACTAGCTCAATGGGACAACCAAAACGTGTAATAATGTTTTCGTAAAGAAAATGCGCGACTGTTTTTGCGTTGGCGTCCTTCATTGCTCGAGCCTCCACCCACTTAGTGGCGTAATCTATGGCTATGAGGATGTAACGAGGCACGCAGATACAAACCACTTGGATCATTTGGAGAAAGTATTTGAACATTGTCGCAAATACCAAATCTCCTTATATCCAAAAAAGTGTCAGATTTGGGTTATTCATGGAGTTGTCCTTGGACATGTGATATCAAATATGGCATTGCTATGGATTATTCCAAAATCAAAGTCATTATCAAGCTACCACTGCTAGGAACAATTCGGGGAGTTTACGTGTTTATGGGTCATGCAAATTGCTATCGAATATTCATACTATTCTTTGCAGATTTAGCAAGACCTATATATAAATTGACTATTGTACCAATTTGGACAAAAGAGGCATTGGAAGCATTTGAGAAATTGAAAAAAGGTATAGCTTCTGCATCGATACTACGAGCTCCAATTTGGACAATCGAGTTTCATGTTCACACAGATGCATTGAAATATGCTATTGGATCAGTTTTGACGCAGTCATGTGAATACAAGAAGGGTTATCCTATCAGGTTTGCAAGCAAACAACTTACAAATCCTGAGAAGAATTATTCGACAACTGAACGTGAAGCATTGGCCATGATTTTTTATGTTAAAAAGTTTCGACATTATCTAATGGCAACGCCTTTTGCATTTTATATCGATCACCAGGCATTACTTTATTTGGTGAACAAGACATGCAACACAAGGCGTATTGCAAGATGGCTACTTCTATTGACCGAATTTGACTTTTGTATTGTGGTTCGAAAAGGTAAACAACATTATCTAGCCGACCATGTTTCAAGGATTGAATCATCGCCTGTTAATACTAAAGTGGATGATGAACTACCAGATGCTGCACTATTTTATGTAGATGCAGAACCTGAGTGGGCAGTAGGTATTGTCGAATATCTAATGCTAGGCCAACCCAATGACTCCTTGACAAAAGTACAGAAGAGACAATTAATTCATAAGGCACAATTTTATCAATTGATTGCAGGGCAATTCTATCGCCGAGGAACGGATGATATTTTACAAAGATGTGTTTTGCCACATGAAGTACTTGGACTTATCATGTTTTCTCATGATGGCATGGGCAGAGTATAAGGGAAGCTCCTTACTTGTATGACATCCTCAAAGAATTTCAAGGACTCTTACTTCTAGTTTTCTTACCAAATTTAGAATCAAAGCTATTTCGACAAAGAACCTGCAATACTATGTGTGAGCCAAAGCTAACTAAATTGTCGAGCATGAGTTATGTTCCTGAGCAATTTTTAATCAAGTCCAATGCTCACATTTTGAGTGGCTTTTTGCTATTTAGAAAGATTCTACACCACCTTTGAAATTTAAGATTCTAAAGAAAGAATTCCAATCTCATGTTTCCTTCCAAGGTCAAGAAAATGAGTGCTCTTCAAAAATTCTAGGCGCCATTCTATCTACATTGTTGGCATGCCACATCAATCTGTGTCATTTATGATTTGACTAGATTTAAGAAATGTTTGTCTTTAAAAGTCATTAGAAAAGTCTTATATGTGAAATGAGAAAATCTTATCATTGTTTTACTAGTAATCTTATGAGATATAGACTGAGTGCTTTGGAATGTTTTTTTTTTATGCTAAGTATGAAATGATCCTACATGGAAAGAGTGAAATGTGGGCTAGTGTTTTGTGAGCATGAAAAAAATCATTGCCTAAAGTATTTCAACTATAATATACATGAATGTTGAGCTTGTGTTAGACCATAGTTAGGAGAAAACAGAAAGCGTATTTTGATGTTTTGTATTTGAGTGCTTTTTTGGATATCTTAAGAAAAAGACATTTTGACCTTTCCTCCTTGAAACACAAAAGAAAGGATTATACTCATCATAGTTGGAATATACCATAGTGAGTTTAAAAAAACACCCCCTTGGCATTATTCAGTTAGATTTACCATGGACAGGATACCTTGTTGGAATATATGATTCTTGGACACTCACTATCAGGCATATGGAAACCGAGATGACCTGGCAATTTGCATAATCACTATTGAAGTTGAGTCTTGGAGGGTCTATGAGAGAGGCTACCACATGTCTTGAAAAATGTAATGTTGCTATGGAAAAGAAAAATTATGTTGAGCAACTTAAGTACCCATTAGCCTTGGAAATGTTTCGACATTGATCCTAAATAGAAAACTAGCATTGAGGGGGGGACTGTGTTCCAAAATATTATTGAGATGCATACTCAAACTAAGTTGAATCTCTACTTTCAAAGCTTTGGATTCATTATGAGTGATGGCCCAACCTCCCATTAGGACCTAACATACCTTATATTGACACATCATACTTAAATTTTGTAATACTAATTTGATTAAAGGTGATTCATCAACAAAAGATTGTCTCCATCATTGGAGTTTTACAATTGGATAAAATCATGACATCCCATGAGCCTTGCATCCTACTTATCCTTGATTTTAGGAGATCTCGAGATATTTGTGTCTTGATCCTCTTTTAGAGATGTTCTTGTATGCCTTGGAGATACATAGGATGTCATGTAAAATCTAAGTGGTGAGACTTGTTTCTCATACATAGAAAAAAGGGTATACGCCAGGGTCATGTTTTGGACAAGAGAGAAAGAGGGGCTCACCTATAAAACCTAAAGAGAAATTAAAAGTGGGCGAATAGGCAAGAGGGAGGAAGTGTAAAATAGGGGAGAGTGGGGGAAGATTAAGAGATAACATCAGGAATATTACATTTGGATATCATGCATTCAAATCTGTCTCTACTTTTAGGATAAGAGAACTAGAAAATGACTTCATATTGCCATAACATTACAATTTGCAGTCCCAACCTTGAGAAATTTAGTGTTATCATCATCTTGATCTATTGAGTTAACCACTTAAGTATAATCTAAACATCAACATATTCCCTAGAATATTTATTGGAAGTTATCGAGAGGATAGAAAGATATCCTAGAGAGGATTATGAGTTAGTGATAATCAATGAGTTCCAAAAACAAATTATATTCTTCTAGATACTCTTGAGTAAGAGTGATATCATATAAGGGAACTACTCTCCCAAGATTGTGCATCTGAAAATATTGAAAGCCTTTATTGATCCGAATGTATGGAGTAATGGGTAAGGCATGCTTTGGATCATTCTTTTAGTCTTAGAATCATGAAATCCCCCATCAATCTTGTGTTAAGGAAATAGTGTGCCATGTAGGCATTAGTAAAAGGACCCCTGATCCATATGCTAAATGAATGGCCACTAGTTCATATGTCAATTTTGAACTGTCATCTCTCTCACATTGTAAAGGGCTATTGCTCACTCATGGTTAATTTAATACATTCTAGTTTAGTCCTCCCTCCCTCCCTCCCTCCCTCCCTCCCTCCCTCCCTCCCTCCCTCCCTCCCTCCCTCCCTCTCTCTCTCTCTCTCTCTCTCTCTCTCTCTCTCTCTCTCTCTCTCTCTCTCTCTCTCTCTCTCTCTCTCTCTCTAGATTGCTATCTACTTCTACGCAATGGTAGATAGATATCATGGCATTAGAGCTTTTCTCCTTGATGTAGACCCTAACGTGGGCAAAATGATGCTCTGACATGTGCTCTAATGTATAAGAGCCTACCACGAGATCCCACATGTCAACCATGTGATGCAGTTATATAACATTTAGGAGAGAGAATATAAAAGTGCGATTACCTTTTTTTTTTCTCATTGATCTATTGTTATGCATTCTTCCTACCTCCAATGTCCCCTTGGCCTCCATGCCTCTATCTAAATTTGATCTGTGACCCAATGCATGGCATAACTAACAAATGTTTGAAGCGTAGAGCCAAGCTTAGACAGCTAGTGAGTCAATGCAATGTCTATATTAATTTTGGCCTCAAAGTTCTATTTGAGACATGTCTTTGTCATGGCTTTAGCAATGAGAAGACTTACCATTGGGAAGTTCAATGGCCATAATTGTTGGAGGGTTTGTGGAACCCAAGGAAACCCTAACCCTAGTTAATAATTGAGAGGGATTTGGCACCCTGCATGTGTGAGTCCAACCCGATGATCACATAGAGATTTGATAATTAGAAAGTCGATAAAAGGATTTTAGGCCTTTTTGCGGGACTTTTAATGTCGCAAGGCCTAAATGTCAAGTTAGTGAATAAAGTTGGGACTCCCACCAAAATTGGTTAAAATTCAAATTCAAATTGGTTCCCTCCAATTTTGAATGGGTTCTCACTCTTTTTTAAACTTCAATAGTTAGAGAGATAGAAATGGGCCAATAGGATTTTGAGGCCAAGGCCCTCCTCTCTACTATAGATAGTGCCAAACTCGAGTTTGGAAACCATGTTCATATCCTCATTTTATTACAAGCAGATTGGTTCTCTTATGGAATGGATTTGTGAATGTCCTTGCTCTCCTTCACTTTTCCTTCATCTCTCATGCTTTTGTTGTATTTGCTAATTTTTGGATCTGATTATTATTGGAATTGCTATTGCTTATACTTTTTGTGAGAGAAGAAGGGGGAGAGAGAAAGAGTAAGCTATCTTCATTGTGGAACGTAGTGTTAATGGATGTAGTGTTAATTGTTTAGTGTTAACGCTTAGGGTTAATGGATGTTAGAGTTAGATGTGGATCTTCCATTCATGCTAAATTCTGAGATATGTTATCGCTCTCATGGGAACGAACCTACGCGTGACAACTAACTTCATCTCCTTGATGCTAGATTGCTTAGATCTTGGGTTTAGAATAGGCCAGGAAAGAAACCCACTACAATTTTGGTGCCATTGCCAAGGAGCTACACCAATTTTTCAGTTTGCAGCATGTTTGTTGGATGGTTAGCTTGCATTAAGCATCTTGTCGTGGCATAATTAGTGTTAAAACTACATTTAGGGTTAGTTTGGAAGTGATTTTGCCTGATTTGAGTGGATTTTCTTGTTTGAAATCTAATCTGATTATTGAACAAGGGAAGCTATTCAAATCACCATTCTTAAGATCCATTTGGATATGAGAAAACAATAAAAATCAGTCAATTCGGCCAGATTTGAGCAAAAAGGAGGCAAAATTGTCATCATATCTAATAACTTTTTATCCTCTGACTGGAAACCTTCGCCGAGTTGCAGTATTCTTCAATTTCATTCATAGATTCTTCAAATTGAACGGTAAAGATTCTTTCCCAGCAATTTCTAAAAACATCAGAAAAACCACCAAAACCTTGAAAAAATTCATAAAAAGAACGTTTGTCCGATTCACTGTGCATAGGTGCGATTCAGATCTATCTACTACCAGGTCAGTGAAGAATAATACCAAAAATAGAAGGCCAAAGTGATAGTTCGTCTAGTTGTTGGTAACCTTTTGTGGAAAATTATACTTTTCTGCAAAAATATCAATTCTCTGGGAGGAACCTTCGCAACTTCGCCAGAGTTTGTGTCATTTACTAATTTTTGATAATCAGTAAGTTGGGCGAAGGTATCCCAAAAGATCAGTTGTCATATTGTCATATTTTTGTCAAAAAAGCTTCTTTTTTGTAAAAATACCAATATTACTCTTGATTCTTCACCAGATCATGTGTCGAGTTTTCTGAAGATTCTATTTATAGTAAGTTATCATTTTTAAGTTCAACGAATGTTAAATCTGCCAGGATCACGAAGACTCTCCATTTTAAGAGACTTGGTTTGCAGTTGGACATTCCGTACTTCTCTAGCATGTTGTTGAGATATCGTTGCTGATTGATAAAGATCAGTCTGCTGGGTCGATCTCGTTGAATTTGAATTCCAATACAATATTGGGTTGGACCCATCAGTCATCTTGTATTCCTGGGCCAACATGCATTTTGTATCCTTCATCAGATTCAGATTGTTATTGAATAACAATGTATCATCTACATAGAGAGTAATGATGATGAAGTAATCTGATACTTGAAGTAGACATTCAAGTTTGCTGAGTTTGGAATAAAACCATTCTCTATCAGAAATGTGTTGATCTTCTGGAACTAGGCTCTGGGTGACTGTTTCAGCCCATAGAGTGCCTTATATATTTTGCATACAAGGTGTTGTTGCTTGTCGTTGAGTTCTTATCCCTCTGGCTGTGTCATGTGGATTTCCTCTTTGATGGTAGCGGTCTGGACATCCATTTCAAGATCTGCTGCGGCTGCAAAGGAGAGGAGTAGGCAAATCGAAGCATGTTTGACAACTTGGCTTAAGGTTTCTGAGTAATCCAGATCTAGAATCTGGGAAAAGCCTGGCCTTGTAACGATTTAGTCTTTTTTCAGCATCGTACTTTGCCTTGAATATCCATTTGCATGGAATTGGTTTGTGGTCCTTTGTGTTGAATTTCACACGTGTGGATTGTACACTACATGTACTTGTGATCTCCTAAGGATATCTCTCTATCTTTCTCTCTCGTGTTGAGGCTAATGCTAATACACTAATTTATTGTACTTTTGCTCATTTATGATTCATTGCTATCATTCTCTGATGCTTGGCATGCTAGACTGTGGTTAAGCCATAACTTCTATACTAGATCTTGCTATTCAATCTAGAATCAGGTTATTGTGCTAATCATAAAGCTTAATTAGATCTATCATACTTGTGGATCTTCCCCACACGTGTGAATTCTGGAAATTTTGTCATAATCCATGTGACCGTATCCACGCCAATCCATGACTATATCCACGCGAAAGTTTTTTTGGCCGCGACTTCCTTTGTATTGTGCATGAATATTTGCGTGGATATTTGTTTCTTGTGTTCTTGTTTAGGTGGATCTTTTTTTTTACAATATACCACCAAGTATTTTGAGATCTGTTCCAAGGATGATAGTAGTAATTTTGAGTTTTTTTTTTTAATTGCAGTTTTCAAATGATTTTTGTGTCAGATTGCACTTAGTTGTTTGTTGTAGTGTTTTTCACAATCTTATACCATTCTTATAGCTGTAGAGAGAGAAATTAAGTAATGAATTCACGTAATTGAAATGAGAATAGAGTGAATTTCTAAACTCTTTCTACTATACATGTATGATACTTAGGTTTGTATGCTGATTTTTTTTTCCAAACACCATCCAAACAACTGAATAGCAAATTTAGTAGCAGATCCAAGTATTTCATTGTCTATTCCGAGGTCTATGTCATAATTTTTCAGCTTTACAAAAACAATTATCTGAATTTATTGATTAATTTGTCTAGATTGGGTGGCTGTTAAGTAGGTTTTGTTAGCAGTTTGTCTTTAATAGTTCAACCACTTTTTTTTTTTTCCCCGAACCTCCAAGTTCCTACAACTTTCAAAGTTGGTCAGCTTTTCATTGAAATTAAAAAGCTCGCAAATTGATTATTGAAATTCTCTTAAAAGGTCGATCAAGCACAATTTAAAATTTGGTACAAACTTTGAATAGTTTGATAACAAAATTATATGATTCACTCTTGTCCAATATCAAGAATCTTGAAATTTTCTACCTTGTCCAATCACAAAAAAATGGACACACAAATAATGAGTTGAAATCCAATCACCCCTAATAGACTCATTCAGGTCCAAGACTCTTTTTGTAAGAGTCGGAATGGATTTTATTTGATTTAAAATCAAACTATTACAAATCATGAGAATTCGAGTAAAGGAAATGAATGATCTAGCAGCAAGGGTAGAAACAGACCTCGAAATAGGTGGACCTATTTCAGACAGTATACCACGACCTATTTCGAGGTCTGTTCCAAAGATGAACATTAGCATTTTTGAGTTTTTTTTTAATTGTAGTTTTCAGGTGATTTGCTGCTTAATTAGTCTACTTCTTTACTTAGCAAAATGCACCACTAGTGCAACATTTTTTTTAATCTCATAGAACATTGAAGCCTCACTTATTTTGATTGTACCAGACCATGAGTTCTTATTTGTGATTGTTGTCCATAGAATATTAGCTTTAAGTTTCGTAACTAGGCAGGTTGTTGATTGTGTTTGTCCTTCAAGTATATCTTGACCAATAATCAACCAAGAATCTTTTGAGATATGCCTCGGTACTCCCTCCCCCCCCCCCGGCTATTCTCCCCCCCAACGCACTATGTACACCCCACATCCTCAGTATTCTCCCATCGGCGGGGCATCTCCCATACCTGAGACCACCCCCATAGACACTCCCAGGGCCACATCTCTACCAGCCCACATCCCGTCGTCATATGACATAGACATGAATGGTCACATCATTGAGGATTCTTGTGGTAAGAGGGTCATCTTGGGAAAGAGGGAGCTCATGTATATATACTTTCCTTGAGACATATTTCATGTCTGGCGCGATGTCAACGATGACCGCAAGAATTGCGTCATTGATCAATTGCGTAGTGAGTTCTCAGTCCCATCCGAGGAAATGGAGTTTGCACAAAAATGGATGAGGAGCCGCATGGGATCCACAATGAGCCACTGCAAATCAGAGATCCGAGATGATCTGGCAGAGGTAGGCCCTCTTATGTGGAGAAAATCGACTGGATTTATGGCCAAAAAATTTTTTCGAGAAAATTCACATCGCTTCAAGTAGCAGCGAGAGGTAGCCAGAGTTCAACTAGAGACGACGAGGGCTTCTCACTTGGGCAGTGGCGGTGAGGGATATTTTCAAGCCCACTTTGTAAGTCTACCCTAAACCCTTAAGTGGAATCTGACTATTGATTTTTTTTTTCAGAATTTTTGTTTGACACCTTAGAATAAAATACTCTTTTTATATGATCAAAATATGGAATGTTTGTGTAGTGATCTACCGTGGGGCGGTCTCCCACAATATGTATGGTATACCCATAGTACGCAAGCATTACTCGAGTTATTGGAGAGGTAGGGCATGCAGATAACCTGGGATGCTGCTCCTCATGTACGACATCAAATTCATTTTATGTTCTTTAAATTCGCTATTCAAGATCTCTTCCACTCCCAATACATTATCAGAAGACTAATTCATGCTTGTTGCATGTGCAGGAACAACAAGCCCCATATGACAAACATGATGAGGATGGATCAGATAGATCTGGCTAGTGTTTTAGCTCTATAGCTAGCCTTTCCATGTTAATAGATACTTATGTACATGTTTTTAGATCTATCGTTTTGATTCATACATTTGCCAAGCTAGTTTATATGTATTCTTGAACCTTGACTAGTTATGTAATGGAATTGTATTTGACCCTAAACCATGTAGGAATGTTTAATTTGCTTGTTTTAAAGTGTAATTATTCACATGTATTGACTTGCATGCGACATGTTTGCTCGAAAATGAATGGTGGCCGCATGGGAGGCGTGATGAGCCACCGCAAATAGGAGATCCAAGATGTGGTGAGAGCTAGCAAATCTAGGCCATACCACGTACACAAGGATATATGTTTGTAATTGAAACATTTATGTATAAGTATACATAATTTGTTCTTCTAGAAAGAAAAAGAGTAAGCAACATGTTAGCCTCATCATTTTATCTCTCAAGCAAGTCCTTACATAAGCTAAGAATTTAGTTTGGAGGGGGGGAGGCCATGCTAGACAACCTTCCGTAATAGCAGGGGCCTTGCCCGAGGGCATCCGGCCTTTTCTTGAGTAATGGTAGGTGCGAAGATTTTTTTTTTTCTTTCAAATTTGTTTTGTAATCTTCTCATCTTTTGAAAATAAAAATAAAAAAGAATATTACATTTGTTTTATGAATCATAAAAACGAGCCACCACATGAATGTGCATGTGCTATGTGACAACCCGTGATCATTGGCTATCCACCCACATGCATGTTTCATCATAATTTGCATGTGCTATTTGTCAACATGTTATTGAAATTTGTAAAAGAAGGCTCAAAATTTTGGTTGGTTCTAAGTTTGCATGAACAATGTAATGTGCTTACTCACTACCCCCAAAATACAAAGAAAATCTGAGGTGTTCCAATAGACACGTCTCTTAATATAACTCCTCCTTCCTCCTCGCTCGCAATGCCACTGCCATCGCTACTGCTCGGCATGCATCGTCTTCTCTTCATTTCTCATCTTGATTTAGCTAGCAAGCGTCGTTGTTGGTGATCGATGGTGTGCGGCCAACCTTTCCAGGGTTTATATTCTGAAGAAGCAACAATGATGATAAACGCATTTGACGCTATCCGTCAAACAAGAGGCGTCCCAACAATCTATGATCGAAGGCTGCCTACAGAAGACTACAAGATCTGGGCAACTGAGTATTCAGTTGTTAATATAGGCCTTGGACGACGCTATGAAAGCAGGTCACCTATAAAGTACAACGTGTTTCATGATCCTGATGCTGTAGTCACGCACAACAGTAATTGTTTGATAGCTTGCACTGACGTGCATCAGCATGTGATCAGACACACGTATGCAGAAGGAAGAGTTCTTTCATTAGATCCCAAAGTTAGGATTGACTTGGATTTTGTAGCAGAAAATACCCTTAAGCGTGGATCCTCTAAATCTGATGTAATGTTCACAAGTGTCTATGCATACTATCATAAAATTGAAGTGGAAACTACCAGCTTGATAGTACGAAGCATAGCTGACGAGGATAAGCCAGTATTGATAACATACAAGGTCCAATTAAAGTTGTTGCCCAATGGAAAGGTTTGGCTTTGTCATGTCAGACTTCACACCCATTATATCCACCTTACTCACATAGACCGGATTTCGGCTGGCCAGTATGTCAAAGAACGTCCAACAAAACATGTATGATAGAATCTTGAGCTCTATCGAGCACTGAACCACGAAAGAAGAACTCGTTTCTGCATAATGCTCATGGAGGCTAATTAAGGACTCTTTGTATTAAGATGGCTGTGCAATGGTTCTAACTGTGGGTTTGGATGATCTAGTTTAATGGAGACTGAAGAGAGTGGAGCAGAGCTCAAATCACGGGTTATTGGGTAGATTAGTCTTATGATCGCCGATTTACTGGTTTTGGCTGTAATGCAGCTGTCAGTGAACTTGGGCAATCATCAATGTTGTGGCCAAGTATTTTGCATCTGAAAGAAGAGATAGGTAATCCCTAATTATGAGTTTTTGTTTGTGAACCTCTTCATTTTCTGTGTAGTTCATCACCCAATCTCCACTAAACATACGCTTTGAAGATGAGGTGATGTTGGAATGTGTTGGTAGGCTTTTTAGAATCTACTTCTCCTACATGGCAAGAAAAAGTGGTACATTTTTGTTTTGCATCCAAATGGGAAGGACAATTCAACTCATGAAGGAATGGAGATGTCCTTTCTAATTTATAAACACTCAACTTTTCACTACGTTGAAAGATATGGAGAATATCTCTCTTAACATCATTGCAATGCACCTTGTGTAACCCTCCATTTTTTATAAGCACTTAGTTGACAACTTTCTTGTTCTAGATTTACAATTATCTTTCAGGTGGGAGAGTATGATAGGTGACCATAGGAGAATTACAATAGGAGATCATATCACGGAGTCCGAGGATTTTGAACATAGTAGAACAAGATGCACATTGAACATTGCAAACATGAAGGATGAAAAAGGCATCCCAAGCCACAAAAAGAAGTAAAAGATATTATGGATGTACATAGATAAATGTTGATAATCTCAAGAAACATAATGTAACATGCTAGATCATGATCGAGGTTGATATAACAATCACTAAGGGGCTCTCAAGCACAAACAAACAATGTGGGATGGCACATAATGGTTGGGCATCCTTGATTTATGGATTCAAGGAGTCTTAGGAGTTTCATAAAAAATAATAAAGCATGCAATTATCGTAGGTGGAACCAAGGAAGATTATAGAGTCACAAATAAACAATAATGTGTTTGGAATCATGTTCACAAAATAATCAAGAGGTGCAATTCCACCCAATTGTCTCAGAACATGTAATTGACACCATCTTAATAAATATTTATTGCTAGTTAATCAAGTCATTAAGTCCATCACTAGCAACTAATCTAGCCAAATATTCTAAGCTTTAGATCAAGATGACTCTATGGATAATCTATCAAGTAAGAGATTTCTCTAGAGAATTGTAAGATTAGTCATCTACGTCATCCATTTATTGTTGTCTACATGTGTCATTAGATGACAATTATAAATAGGGTTTGGTGGGTGTATAGGTGCGTGATTGCCAACTCAAGTATCAAGGAGTCAACTGTATGTTTTGGTGACACAAGGGTCAAGAATGTTGTAAAGCTCGCTTTACAATGCAAGCTTTACTTCCGGCGCCAACATTGTCCCCGGCGCCAGCAACGCCACTGCGACTCCTGGTGCCACCAATGTCGGCACCACCATGACCAAAATCCAGTTGACGCCAAGTTCTTATGGCCAAAAACTTTGCTGGGTTTCAGTGTTTGGTAAAAGCGCCACTTGTAAGGCTGCTTCAAATCTTTTTCATCTAGCACTTAGCTGAGGGTCGTATCCTAGGACGCCAACGGTATGCCGTTCGGACCATTCGGTCCAAGACGCCAACGGTTTGTTGTCGGGACCATTTGGTCCAGGAACTTATTGTCTTTATATTTGTCGTGGCTTGTGGTTATGAGTGTTCCTTGCATGAACGTGAATGGGTTAAGCTCTTGGGGAACGGGCTCTAACCTGTCGGCTGAGCTGGATGGCTTGTTTGGGTGGAAGTTACTTGTCTATGGCTGTCCAGTCTGGCATGGCACCAGGTTGGCTTCCAACGCTCGTGACAAAGCTTTGAGCTGGCTAAGTATGATGTAAGTCAGACAACTTGCTTGGAATGGATGTTACTCGTTTGTAATGAAGCTTCGAGTTAGGTAAGTTTGATGTATGTCCGGCGGCTTGCTTGGAGGGAAGTCACCCACATCGGGTCCCCGGTCTGGCATGACGCTTGGTTGGATCCCAATGTTGGTTTTCCAAACTTCAAGTTGGTTAAGTCTGATTGTTGTTGGCGAGTTGGCTACTTGTATGTAAAGTGGGTTCGGATGGCGAGAGTTGAGAGTCGGAAAGCTAAGTCGTGGTTCCCGGTTCCCTTTGGGATGTCTGTGCTACATGTTGTATCAGAGCCGACTAGCCGATCAACTATGCAGATCTCACGGAAATGGCCATTGTTTGGGTTCATCAAGACAACTGTTGTGCAATGTGCTGCCCACGATGTAAGCACAGGTGCGCATCCACGGTCGGGGTGGCGGTAGAATGGGGGACTTGATGAGTCAAGGTGCTGCTCTTGAGGTGTAAGCACAGTAAGTGCTCACGGTTCAGGCCTGGCGCTGTTTGCACGTAGGACAGATGAGATAGAGTGCTGCCATTAGGTTGGTAAAAGCACAGTCTATGCCTTGTAGGGTGCGGGATGACATATTCGAACTCTACGGGTTAACCATTGATACTAAGATGCTACTCAAATTCGGGTGTAAAGCATGGGTGGTTAGCTGCCGATGCAGGATAGCTATCGATCGTTTAGCTATAAGGGCTATCGACCAGAGTTGGTGGGGCAATGTGTTGCTTAATGGTGAAAGCACGAATAGTTGGATGAGTGTTCTCTGTGGGCTAATTCTATGACGATCTGTATGGGCACGGCTAGGCAAAGGTCCTTTGGCAAGGCTATCTCAAAGGGGGATCTTGTGTTTGTTTCTTGTTAGTTGTTGAGAAAAACTCCACTCTGATTGAGGTGCAGTGGATATCCAGACACGAATTATTTCGCTCTGCTACCACTGATGAGAATCTCACAAAAAATAAACCCAGATGGAATTCGATTATGTCCTCGAGTCTAATGCCCTCTGTGACAGGATCTACAATCCTCTAAGGTGAGGACAGACACTGTTGACCTATGTATGATTTGTTTGTGTATTAAACAAGATAAAATCAATGTGTAGAATAAGATAGAATCAGTTGATTACAAACATACAATTATCAGACAATTAAGCATTCGATCATGTTCAAGACAAGAAATTCTTCTACATAAAGACATCTACTATGTTATCAAAGAATTTTTTAAGCGTTGTTGTGACAGACCACACAGCGCGTCGACGTGAAAGAAACTCTGTCTATTGTGAATCAAAAAAACTTGTCGCTCTTACTAGCGGACTTCTTAAACATTGGCTGGCTACACAGTGCTAAGCTTACATTGGTATGTTGCCAATCTATTATATCTGCATAATTAATAATCAGGATCTACATATATGTAGAGAAGAGGACACGATTAGCAGATCAAAAGATTACAAGAACGACTGATTAGGCACGTCCCAACAGTATTCTGTCAGTCTCTGGAGGTTGACGTCCTTCTGGTACTTCTGTGATCTCATCTGTCCTTTCATGCGTGGAGATCTGCCATGTATCTTGACACGTGGAGATCCGCCGTCGCTTGGATCTTCGTGTCTTCTTGTGCCTTTGGCTTTGTCATTAGGCCGCCTTGGGTCCACGAACCTTTTACCTTCGTGTTTGAGTGGCCTTCAGTCAACGAACGTTTGACCGTCATCTTCTTGTCTTCCGTCCTCAAAGATTTTCTTTTCGCGACCACGCAGCTCCCTTGGTTTTTTTTTTTGGCTTTGAGCTCTAAAGCTATCATAGCTTTGTGGCCAGAAAAAATTTGTTTCTTCATTAGTAATCCTGCCTGTATGTATTCGTGGTGAGTCTTAGTACTCGTGTTTTGCCTGGTTTGCATGATAGCTTGTGATACAAGGAGCTGATGGCTCGAGAAGGAACCTTTCTTTTGAAGGCTGATGTCATCAAACAAAGAGGACAACAGAATTTGTGGGGCGGATTCACAGTTCAAGTACTCGCATGTGAACGGCAACAAAACTTGATGTTTGCAAAGGATGGATGGCTAGCCTTGTTACTTGGGTTAGTTTCATTTTCGACAATGCCACCAGATGCAAGCATGAAGTCAAAAGTTGGAAAGGGCAATTTCAGGGGAGATCTTCTACGGAGTAGTTGGTCTTCATTTGGGATGGCTACTTTCGGAACTGAAACTCATTGAGCATAGGTGATATCTAGTGTCAGTTGAGTTTTTCCTCAAAGGAGAAAGACTAGGATCCTCTTTAGAGATTGGCAATAAGTTAGATCAAGCCATAATCCTAACAAATGGAAAGCAAAGTGTTGGAAAGGCTCTTGTCTAAGAACTCTACTCTAAGTCTGGTCAGCTGATTTTATAAGTGGAGAGGAACTATTACACACATCTCTCTCTTGGTGCAAATCTTGAATGAAAGTTGATCAAAATGGGGGCAAATTGAAGGTGACCTAGCCATACTCACACGAAGAGGCTGACAAACTTTGGACCTAATAAGTTGACAAGTTTTTGTTGTGGAAAGAAAAGCTTGTTATAGGCTTTCTTTGGACCAGCAATGATGAGACATAATGTGTACGCCAACTTGTGTTACGTCTAAAGCAGCTGATCACAGTGAAGGAACCTTGCACGAGAGACATGGCACTTCAAACGGACGCTAAGGGATAGTTCGTATTGGAATCGGACTAGTGCAAACTCTGGGTGCATGTGTCTGATTCAAAGAGAGCTACTTGAAGCCAGGCTAGATGTACACTTCTTGTTTTGACTATGAGGCAACTAACCACTGATGGAATTGTGAAAGTCAAGTTTTGCGCAGACAGACATGGTGCTTCAAACAAACGCGAAGAGATAGTTCGTACGCGGATCAAACTGGTGCGACCCCTTGGCTCTCCACAAGGTCAATGGTTACATTTGGTTTGATTCAAAGACAACTACTTCAAGCTAAGTGAGAGGTGCATTGCAGAGTACTCAATATTTACCTACCTTAAAAGAGCCAAAAGAAAAGGTATCAAGATCAGGCCAGGACAAGGAGAGAAATCAAGGTGCAAAAGCAAGAAGGCATGGAGTGGACCATAAAGTGGGCAATCAACGATAAATCCTTTGGCTCCGGGAGCCAATCTGAAGCTCAGGGAGCTCAACACAAAGTGCATCAAGGACAAATTAGGAGCACAAAGGAGTTCCAAAGTCAAAAGTCAGAAGCAACAGGGGCAAACATT
Source organism: Diphasiastrum complanatum (assembly GCA_029204225.1). Lineage (NCBI taxonomy): Eukaryota > Viridiplantae > Streptophyta > Lycopodiopsida > Lycopodiales > Lycopodiaceae > Diphasiastrum > Diphasiastrum complanatum. Next base: position 33,263,565 of record CM055106.1, read on the forward strand.
TCAATGAAAAGCCTCTGTCACCAATTAATAAGGTTTTTGGGTTTTATGTAAGCGATATAAAATCTACGCTTTTTCCAAACAAAGTGATATTTTGAAGTTATGTAATTTCTCAATGTAAAGAGCTGAGCCTACGACTTGTGGTGTGCCAGCTACAATGTTAATAAAAAGTGGCCAATAAATTGAGTACCGTGCCAAGTATCTTAAATGTAGCTAATTTTAATTGGGAGACACCTTTGCTTTAATTTGACATCTGATGAGGACATCAGATTTTATAAAGGTGGAGTGGATGTTGTAAAGCTAGCTTTACTTCCTGCGCCACTGGCGCCAGCATTATCCCCGGCGCCGACGTCGCTCCCGGCGCTACTATGACCAGAATCCAGCTTGCGCCAAGTTCCTATGGCTGAAAAATTTTGATCGATTCTAGCGAAGTCCAGAGAGCTCGGATCGATGTGCAATCACCTCACACGATCTAGGCATCATCAAAGGAAGCCTGGGGATCAACAAATTCTAGAGAGAGAAAATGACTTCTAGAGAGAAAATTCTAAAGAGAGAAAATGTCCTTTACTAGCTTGGGCAGAGCACTTGGTCAGAGGAGAAGGAATCCCACCAAAACTATAGGGGAATGCGGGTTGTGACTCAGGGCGAGCTTCAACCAAAGTCCTAGCTTCCCTTGCTGGAATGTTGTCTTGGCACCCACCTTGGCATGCCAACGCCCCGGAGACTAGGGTCGGTCACACACTTGAAATGTAACCTTCTCAAATTTATCAATAAAGTGGGATTATTCTCAAATTGACTCTGATTACCTTCTGGGTTTCGGTGTTCGATAAAAGCGCCAATTGTAAGGTCGCTTCAAATCTTTTTGATCTGACACTTAGCTGGGGGTCGAATCTCGGGATGCCAGCAGTATGCCGTCAGGACCATTCGGTCCGGGATGCTAGCGGTATGCTGTCAGGACCATTCGGTCCAGGAATCGGTTGTCTTCATATCTGTCGCGGCTTGGGTTAAGCTCTTGGGGAACAAGCTCTAACTTGTCGGCTGAGTTGGATGGCTTGCTTGGGTGGAAGTTATTTGTCTATGGTTGTCCAGTCTAGCATGGCACAAGTTGGCTTCCAACGCTCGTGATGAAGCTTTGAGTTGGTTAAGTCTGATGTAAGTCAAAGACGACTTGCTTGGAATGGATGTTACTCGTTTGTAATGAAGCTTCGAGTTAGTTAAGTTTGATGTATGGCGGGCGGCTTGCTTGGAGGGAAGTCACCCACATCGGGACCCCTAGTCTGGCATGGCTCCAAGTTGGATCTCAATGTTGGTTTTTCGAACTTCAAGTTGGTTAAGTCTGATCGTTGTTGGTGAGTTGGCTGCTTGTATGTCAAGTGGGTTCGGACGGCGAGAGTTGAAAGCCGGGAAGGTAAGTTGTGGTTCTCGGCTCTGCCTGTGCTACAAAGAACCATCACCCACCAAACCCCCCATCCTAATTTTTTTTTAGCTCAGTCAATTTCTAGGGCAATTTTCAATTGGAGCTGGTTTTGTCCTAGGTACTACTCATAGTAATACTTCAACTAGAGGCAATTTACATATACTTTTCTTGGCAACAAATCCAGTAACATAGTTTTCTTGGTATCTAGAACATAATAATGTAATCTATATTATTCATGAGTTCCAAATACAAGAGTGAGTAGCAAGACATTATAGGCTTTTCAAATCGAATGCATATTGCCTTCAAAAAAATGTCATTCATCTCAATAATTGCATACTACCTCTAAAAAAGTATGACTTCCACAATAACACATCGCGGGGATTGCAATGTGGGTGTCGACGAATTTTCAGTTATAATCTGTCGCATTTTGACGCGTCGGACTCCGACGCCCAAGTGTAAATTTCCAAATTGGACGTCGAGTGATCCGGGAACTATGGCGGCAACCAATTTTCAAACTTGTCGTCGCATTTTGGCATGTCGGAGTCCAACATGTATATGTGGATATGGTGTGGCATAATTAAAAAAAAATAAAGAGGTGGCATCCAACGTCCATGTCATTGATCCGAGACAACCAAATTTTTTTATTCAACATGGTACAAAAAATAGACATCGGATTCCAACGTGTTTAGAGGACGTCAGAATCCAACGTTTGTTTGGTTTTCATCATTTTGCGCAGTTCTACTGATTGTTTCTCACTTTTTTGTTTGTAGGTTTGGAGATTTTGGAGTGTTTGGAAGTGCTCTTGGAGCTTTAGGTGCTTGGAGCTTCCATTGTGGTGATTGCAAGTAGTTGTAAGGGATCGGAATCATTGATCATATCCATAAACCGTTGGGTATTTGGGGAAAAGTTAAAGTTTGTGGGTGAGGCAGCTTGGATTATTGTGATTGGAATGGTAGATCCAATTGTCACAGATGGTCCTTGTGAGAAATTGGAGGCGAGGGGAGCTATAGAGGCTGAGGGGATGAGAAGAGCAGAGTGAGCAGCAACAAGGGGTATGGGCGCAACTGACGGTGGTGGCTGAGTGCGATGGCAAGACATAGGAGGTGAGTGGGATGAAAAAATCTCGCTACGTACTCGATGACGACTCTAGGATGAGGAAGCCTGGTGGGAAGGTTCAACCGGTGCTACTTCGTAGATGTGTAGTACAGAATCAACGTGATTTGGGTGAAACACTAGTATCAGTCGAAGACATGATTGCAAAGAGAAATAGGTAAAAACTAAGAATGAAAGACTTGAAAGTGTATCAGTAGGCTGGAGTGCGAATGGGAAATCTTATGTCCAGGTCCAATATGAGGGATTCGAAATGACGAGGCATAACTAATAACCTTACACACTGGAGAAACCGACTATCCATGTCAGGAAAGAGGCTTGTTACAAACAAAACATATATGTGTCTTCCTAGTCTTCTTCCGAGACATTTGTTTCTTTTGTCTAAATTTTGATGCAATTTGTTCCAATTTGTCAAAATATTTATTGGCCTTTTTTTCACAAACTCGTTCTTTTCGCTTCTTTTGGTTGGGTCCAAATGGATTAGCCTGAAATTGCTTTCTGGATGCCACCACTGTGGAATAATAAGCTTTTGCAACTCGTACGACATCATCGAAAGTCTAAAGCACATTTTGTTTACATTCATTCTGAAAATCTGCTGGCAGACCTGGGATAAACTGCCGGAGTGCTAGTTTTGCATCGAATGAGCGAACTTTGTTCCACAAATTCTTGTAAGTATGAGTCCAAACTTTGAGTACCTATTTTGTAACAAAAAAATCTTAAGTTTGGAAGAGTCTGAGTCGTCTGCAACCACAAATGACTTTCTAAAAACTTCCATGAATCCACATGTAGTGGGTTTGGGTTGCAAATCACGCCACCACGATGAATCCTTTCCTCGGAAGAACAAAACAACACCAATCTTTTTCTCTTCAAGAATTGTGTGTAGATTGAAATAACTAGTCCACTTGGTTATCCTCTACCACCTCTGGTTTCTTCTCGTTCTTCTCTCTCGAATAAGGTTCTGGCTGAAAGCTCGGTGAGGATAGAGTTTTAACTTGATTCATCAATATCTCCATATGTTGATCCCTTAAAGTGTTCTATTTGTTTATTTCATTAAGTGCTTGGCTGAATTGCTGGAAAATCTGCAAGTAGGTAGGCATTAGAGGAGTTCTAAATCCAAAAAAGACCCTTTGTAAATATTCTTTTTATATTTTTTCTCAATTTTTTCATACACATGGACCAATCAAAACACTCAAATTTGAAATCTACGTAACGTAACTTTTTGAGTCCACATTTTGATTCCACACTAAAAATGGCATAACTTTTTAGTGGTAAGTCCAAATCTAGCGGAGTTTGGTGCATTGGAAAGTGCTCAACAAGGGCTTTCCAATGATATGCTAGATAACATACTTTTGAGCTACAATTAAAAAAATTATGGCAAGTCAAAAGTATTAGTGTTATAATATTTTAATAATATAAACTACATCTTGCACGAATTCTTAAAGGGTCTTTTTAGAGCTCAAAACTCCTCTAATGCATAGGCACCTAACCATCTAGAGTTGTGTTATCATCTACCATATTGATTTTCTGAAATGGAAAAAATCAGTTTTTTTTAGTCGACAAATCCGAAATCTTCAACTCAAAAGTGAAAAGTACTAGACCTTCATAACTGGTTAATATTATCTCAGCAAAGTCTTTCACTTCATTAAGTAAATTTCTTTTAATCAATATCAGACTGATTTAAGGATCACACAAAAATTTACGAAAAATTGGGATTTTCGAAATCTGTTTGATATGGACCAAACTATGAAAATCGATTAAAAAGACTGATCTATCAGTTTCACTGGTGCCATCACATTTCGAACTCATTTCAAAACATCCTGAATGCATCGGATTTGACATGCACTAAATTTGTTTTTTGAAAAATAATTTTTTTTTATAGATAGCCTAACCACTAGGAAATCCACTCTTTGAATTAGAATCGCCAAAATTAGCTTCATGCATGAAATTTCTTTAATCAAGTCGCAGAATTGTCGCGAACAATTCACAAAATCTTTTGGATTCTTCTTCAAGCTCAAGAATTTTCATATGTCACGAACAATTCGTGAAAGATGAAAATGTCGCAAAGAGACAAATGTCGCAAACAATTCGCAAAACACATAGACTGTCGTGAATAATTTGTGAACAGAAATCATTCAACCCTGAAAATAGAGTGTCTCATTAGGGCCTTTTTTGAACTCAAAAAGGGCCTCTTCACTAATCTGAATTAGTGTTAATGACGACACGTGTACCAATAAAAGTGTGACAATTGAGCAGAAATGGTCCATATGACATGGCAGATTCAATGGTGTAGATTAAATCAAGTGTGGGCCCACAAAGTACACCTCTAGCATTAACCCTACATGGATACACTTGAAAGTACCTAGTAACCAACAATAGCTACACACAGTACCTAGTAGCCAACAATAGGACAATAGCTAGTGCTCTAGGTGAGACATAGACTTGCAAGCCTCATTTAATGCCCAAGTACATTTCAAATTTGAAACTTGCTTATGAATTTTAAACAACCCACTTTTGTGTCCCCCTTCACATTCAAACTAAGACTACCTCACTTTCATTAGCCTTTCACATACCAAATAATTTATTTTTTTCAGATGGATATCATTTTTTTCAAAATTGACCTTTGGAATACATTTTCATTTCGCCATGGATTTAGTCTGTTTGACCTCAAAACCTCAAAAAAAGTGTTTAGAAGTCAATTTGTTTTTATTAGTTTACAACCAGAAATATATCGCGGAGGCCAGTTTTTCATTTTTTTTGGGCCCGAAATCGCGATTTTTGGCCTTCTGATGAAGTGAAACGGCCAAAAATCGCGATTTCAGGCCAAAAAAAACAAAAAACTGGCCTCCGGGGGGATACATTTTTGTTTCGCTATGGATTTAGTCTGTTTGACCTCAGAACCTCAAAACAGGTGTTTATAAGTCAATTTGTTTTTATTAGTTTGCAAACAGAAATATATCCCGGAAGCCATTTTTTCGTTTTTTTTTGGCCCGAAATCACAATTTTTGGCCGTTTCACTTCATCAGAAGGCCAAAAATTGCGTTTCGGACCAATATATATATATATTTATATTAAAAAATCATGGTAAGGCGCGATTTTGGGCCGTTTGACCAAGTCAAACGGCCGAAAATCGCGGCTTACCGTGATTTTCAAAAAAAAAAAAAAACTTGGTCCGAAACGCAATTTTTGGCCTTTTGATGAAGTGAAATGGCCAAAAATCGCGATTTCGGGCCAAAAAAAAACGAAAAACTGGCTTTCGGGATATATTTCTGTTTGCAAACTAATAAAAACAAATTGACTTATAAACAGCTTTTTTGAGGTTCTGAGGTCAAATAGACTAAATCCATGGCGAAATGAAAATGTATCTTGAAGGCCAATTTTGAAAAAAAATAATATCGATCTGAAAAAAATAAATTATTTGGTATGTGAAAGGCTAATGAAAGTGAGGTAGTCTTAGTTTGAATGTGAAGGGGGACACAAAAGTGGGTTGATTAAAATTCATATGCAATTTTCAAATTTGAAATGTACTTGGGCATTAAATGAGGCCTGCAAGTCTATTTTTCACCTAGAGCCCTAGCTGTTGTCCTATTGGAACCAAGACAATGAATATGCTAGTCTTGCCTTACAAAGTACCTACAAAAGTCTATGGATGATGGGACCTATATTTAGCCCTTAACTCTTGCTCACCCTATGTGGTAACCCAAGGTAAAAGTGCCATGTAGGATTGATTAACACTAAACTAATTATGATTAACAAACCTGTTTAGGCAAGGAAGAGGCCCTTTTTGAGTCCAAAAAGGGCCCTAATGATTTGAATATCAACCGTCGTAAACGGTTAGATCTACTATTACAGAAATAAAAGGCCAAAAGACCTGTCTTGTAACAATATAAATACATGTGCACTACTCGTTGTAACCAACTCTCAAACATTCAAACTGAAGAGATTCTCAGACTCATTAAATTAGAAATGCAACAGCGAGATAAGACAATAAGAGATGTATACTGATTCAGATTCAGAATTATAAATTCATTTTTAATCAATAGTTTCTATTTGTCTAAAATTGTCTTAAGTTATCTCGTAATTTCGCATATTATTTCCGCACGCATATTCAATCAGAGCAAATATTGTTCTATTAGTACATAGATCAGATATAGACCCAATTGAAGATACTGATATTAGTTTGATTTATTCAAACTTTCATCGTGTTCTCTTTGGAAGAATTATTACTATTTTTTCTACAGTGGTATCAGAGCTTACGGAATTAAAGCCGATACAGTGGTATCAGAGCTGATACAGCGGTATCAGAGCTGATACAGCGGTATCAGAGCGTATAGGATCAAAATTGATACAGTGGTATCAGAGCGAGTCAGAGTCGATACAGTGGTATCTTCGACCTTGCAAGACAACCTTAAACTTTTTTCCAAGAGGTAACAAGGCCCCAAGATTGGTTCGAAAATCTATCTCCTCAACAAAGAGATAGAATAAAAAATCTTGTGTTATCTTCTTCGGGTGAATCATCCGAGAGAAGAGCTTCCGTGGATGCCCCTTCCCAGGAATTGTGTAGTGTGTATTATGATCTTAATCCATGTGGTGGAGTTATAAAAAATACTTGTGACAATGTAATTCATGACCGTTTGCGTGATTCAGTTGCTTTATATTTTGGTAAAGATTACATGATCGATTGGTCCTCCCAATCACTTCAAGATAAAAATAAAATAATAGAGACTTTATATCTTGAATTCCCTCAATCCAATGTTTTTAGTAGGAGTTGGGCCTTGAACACAATGTGCCTTTGGATTCGAAACAAAAGACAATTGATGAGAAGAGTTGTGAAGAATCCCAAGAATCACACGAAGATTGGATGGTGCTCCCAACGGAATTGGAGGAAGGTGAAAGAGGAATTGTTGCAAAACAATCCCCAAAAATATGAACAACGTTGTAGAGCCACCTTCACCGATAAACTTCAATTTTTCTTTGATCAACTTAGTTTTATACATCAGTGCTAGATCTCCTTCTTTCAGATCCTTTCTGTGTAATCGATGATCGTGCCATGCCTTACGGTGGACTTTCTCTACTGCTAACGCATTATTGGAGAGTTTGCAGATCCCAAGGCAACCCTAATCCTAGTTAATAAGTGAGAGTGATTTGGCACCCTGTGTGTGTAAGTCCAACCCAATCATCACATAGAGCTTTGATGGAACCAAAACCTTACAAAAGTGCTGAGCAATGGAACTATGGTAATGATCAAGAAGGTGGATCTTTAGAACAATATGCTATTTATGCTGCCGCGCAACAACAAGCATCTAGAAACTGGACCAGAGCACCACTTGGATGCTTTGCATGTGGAGATAATCACAGAGTTGCAGGATGTCCAAATAAAAAAAAAATTGTACCACTCTGTCGTGACTGTGGTTATGGCCATTGCTATTAGGAATGTCCAGCAAGACCGAAGCCACCACCGACTACAGCTCCTGTAAATTTGATAACAATCAAGCAAGACCAGTAGCTCAGAATAAACCAAGTGTACCCTTGATGGTGGTCACCAGAGCACAGAAGCAAAAAGAACCAGTAGTAGATCCAGTGCTTGCTGATTCTATACCATTAACTAATATACCAACAGCATCTGGACATGTAGAAAAAAGAAGATATCAAGATATGAGGCAGTGGATTAAACATCTGCAAGAAGAAGAGAAGCTTGAAGCTGCTAGAGCAACAACCGAAGTTCGTTCTTCACCATTGCAGCCACCGAAAATTCACATACAAATATGAATGTTCAGTTGCATCATCATGAAGAACCCTTCAAGATGACTAAATCGGAAGCACCGCACTCATGAATATTTTGTCTAGTAAGATCAATATTTTGTTGGGAGAGTTTCTGAAGTTGGTGCCAAAAGCAAAAGAAGTATTAGCACAAAAGTTAACTGAAGCTGAACTAGAAGTCCATCAGGAGCCAACTTTTTGTGCTAGATTTGAAGAATCTAATGAAGTATGACATGTCGGAGCAGTTTGGGAAAGTCAACAAAAAAATATCATCCTGCCGATACAACATAGACAAGTTTCTAATGAAGCAGCTGTGATAGATGACAGTTTGGGAGTTAACCTGATTTCTACAAAACTATGTGCAAAATGGGGCCTTACAAAGATAAAACCTACGACTTTTGCCATTAAGCTAGCTGATCAAATGATAGTTCGTCCGCAAGGAATGGTTGAAGAATACCTGTCAAAATTGTCGGAGTACAGTTCGTCATTACTTTCATAGTAATGGACTTACCAGAGGCACCAAATGTCTACTGAGTCCTATTGGGACGCCCATGGTTACGAGTTGCGCAAGTAATTCATAACTAGGGTACCGGAAAATTCACTTTTGAAAATCGTGAACGTGCAGTCAAGGTTGATCTTGTAACTTGGACTATCAAACCAGTGGTTCAAAAAGAGGATGATGATTCATCAACAACAGATCATACTTCTGACCGACCAATAAAAAATTTGGGAGCTCATTACGATTCTCAAACCGATACTGTCAACTGGAATGAAGCTCTTGCAATGATTGACTGTACAACAGGATATATGTGTCAACAAGATAATCAGTCAGATTTGAGCGAGATTTCATTATTGGATCAAACCTTGGATACACCGATCACTTTTCTATTGAATGTGCTGAATGTAGCCTGGATATCAACGGAGCCTATACCAGATCCGATTGAAGATAAACTCATTCTTGTGAGTCATGCCTTGACTTATGATGACAATGCAAAACTTACTGATGAGAAGATTCTAAATTATATGGATCCGACCAGATTTGGAGTGCGTAATATTCCTGATAAACGAACAATAAAACTGTCAAAAGCAGTTATATTGAAGGAAGACAGGATCACAGGGTCAATGACCAAGAAACAAGCCAAACAACATTATAATACGGTCCTGAAATGGAAAATCCTCCTCAAAGGATTAATTCAAAGAGTGTGCCACCCTTACCTGATAAAGACAAAGAAAAAGTCAAGGATGATTCTACAAGTCAGAGTTCTAGCAAGACATCATCGTCTAGGAAGTCTTCACTTTCGAAAAAGAGTTTTTCTTAGAAGTCATCACCTCCACGATCAATTCTTGCTAAAAAGACTAAGCAAAGATCCAAGACAAGTCCTTTTGACAAAGAACAAGCAGATGGAGTCCAGCATGATATGCCCGAACATTTTAAATGCTATACGCTGGATGATGTGGTTATCATGTTACCTAAAGCACATTGAAGACATCTTTCGACTTTGGTAATTAGATTTTAACACTGCCCGACTCGATTTCATAGAGAAGGTGCAGTATCATTTAATAAAGATTCGACGTGAAGCAAATAAAAGCCCACAGTAACTGCATCTCACAAGTGTCGTGGGACCGCCACCAATTTTGGTGGGGGATACTATTGGAGGGTTTGCAGATCCCAAGGCAACCCTAACCCTAGCTAATAAGTGAGAGGGATTTGGCACTCTGCGTGTGTAAGTCCAACCCGATGATCACATAGAGATTTGAATAATTAGAAAGTTAATAAAAGGACTTTAGGCCTTTTTGTGGCACTTTTAATGTCGTAGGGCCTAAATGTCAAGTTAGTGAATAAAGTTGGGTTTCTCTCCAATTTGGATGGTTCCCACTCTTTTTTAAATTTGAATAGTTAGGGAGACAGAAATGGACCAATAGGATTTAGAAGCCAACGTCCTCCTTTCTACTGGACCAACTCGAGTTTGCCACACATGTACATATCTTCATTTCAATAAAGCAGATTGGTTCTCTTGTGAAATGAATTTATGAATGTCCTTGCTGTCTATCGCTTTTCCTCCATCTCTCATGCTTTTATTGTATTTTGCTAATTGTTGGATCTGATTGTTCTTGGGATTGCATGTTTTTATACTTTTTATGAGAGAGAAAGGGAGAGAGAGAAAGAGTAAGATATCTTCATTGTGGATCTAGTGTTAATGGATGTAGTGTTAATGCTTAGGGTTAGTAGATGGTAGAGTTAGATGTGAATCTTCCATTCATGCTGAAATCTGAACTATGCTATCGCTCTCATGGAAACAAATCTACTCATTAACTAACTTCATCTCCTCAATGCTAGATTGATTAGATCTTGGGTTGAGGATAGGCAAGAAAAGAAACTCACTAACGCATGAATTGCCATCAATCTGGTTTCACATAATTTGTGCAAAGCTTCGTGACATAGTTGTAAAGATTTATTGTTATCTAAGCGCTCTATTGCTGCTATTATGCATAGTGATGGTACTAAAAATTCAATTAGCATGACAACATCTTGACCATAAACTAGTTGAAATGGTGTTTGATTCGTGCTCCCTTTATAAGTGGTTTTGAATGCCCATAATGCTGCATGCAATTTAGAACGACTCGCCTCAACCATTTTTGTCATAATAGTGCAGAGAATCTTATTGGAAGATTCAGCTTGGCCATTACCCCTGGGATAATATGGAGTACTAAATCGATGTATAACAAAAAAGTCTTCCAACAAACACTTTATCGTTTGATTAACAAAGTGTGTACCACGATCTCTGACGATCTCAATAGGACACCCTAATTGAATAATGATGTGTTCATAGATGAATTTAGCAGTAGCTTGAGATCCTCTTGCCGCAGGATGAATAGGACCAACGTAATCCAGTTCCCATTTCTCAAATGGTGCTTGCGATAAAACCGAATGTAAGGGTTCATAATTCTATCGCGTAGGACATCGTGCTCGTTGGCCAACATCACATGACTGGATATAATTTTTGGTGTCTTTATGAAGTGTAGGCCACCAACATCTTGATTGCAAAAGCTTGCGAATAGTGATATCCGTAGAGAAATGTCCTCCGCCCATTTTGTCATGTGAAAACATCATTAAATCAGGTATTTCATGCGGTAAAACACATCTACAAAGAATATTATCCATTTCGCGATGATACAATTGTCTCGCAATCAATTGATAAGGTTGAGCCTTATGAATCAATTGTCTCTTTTGTACTTTTGTCAAGGAGTCATTGGGTTGACCTAGCATCAGATACTCAACAATATCCACGACCCAATCTAGTACTGCTTCAACATAAAATAGCGCAACATCTAGAAGTTCATCATCCACTTTAGTATTAACTGGTGTGGATTCAATTCTCGAAACATGGTCTGCGAGATAATGTTGTTTACCTTTGCAAACCACAACTCGAAAGTCAGATTCGGTCAATCAAGGAAACCATCTTGCAATACGTCCTGTATTACACGTCTTGGTTACCAAATACAACAAGAAGTCATTAGGTTGACCTAGCATAAGATACTCAACAATATCCACTGCCCACTCAGGTACTGCTTCAACATAAAATAGCGTAGCATTTGGAAGTTCATCATCCACTTCAATATTAACTGGTGCAGATTCAATTCTTGAAACATGGTCTGCAAGATAATGTTGTTTACCTTTGCGAACCACAACTCGAAAGTCAAATTCGGTCAATAGAAGCAACCACCTTGCAATACGCCTTGTATTACACGTCTTGTTTACCAAATACAGCAACAGTTGGTGATCCATATAAAATGCAAAGTGCGTTTCTATAAGATAATGTCGAAATTTTCTTATAGAAAAAATCATTGATAATGCTTCACGTTCCATTGTAGAATAATTTTTCTGAATCTATAAGTTGTCTGCTTGCAAATCATATGGAATAGTCTTTCTTGTATTCACCTGGCTGCATCAAAACTGCTCCAATAGCATATTTTGAGACATCAGTGTGAACATCAAATTCAATCGTCCAATCTGGAGAACGTAGTATCGATGTTGAAGCTGATGTTTTTTTTTCAATTTTTCAAAGGTTTCTAATGCCTCAACTGACTAAATATGAACAATGGTCAGTTTGTATATAGGTCTCGCCAGATCAGCAAAGAATTTGTAGGAAAAATAGTAATAATTCTTCCACAGAGAACACGATGAAAGTTTGAATAAACTTTAATGTCTTCAATCGGGTTTGTATCTGATCTATGTACGAATAGAATAGTATCTGCTTTGATTGAATATGCGTGCGGAAATAATATGCAAAATTAAGAGACAACTTAAGACAATTTTAGACAAACAGAAACTATTGATTAAAAATGAATTTATAATTTTGAATCTGAATCACTATACATCTCTTGATGTCTTATCTCGTTGTTGTGTCTCTCAAAGTGGGTAGTTGGATTAGCCCCAATCTTCTTCGCTGCTTTTCGAACAAAGCCTTATTTAGTGGCTTCGTAAAGATATCAGTTGTCATTTCCTCTGTGGGTATGAAGATTGTCTTCAATATTTTCTTCTGGACTAAGTCCCGAATCACATGATACTTGATAGCTATTGCTTCATTTTCGAGTGAAATATAGGATCTTTCGTAAGATAGATTGTTGGAGTATTATTCATTAACAAGACATAAGGTTAAAAAATAGATTCATCAAATCCTTCCAACATCTGTTGATCAGCTCGTTAGCCATCTTGGCTACTGCTACATATTCCACTTCATAGGAAGATTGAGCTACTGATGTTTGCTTCTTGCTTATTTAGAGTATGGTTGGCCAGATGCTAGAGTACAACCTCATGAAATACTTTTGCAATCATCCTTCATGAATGCCCAGCTTGCGTCACTGTAAGATTCGATGTGAAATCCAGCTTCCTTCGAATAACACAGTCCATTGTCTTTCGTTTCCTGGAGATATTGTAGTACTCTCTTTGCTAACTTCCAATGCAATGATTCTAGGTTCTGATTATATTGGCTCAACTTGTATACTGCAAATGCTATATCAGGTCTGGTATTGTCTGCTAGATATAACAATGATCCAATCAGCCTACGATAGGGTGTTTTGGCCATTCGTTCCTCTTCCTCGAGAGTCTGTAGACAATCTGCCTTGTTCAATATTGTTCCAAGTATCATTGGAGTATGCACACCTTTGCATTCGAGCATGTTGAAGTCTCTAATGATCTTTTGAGTGTACTTTTGTTGGTGAAGATACAACTTACCACCTTCAAAGTCTCTCACGATCTACAAGCCTAGATAAATTTTAGCTTCTTCTAGGTCAGCGATCTCAAATATTTCAAAAATGTCTCTTTTGACATCTGAAATTAACTTAACCTCTTTTTGAGAAGATAAGTGCGTCATCAACATAGACAACTAGAATGATTATTTCATTTTGGACATGCTTGATATAGACATTTGATTCGGCAAATAGAGGTTTGAAGCCTAAGGAACGTAGTGCTTCGTCCTTCTTTCTATACCATTGTCTGGCTGCTTGTTTCAGACCATAGATGCTTTTATTCATGTGACATCCATATTCTAGATATTCTTGACTTACAAAACCAAGTGGTTGGTCCATGAATAAGTCTTCTTCCAATTCTGCATGCAAGAAAGTAGTCTTCTCATCCACAACATGGATTTTCAGATCATGAACCACTGCATACATGAATAACAAGCGAATTGATGTATGTTTGACTACCGGTGAGAAAGTATCAGTGTAGTCGATTACACACTTCTATGAAAATCCTTTAGCAACTAACCTTGCTTTGTATATGATGTTTTCTCCATCAGGACCTGTTTTGATCTTGTACATCCACGTGCATTTGACTGGATTTCTGCCATCACATATTGGTGCAAGTGTCCATACATTGTTCTTATACATGGATGACATTTCGTCCTCCATTGCTTGAATCCAGCGATCTTTAACTGGTCCATCAACAGCTTCCTCGAATGTTTGAGGTTCATAGAGAAACCACAAAATTCGATGGTTGTATTAAAAACACCTTGCCATACCTTTCTGGTGGTTTTTGTTGTCTGTCAGATCTTCTCACAGGTGATTTCGAGTTCGATTCTACAGGTTTCGAGTTTGATTCTGATTCGACATTTTCTGCTGAAATTCGAACTGGTGATTCAAGTCTGTCAGGTACTTGATTTTGACCTCCCTCTAAATCTAGTAATTCTCTTTCATCTTCTACTTGTTTTACTTTTCTCGTCATTGGTAGCTCATAATAGTTTTTGAGAATTTCATAGCCGACTAGATCACTGTCTGCTATGTATTTTGTCTCATCAAATTTAACATCTCGAACAACTTTTATCTTGCCAGTTTCGGATACATAGACACGTTTTTATGGCAAATGTAACTCAAATACTACCAGAAAACCTTGCTCTGTCTTTTCATTGAGTTTGTTTCTTAGTTTGTCTGGTATGTGCATATACACTGCGCATCCAAATATTCGAATATGTGCAAGATTTGGCTTCGACTTCCACCATATCTCATGAGGAGTTGTATCTGGTATTCGAGATTTCAGAATACGATTCTGAAGATAATTTAATGTAGCCGCTGCTTCTGCCCACAACTGTTTTGGTGCTTTCACATGAGCCATCATACACCTTGCAGCTTTCATCAGCGTTCAGCTATTCCATTGTGCTGAGGTGTGTATGATACAGTCTTCGTATGCATAATACCTCAATCAGTACAATAAGCCTTGAATTCGTTGAAAATGTACTCACCTCCACGATCTGTGTGAATCTGTTTCAACTTATTGCCTGTCTGCTTCGTATACTCAACGAATTTCTCGAAATCTTCAAATTTTGTACGTATAAAGTATACCACAGTGAACTTGCTGAAGTCATCAATAAATGTAATGAAGTACTTTGCATCACCCAACGAATGGTCCACAAATACCTGAATGTACAATTTCAAGTACCTTAGTTGCTTTATATACATCCTTACTAAAACGTGTTCTAGTCATCTTGCCTTTAAGACAAGATTCACAGGTAATTCAAATATCTCTACTTTTGATTTCGACTCTTTCAATTGTCTGACTTTTGTTGGCTTGGTACAAGGCTTCCATGTTCATGTGACATAGCCTCTTGTGCCACAATATATCTGTTGATTCCTAAGTTTGATTGGCTTGTTCGATTCTTGTTTGAATGTTCAAGTGATACAAATTTTCTTCTCTTTTGCCTTTAGCAACTAGATTTTTATAATCTTCCTCGAACAGTTTACAAGAGTCCTTTGTGAAGGTTTTTAACATGCATGTATCGACTATTTTTGCTACGGATAGAAGATGTTTGTCGAGAATAAGCACATAGAGAACTTCCTCCAGTTTCTTGTCACCCTGATTCGTGTCCAGCCATAATACACCAGTTCCATCAGCCACGTGCTTAGAACCGTGTCCAAGTATAATGAATCTCGAATAGTTCGTCATCTTGTACTCAAACAATATTTGTTTCGAGGAAACAAAATGTGAGGTGGCTCCCGAATCAAGTACTACTTCTCAAATTGAATTAGATGAACATCATAGATCAGCACTAACATAAGCTGCTGAGTTCCTTGTTGTCCTGTCTTCTGCTGCTATGAAACATTCTGCTTTGTCTTTGACATAGTTGAATCTGAAGGTTCGCTTCGATTCTGTTCCTTTTTGTTTTTGGGATTCTGATAACAGTCTACTACTGTATGACCCCATTTATAACAATGAATGCCTTCAATCTTTGGATTTAACCAACACTTATTTTCTGTGTAACCTAATCTTTGGCATCTGTTGCAGATCTTCTTATCACCAAATTTTTCTTGTTGTTTTCCAGATTGTTGATCATTTGCCTTAGACTCATTCTTTTTAGATGACTCCCTCTTAAACTTAGACTTCTTAGAAGATTTATTTTTGAGTAAATAATGCATTTTCGGAATCATCATTGTCGTCATAGCATTCACGAGCTTCTACTTTCTCTTTTACTCCGTCTATTGCCTTTTGAAGTGTTATTGTCACATCTTTCGCCAAGAAGGTTCGAGCTGTGTGGAATGACCTGGGTACGGCTCGAAGAAAATAACTAAGATGTTTTTCTTTTGAGATTGCATTTTCCATGCCAAAATTTTGCAAAGAAATAAACAGATCTTTTACCTTTCGTACGAATGTGTTCAGGTCTTTGCCATCCCACTTTAGGTAAGTTAATTGGTCTTCCATGAACATGATTTGATTATGAGATCGAGTCTCATTCTTGGTTTGCAATATGATGTAAGATCTAGTATTATATTGTCATGCATTGAAGACACAATAATTGCTATAGCTTTGTCATTTCTTAAATTCCATTCTTGAAGTTCTTTGCCAGGAGTAGCTACTGGCTTCTCCTCTATAGGTTCTACCCATTGCCATAGGCCTTTGCCCTTCAATATGAGTGAAGTCTTTAATTTCCAAATCAGATAGTTTGAATCTTCTAGATCCAAGATCGTAGTGATCTTAGCTTGAATATTGCTGATCGACGACATCTTCTATTCAAAGAGGAGGAGGAGGAGAGTTCACATGAGGACTCTCTCATGATGTCCATATTTTCTTCAACAAGCTTCAAAGGAGAAGATCCTTGGTGGATTGAGTCGGGTGCTAGTTCACACATGACTAGTAAAAGGGAGTTTTTCACTTCTCTCTTATCTTATGATGGACCTATAAAGTCTATCTATACAACAAATGATGAAGCTTGTAAGATTGAAGGAGTTGGTAGCATTCCCCTTTGCTTAGGATCTTCCAAAAAGATCAACATAGAAGGTGTTTTGTACATTCCTACAATAACAAAGAATCTACTAAGTGTTGGCCAAATGGTAGACAATGGTTTCAATGTTGACTTTGCCTCAAATGAATGTTTCATCAAGAAGAAGGGTAAGATAGTGTCTAAGGGCACTAGACTTGGCAAAATTTATAAGTTGGCTGAATTTGTAGATACTAATGTTGTCATGTTGGCCGAGAAGGGCAAGATATCTACCTTTACTTTATGGCACAAAAGACTTGGACATGTCAACTCGGCTTCCATGGAGGCTATGATCAAGGAGGAGTATGCTTTAGGCCTACCAAGGTCTATTGGGAAGGAAGACAAGGTTTGTGAAGCTTGTGCCTTATCCAAGGCACATAAGAAGGTGTTTCCTAACTCCATCCCAAAGTCATCTCATCCTCTTGAACTCATACACTCGGATGTGCACATTGCTAGCACCAAATCTAATGGAGGTTCATCCATGTGTTTAACCTTCATTGATGACTACTCAAGATATTGTTGGGTGTTCTTACTTTCCTTCAAGTCTCAAGTATTTGATACTTTTATAAAGTTCAAGTTGTTTGTGGAAAAGCATCATAATCATAGCATCAAGATTCTTAGAAGTGACAATGGTGGAGAATTCATCTCCAATGAGTTCAAGGCCTTTTGTGAGGAGGAAGGGATCAAGAAAGAGACTTCTTGTCCTTACACTCCTCAACAAAATGGAGTTGCTGAAAGAAGGAATAGAACATTATGTGAATTTTCTAAGGCTTTAAGATTAGATGCTTGTTTGCCCAAATCCTTTTGGGGTGAGTCTCTTGTATGTGCAAACTACTTGATGAATAGGGTGTCTTGCAAAGCAATTGAGGGCAAAACTCCTTATGAGATGTTGTATGGAAAGAAACCCAATCTTAATCACTTGAAATTTTTTGGGTGTATATGTTATGTGCATGTGCCATTGGAAACAAGAACCAAGGAGGATCCATCTTCCACAAGAGGGATCATGCTTGGATATGCAAGCTCAAGCAAGGGCTACAAAGTCAATCTCCCATCCTTGAACAAATTTGTTGTTTCAAGGGATGTAATCTTTGATTAACATCATATGAATATGCTTGAAGAAGGCTCAAGTGCTCCAACAATCAAGAAGAAGATGGCCGAGGAGCAAGATCTTGGTTTTGAGGAGGAGCTTATGGAGGAGCAAGCACCAAACCCACTTATCACACCAAGGAGATCTTCAAGGGCAAAAGTGGAGCCATCAAGGCTCACATATAAAGGCAAAGGACAGCAAGTTGAGGGTATCTCATCCACTTCTTATGCTTTATCTAGTTTTGAAGAACCATCTAATGTTGAAGATGCATTGAACTCCAAAGAATGGTATAAAGCTATGTTGGATGAGTATGATGTCTTGATTGAGAATGAAACTTGGTTGCTTGTTGAGAGACCTCAAAGGAATGTAATAGGATGCAAGTGGGTCTTCAAGATTAAGTTGAATGCAAATGGGAGTGCTAACAAACATAAAGCAAGATTAGTTGCAAAAGGTTATGGTCAAGAGAGAGGGATAGACTATGAGGAAACTTTTGCACCCGTGGCCAAGATGGTCACAATAAGGCTAATCATTGCACTTGCATCACATTTTGGATGGATTCTATGTCAAATGGATGTCTCTAATGCTTTCTTGAGTGGTTTTTTGGAGGAGGATATCTATATGGAGCAGCCACAAGGGTTCATCAAGCATGGAATGGAGAACAAAGTATGTCATCTCCAAAGAAGCATCTATGGCTTGAAGCAAGCCTTGAGATCTTGGAATTCAAGACTACATTGCTATCTTATTTCACTTTCTTTTGTTCAAAATGAATATGATCCCACTCTTTACATTAAGTTTGATGATGTTGATATTGTACTTTTACTCATTTATGTAGATGACATTATCATTAGTGGAAATAGTGTGGATGGTATTGAAAAAATCAAGATAGATCTATCCTTAGAGTTCAAGATGGTAGATCTAGGGTGTCTTCACTTCATCTTAGGCATAGAAGTACTTAGAGGGTCTGATTTTATCTTTATAAGTCAAGTAAACTATGCTCAAAGTCTTTTGAAGAAGTTTAAGATGGAAGTATGCAAAAGTGTTGACACACCAATGGAGCAAGATGTAAAAGTGCCAAATGAAGATGATGAAAGATCCTTTATGGACATCACTTTGTTTAGGCAACTTATAGGCTCCTTAATGTGGATCACTATAACTAGACCAGATCTTAGATTTAGTGTATGTAGGTTGAGCCAATCCATGCAAAAGCCATTGAATATCCATTGGAAAAAGGCTAAGAGGATTCTAAGATACATCTCGGGTACATTGGATTTTGGGATTCTATATAGAGCAGATGTGATTAACCTTCATGCATTTAGTGATTCAGATTTTGCAGGGGACAAGAGGGATAGGAAATCAACAAGTGCCTATTTAACTTTCATAGGAGAAGGTGTGGTTTCATGGCTTTCAAAAAAGCAAGAAACTATATCTCTATCTTCAACCGAGGCCGAGTACAAAGCTTTGACAACCACTACAAAGGAGGTACTCTGGATCAAGAGATTATTGGTGGAGCTAAAGATCATGGATTCAGAGGAGGCACCAATCATCTACAATGACAATATATCAGCCCAACACCTTGCATCTAACCCAATCTTCCATGCAAGATCTAAGCACATTGAGATATGCCATTACTTTGTGAGAGAAATGGTGCAAGCCAAGGAGATTGCTTTGGAGCATGTTCCAAGAAATGAATGTGTAGCTGATCTACTTACTAAACCACTTCAAAAGACACCTTTTATGAAGTTCAGATCATCACTTGGAGTGATTAGTAAGGCAATGATTGAACCAAGCTAGATAGTGAGGAGGAGTGTTAAAAATTCACAATTCTAGCTTGACTAATTTTGGTCATAGGACTTGTAAATGGTCTTACTAATCTTAAAAACTCACTACCTCGGTGTGCCATGCTTAGGGACTTTTTGAATCTCATGAAGGATCTTATAGAGAAGTTCATTCACATTTAGCGTGAAATCTTACTCATGTCTTTAAGCATTCCTTCTTGGTGTCTGCTAACAAGGCGGTGCCTCCATTGAAGGAACAAAACGATCTGATTGTCCTGCCTGATTGGTTTAAACTTGCATGCCAAAGGCCTTACACAC
Source organism: Diphasiastrum complanatum (assembly GCA_029204225.1). Lineage (NCBI taxonomy): Eukaryota > Viridiplantae > Streptophyta > Lycopodiopsida > Lycopodiales > Lycopodiaceae > Diphasiastrum > Diphasiastrum complanatum. The sequence goes on from CM055106.1 coordinate 33,283,776, forward strand.
TAACAATACAGATCTTTTCAAAGCTTATCTAATCTCTTTCTTGAGATCACTACCTTCCATGACAAAGCTCCCTATATACAATATACAAGATAATGCATCAATTACCATATTGTCTTTCTTTCATTCACTTTCAGATACTGGAACTTCGAAGTAAATTCATCCATCAATTCGGTCTGCCTAGCTTGTTGTTAAGTTTGGAAGTTCTAGGTTCCAAATGGTATTTCGAACATGGTCCAACCTTCCAGAACATAGTGTTTTCAAGTTATCTCTGTAAAATTTCAAACATACAAGACACATTTTATACGGAATGCTCTACACAAAATATTGAGGTTGGAAACATCCCAAGGAAGTATGTGCTAAACATGAAGTTGGAGATGTTAACAAGAACTCACTAAGCTAGAATATGCTCTACTCTCAATGAATCAGCTACATAAATGAGGTCTTATTGGCCAATTGATAGTTGGAGTAATGGGGATATCACCTTCCAGTGAGTTCCTACTTACGGGCCAAATACAACCATCTTTCAATATAAATGATAATAAATTCAACCCATATATGAAAGTTAAACAGTGTGGACTCAAGTATTAACATAAAGGCCCGAATACTAATCATGACTTAAAAATGATAACATGGAAATTTTGGTCCCAAACATTTGGCATGGGGACAACTAGTGGTTCGTTTTTCTTGAGCTCCATTGTGTACTACAAAGTAACATATGAATATTGTTTCAGCATAGTCATTGAATTTCTCCTAAGCAGTTTTGCACAAAGGTTTTCCATGCACGAGGATAGTTTAATTAAACCATATGAATATTCTTTCAACGTTGTCATTGAATTTCTCCTAAGCAGTTTTGCACACAGGTTTTCCATGCACGAGGATAGTTTAAATAAAATGAGGCTTTGTTCTTTCCCTGTTATGTATTAAAGATACAACTTGTTTGTCTTGATCTTTTCAGCAGTCTTGTAAAAGGGGGAAAGGTAGTGACTCTGGTGCAAATTGCAATAACTCTTTAGATGGTAAGACTTGATCAGAATTAGGAAATATTGATTGCTGATTCAAACTTTCCATCGGCATTTTATCTCATAAAAGCATATTAAATGAAAGGCATCAATGTTAAAGAAGATATAAAAGCTTGTTTACCCTAAAGAATTTGCAAATAAGCAAGCTCTGGAAAGCAAAGGTAGGACTGTAGAGTCAAATATTATTGATTCTGGCAACTTTAATGAAGTAATGGAGTTGGTGTGGTCAAAAGGAAAGTAGCCTAGCGTTTACTTGTGTCTAAGTAATTTTCAGGGACCTTCGCTAATAAAATTTTCGGGTGATCGAAAAATCTAAGGGAGGAAGAAAATGAGACACCTGAGTAGGTAAATGTGATAGTGTTGTGTAATTTTATACATGTGACTGATATAGGCAGGAAGTATGCATGAAGAGCTATGACATATTTATAGTTGACCTGCATGGGAATTACATGTGCTCATGCATAGGATCCTACTCTCTATATATTGAGGTAGTGATTATTTCGTCGACGACTTGGTCTAGGTTACTTGATGAGTTCTTCTCCTCTTGCTGTCGCATTGGCATGGCTTGGGGGCTAGATCCAGGAGGATTCTCTAGGAGGCATCTAGGTTTGGTTGGGTGGTTTTGCTCCACAGTCTCTCTTGTGTTTTCCTATCCTCATTTGTCCCTAGTGGTCTTTACATGATTCCTAGTTTATAGGGCCTAAATCCTAGATTTAAGGTGAAAATTGACCAACTAGCTATCTACCAAGCATGACTCTAGGAAATAGACTAGGGTTTCATTCTAGGGCAAAAAGACTGAGTTAACTTCCTTATTACATGCTGGAAATTCACCTAACTTCACAAAGGAAGTCGAATTTGCTATGTATTCCAAGCTCCCATAGTGAGAAGATAGAATATTTTTGGAAGCTAGGAAAGCGAGTTTTGAGGTACATCATTGGAACTCGAGATTTTGGCATATTGTATGAGGGACCATCACCTAATCTTTTTGGATTTTCAGATTCAGACTATGCTGGAGATGTAATGGATAGGTCTACTTGAGAACATCCTTATGAATGGAATCCTATGCTATTTGGCATGTGTGACAAGCCACATCATGACCATCTATCAGGGCCAAGTACAAGAGCATAAGCCATTGATCTAATGCAAATCCATTTTTAGCAAGTTTTGGTGCTAAAAGCTAGTATTGAGAGGGCAAGCTAGAATCTTGATTTTGGTGAGGAGATTTGATCCCAAACTTGGTAGGGGTCCAAATCCATACTGTCCACATGTGTGGGCACCTCTGAACCTGCATTTAATGCATGGTATTCATTTGATCCAAAAAAATTCAATTTGTGAGCTATTGGTGTAATTTTTGGTGGAGATCCTAGGATAATCTACCAAGATCATTTGCCATTGATTAGATTTGAATTTGTTTCATGGAATCTAATTAATCTAGGCTAAGTTCAAGTCCTATTAAGGTTAAAAACAGGTCTTGAAAGTACACCAAGAAGGAAGAAAGAGATTGTCATTTTTTTGTCCAAAAATAGCCAAAATTGGCAAGATTTGATTGTGAGTAGATTTCACATCATCTTATCTTCATTCCAACTTTGTGAGGGAGTGCTAGAACTGAGATTATAAGTCCATTTGTTGGATTAGAAATCTAATTTGAGTGAAAAACTACAAGAGAGAGACCTTAGTGAGTTTCTAGAGACAATCAAATCCATTTCTTGGCAAGATTTGGCTTGGCTTTGATCTTGCTTCCTCTTGAAGCATTCCGAGGCATAATGCCCCATCTTGCTACAATAGTAGCACTTCACCTTTGATTTGTCCTTCTTGACTTTGGTGGTCGATGGAGATGCCTTTGAGGGTCCTTCTTGATTCTCAAGCTGTGCTTGATTGTGTTTTTCTTTTGCTCTCAAGTTTGCAAGTTTTTGGTTTCCATAGTTAGAGTTTTGAGATAATGCATTTTTGACAGAAGACAATTAAGCTTGTTTGTATTAGAAATTCTTATTTCAGCTTTCTATTGATACTACCATCTACATTATAATTGATTTTGAACATCCATTTGCAGTCGATTATCTTGCTGTTTGCTGACAACTTGGTGACAGTCCACGTGTTGTTCCCCAGCAGTGGATTGTATTCTTTGTCCATTGCTTCTTTCTAGAGATCTGAATTGGCCTGTGACAAAGCTTCCTCAACTGTGGTTTGTAAAAATTACAGCAAACAAGGATTCTAAAACACTTGAAATGATGAGGAAAACAATAGATTATGATTTCATAAGATTAGCACAAGTTGAACCATCAAAATCCATCAAAAATCTATGCTTGAACCTCACTAAATGGCCCAAATCCTTGAAGAAGGCTTCACACGTGTGAAAGTACGGCCTCCCACGGTCTGAGTACTATACACCAGACCTACATTCAATCCTATAATCATTAGTAATCACAAGTACTCAAAAAATTTTGAACATAGAGAGCAATTGCACCATTATGAGAGAAAAATCATGAAATTGCTTGATTGATTTTGGTGAGATATCATCACCTATATATACATGATCCATCACGGTTTTGGGCAGGTATGAGTAGCCCTAAACCTATCCCTAATGCTAATTTTTGTGGATCTTTCATCCCTACCAAGTTAGGGTTAGAATCTTGGAGATCCCTCAACAATCCAAAAATTACCAAAAATAGCTCCTATTTTTCCTCTCTTGTATCTAAGCATAATTTGGACTCATTCCAAAGGTGAACAGACCTTTGTCTAAGGCCTTTTTAAAAATGCAAGCTACCATCCCCTTTGTTCCAATGAAGGTAGTCAGCAACATTTTCTTCTCAATTAGATCTCTTATCAAGTGGTACTTGATCGCAATGTGTTTCATCCTTGAGTGAAACACAGGGCCTTTTGTCAGATGTATTGTAGGTGTGTTGTCCATTTGCAAAACCAGAGGTTCATTCCTTATTCCGCCCAGTTCATCAAGGAACTGTTTGAGCCAAATTATTTTGTTGGCCATTTTTGCTGCTGCAACGTATTCTGCTTCGCAGGATGACTGAGCCACAATGGTCTGCTTCTTGCTGACCCAGAGAATTGTTGCCCCTGACGCGATGGTGAATCCTCCTTAGACACTTTTGCAGTCATCCTTCAGAGATGCCTATCTAGCATCATTGTAGGAAAGCATCTGGAACCCTGCATCATGACAATAACACAAACCAAAATCTTTTCTTGATCGAAGATATTGCAAAATTCATTTTGTAATCTTCCAATGAGTCGAGCTTGGATTTGTACAAAATTGGTTCATCTGAAACACTGCATAAGCAATGTCAGGACGTGTGTTATCTACAAGGTACATCAACAATCTGATCAACTTCCTATATGGTGTAAGCTGCATCAATTCTCTTTCTTCTTCAGTCCTTGAACAATTTTCGTTTGTTTGTACTTTTTCTACAAGCATTGGAGTATTCGCTCCTTTGCAATTCAGCATCCCGAAATCTTCTAGCATTTTCTGGGTATATCTGTACTAATGAAGATACAATTTACCTCTCTCATAGTCCTTGTCAATCTGTAAGCCAAGGTAACACTTGGCTTCTCCCAGATCTGCAATCTCAAAATGTTTCAAGATATCATTCTTCACTTCAGCAATAAGCTTCTCACTCTTGCAGAGTATCAGAGTGTCGTCCATATACATAGCTACAATGATGTTCTTCCCATATGTAATTCTCACATAGACATTGGAATCAGCCCTTAGTGGCTTGAAGAATCCACAAAACTCTTTTGATGTAGAAGCTGAGCTGCCTAGCACATATCTTCCTGACGCTCATCATTGTTTTGTCGACCTTCTAGGAGATCTTTCTAACTGCCCTCCTTCCTTCTCTCAAATGAAACTTGCAGAAAATGAATTATTTTTTAACAGTGCATATTTGAACTGTTTGTTTCAACAGTCTGCATTTTTCTTCGCAATTTTTTACAAGCGAAAGCCCCAACACCCGACATTGTCGCCTTTCCACCTTCGGGCCATCCTGGGCAACTAGGTTTTTTGCGACACTTGTGCTAAGTCGGTCTTTCGGCCATTTCAGACACTTCCAGAAATGCGACACTGCTTCACAAAAAATACGAAAAATTTGACACTGCATTTTTACATGCAATTATCGATAGGCGACAAAAGGGAGAAATGCAACACTGTTTTTTTAAACGAGATTCCACACAAGCGACAAAACCAAAAAATGCGACACTGCATTTTTACATGGGATTCCACACAAGCGACCGTCTGCATATTTACAAGGGATTGCAAGTATAGACTGTCTACGTCTTCAGGCTCCAATAATAACTGTTCTAATTAGTCAATTAATCAGCTGTTAAGCGAACTTGTAAATGAGATAGAGTAATGCAAGATCTTCTAGTTGCTATATATATGTAAATGAGTGATTGAAGAGCAATATGCATGTGGATACTCCAGCAGAGATCAAACAACCAGAATGGGTCTTCTAGTAGCTAACCCCTCAAAGTTAGTGATTAGAGAGAGAGAGAGAGATATTCAAAACTTTAGCGATTGATTTGAGTCTATAGGTAGGATCACGCACTTATCAGCGCGATTGTATTGTGATTAGATTGTTGTGTTACAACATTATTATACGGATTTGCTATTGTTCTACATCTTGCATTCTTGTTGAATGAAATTAACTCCACTCCTCTTACGCAAACATCATTATGAGAAAATGTATGGTTGTCTCTGATGCCTAAGGTATTTCTACATTCTCTTCATATCAGGTTATCAGCATTAGAGGATTGCATGGCTGTCTTAGATGCCTAATGGTTTCTGCAATCTCTCTTTCACGGTAGTCTAAGACTCCTACACTGATAATCTTATTCAACACAAAAGAATAGCTCGCAATCTCCTTTCTCTAAGTAATTTGAGATCCTGTAATAAGAATTTTGTTTCATTATTGTATTCAACAACACAAAAATCCAATTGCCAATGATAACTTATATTGTAGTGTCATTCATGTAAAGATTGACAAATTCTAGCATGTGACGAATTCTAACATGTGACAAAAATTGACAAAATAGTCTTTGTACATTTAGTGCATTTGCAACCTTCATTTGTGATGTTGATTTTTTAAAGAGCAATATACTATATTACTATCCTCAACCAAATCGGAGTACACCACTATTACAAATAAAAAAATTATGACATAAATCAATGTACATACATGTGATGGATCAACAGGCGGTCGACATCGACTAGTGGAAGAGCTTGAAGATGAACAAGTCAATAGTTGTTCATTGAATATTAGTCTTGCTTGTTCCTTTCTTCTCTGATAGACCTCAATATTTTTTTTCTTTTCTAAATCACGTGGAGGTACGATAATTTCTCTAGAATTCATAATTCCAATCAAATGGCAATGTAAGAAAAATTTGCAAGAAAAAATATATAATCATATTCAAATAACAAATAAACTGCAACTGATGTCAATATCAATAGCAATATATACCTACTGTTGCGATCATGAGATGAATCACTATTTGATGATGATGACATCGTTGATGACATATACACTGTAGCCAACTACTCTATACCACATCATCAGTAGTCATTATGAGACCATATGTATTGAACAAATGTAATAAAATTTGTTAAAGACAAGCCAACATCTGATCCATGTATATTTCAGTTATGCTTAATGAAAATCTAATATTCTAGTAACATTGCTATCAAGAAAACTGCTTGGGTGGGGCAACACAAAAAGTTGCCCTAAAAATGACTGCAGGTGACTCTCTGGATCAAAATTGACTGGTTGTTCAATCCGTGAGTCAAAATTATCAGCAGCTTTCACTTTGTGGTCGAAGAACTGGTCTTCCACAAAAATGACATCTCTACTGGTGAATGCCTTCTCGGTATCCAAATTGTAGAGCTTGTATGCCTTGTGTTTTTGGAAATAGCCGATGAAAATTATTTTTCTGCTCTTGTCATCTAGCTTTTCTCTCCAAACACTCGAATATGTTTGAGTGATGGTTTTGATCATGTCCACACCTCATAAGGTGTCTTGCCATTCAGGGCATTGGTGATGGATCGATTCTGCAAATAGGCAATTGTAGTAACAGCTTCTGCCCAGAATTTCTTTGGAAGAGAGGCATGGGCCATCATGCTCTTGGCACTCTCGATGAGTGTCCGGTTCTTCCTCTCAGCTACACCATTAGACTGAACTGAGTAGTTGGTTGTATATTGTTGATGTATCCCGTTGGCCTTGCAGAACTCCTTGAATTCTGTGGAGATGTGCTCTCCCCCTCCATCTGTGCGTAGAGCCTTGATTTTCCTCTGGGTTTGGTTCTCAGCAGACGCCTTGAACTACATGAAAAACTTGAATGCTTCGGATTTGTTCTTCAAATAGTAGGATGCAGTCCTTCGAGAGAAGTCATCGATGAAGGTTAGGAAATAGATAGCTCCCCTTGTGAAAGCAGTCTGCATCGGGCCACAAATGTCGTTGTGTATAAGGTCAAGCAAGCCCTTGGATGTATGAACTGAGTCTGAACTGAAGGGACTTCTAGCATGCTTGCTGATAATACAGCCTTTGCATGGAGAAGTTGGCTTGTTGACTTTAGGCAGATCTTGTATTAGACTCTGAGCTAACATTTGCTGAATACTGCTAAAGTTGAGATGGCCAAGTCTAAAATGCCACAATTGATTCAAAAGTGGCTGTGTGAAGAGCTTGACTGTTAGAAGAATAGCAATGGCTGAGTTTGTACAGATAGCCACTTCTTCTTCCGTAGGCTAGAACCTTCCGAGATTTGTCAAGAATTATGTAGCCTTCTGTATCGAATTCGACCCTTTGACCAATCAGTGATTCTGCTAACTGAGAACAGATTCTTGGTCAAATTTGGAACATGGAGAATGTTGGACAGCAACTTGACTTCACCTCTTTTGAATTCAACTCTGACTATTTCTTCACCTTTGATTGAATGCGATGAGTTGTCTCCAAGTTGCACAACTCGAGAGTGGGTGAATGACTTGTAGTCTTTGAACCAGTCGTGATGGTGAGTCATGTGTTGAGTTGCTCTGGAGTCTAGATACTAGGAATCGATATCTTGTTGTTCTCCGACTTTGCTCATGAAAGCTGCTTCATCTTCTTCTTTTTCTTGTTGTTGATTTGAGTGACTGGTTGTAGCATTATGTGCTTGTTGATGGAACTGCTTTTTCTTTTTGTTGTTGTACTTCAAAGTTCGACAGTCCTTGATTTCGTGGCCAATCCTCTTACAGTATCTGCAGAAAAGTTTTTGCGCTGGTTGGAATGATGAAGAGCTTGAATTCGATCTTGAACCGGAATTTGGTCCAGACTGCATGTTGCTTTTCTTGTCAGTAGTGCCTGACTTTGTAGATTTCTTGGATCTAAACTTCTGATTTTCTGAATACAATGTTTGAGGATCCAATCTTGAGCCTAAGGAGGATGCTGATATTTTGATTTCCTCTTGTAGGAGCAGCGAAATTACTCTTGATAGAGTAAGGTGCTCCTGGGTAGAAATTGCCATTTTCCAATTTTCGTAGGCTTCAGGTAGACTCATTAATAGAGTCATGAGTGCATCGAAATCTTCTATGACTGAGCCAGTTGCAGTCATCTGCTCCATAAGATTTTTGAACGTGTTGAGGTGGCTCAAAACACTATCTGCATCAAACATTCTGAGGGTGAAGAATTTCTTCCTCAGATAAAGCTTTAAAGTAACATCTCTAATGTTATAGAGAGTTGCTAGAATATCCCATGCATCCTTAGTCGTCCGAGCAGCACGTATGTGGCTGATCTGAGTGTCCTTGATATTGAGGGCGATCATGGCAAATGTTTTGCCATCTCTCAGTCTCCACTTGGTGATGACGGTTGCATCACCTTCTGGTTTGAGCTATGTGCCATCAACGATGTCCCACAATTTTTTGGCTAGAAGTATAACCTTCATCTTGAATTTTCAGAGATGGTAGTTATCTCCATTGAGTTTGTCAATGAGAGATGAACTAGATGATGGATCCATTCTGGTTGAACGAGTTCGTTGGTAGAAACAACGACTGTCGGAATACTATTGGCTGCACATTTGCTAGAAAGACGTCTTGATAGAAACAAGACTGATAATTCACAATGAAAATGCAGATTATTGAAATGTCTGCTCTGATACCATGTCATAAAATCATGTGTGGATGTGAGCGGCAGCGGAAGCTCGAGGATTGGAGCGCAGCGTGTAGGAACGGAAACACAACAGTTAGCAGCAGAATTATTCAAGTAGAAAGATTCATACAGAATGCGTAAATGAACGACACAATAGTGAGACAAAAATTGCACTCTGATAAATATCAACAGTGAGTACAATATCTTGAAGTAATAACTTCAGCTTGCTGAGCATGATAACGTTGGCTATAGATAAAACTCTGATTGAAAGAGAAATTCAATTAACTCAATCCAAAAACTTAACGCTTACATAGCTTAAATCAACTAATATATAGATTTACAAATGTCGAGGAACAAAATATCTTACAAGTCTTTAATGCTATTTACACCAGTCTTTGCATATGTACAAAGTTGGCAACCGCCAACCGCCTTTGGGATATTTGGTTCTCCAGTTGTTTTAGAGTTGCTGATAAGTTGGCGATGTCGGTCAGCCAATATAGCAAAACACAAAAAAGCCGAAAAAGTCGAAGGTGCCTTTAGACTGAAGATATGAAACTCCTGAAGGTGCCCTTATACTAAAGATATGTAAATCCCTAAGGCGCCTTTAGATTCAAGGCAGCAAAGAAGGCGAAAAAGGCAAAAGCCCAAAAAAGTGTCTTATAGTGAAGGCATTGAAGAAGGCAAAGGTGCCTTAGATTTGAAAGGCAGCAAAAAAGACGAAGGTGCCTAAAAATGATTTCTAAGGCATTCTGGCCACTTGGCCAGGGTGTCTCATTTTTTGCTAAGGAGCGAAAAGGGCGAAGGTGCCTAAAAAATTGTTTTAAGGTAAAAGAAGACAAATGTGAAGGTCCGAAAATATGAAGTCGGCCTTCGGTTTTCAGGATGCTCATTACTTGAATGACTTGTTTAAGGTTGAGCATAAAGAAATCTAACACATATGGCCTCTCGTAGTAATCAAAATAGCTATCTCAATTTGAAATTTAACATAATATGTGTCTTCTTCTTTCAAACCTTCACCAAAATTACTCGACCAAGAATCCATTATTTGAATTTTAGCTAATTTAGTATAACATTCGTCATGTCCTAAATTGCCATTAAGTATCATAAACTTGCAATTCGAATATGCTAGTACTGTAAGCCAAACTTCTTGACAATCTTGTCAGTTTTATCTCATCCATGTAGATAGTGTGCGCAAATATTCACATTTGTTCTTGCAACAGATATATATATACTTTCACTTTAGGAAAATAATTATTTAACTAATTCCATTTCATTATAAATAAGCAAAAATAAAATTGTGTGAATAACTTTAACGTGGAACCGGAATATTGTCCTGGTCCGGTGAAATTGTTGATGAGATAGCTGAATTTGCGTGGATAATCCACGCGTGGGTTATCCATGCGTAAAATCGTCGTCCGCCATCCGGCACTACCAGGCTTCCCTCCCAGATAGTTGCCAGAATTTTCAAAATTCAATTTTGCGTGGATTATCCACATGTGGATAATCCACGCGAATAAAGTTTTCGGCGTCGTGTCAGAAAAAAACCAATGGACTTGCTAGAGCTGTGTTCAAAAAAAATTTGGCGTAGATAATCCACGCGTGGATGTTCCACGCAAACAAAATTTCGAAAAATTGGTTGTGTTGCGTGTCGCGTGGATACTACGCGTGGATAAACACAGAGTTTTCTAATTGTGCTATTCTGAGGTCTATTCCAACCAGCACTACTTGATCAGTTTGACCCCTGTTGATAGATATACTCATTGGGAAAAATAAATCCACTCATCACAACTAGGGTGTGGTCAATCACCAATTGTGATGAGTGAAATTTTGCTAAGATAGAGCTAGATTACATTATTGGGACAACAAATATTAGAAATAAACTGCTAACAAATCTTGCCAAAAAAAACCACCCAATTTTTTAAAAAAATAACAGTAAATTCAGAGATTTATTTCTGAAAGCTCAAAAAAATATAAAACAAAAACGGAATACACCTCGGAATAGACAATGACATACTATTCAAAACATCATCATGCATTCAGAGGTCTGTACCGACACTAGAAGTACTTGGATCTGGTGCTAAATGTGTTGTTCAGCTAGCTGCTTGGATGGTATTTTGGGCCAAAAAAATCAGCACACAACCTGCAAAACAGAAATATTGCAATTCTTACTTAAGTAACCACAACAAAAATTCATACAACAATCTAAACTTTAAAAAAGAAAATTGAAAAGAATAAGATCCACTTAAAACAATAGCTACATCTACAAATAAGATCCTAAAACATAGCTTGTGGTTCAACATAGATGCAATGCAAGACTGATATCTACACAATGCAATGCAAGGCTGATATGTTCTCTCTCCTTGATGCTTGTGTGTTTGGATCTTGGGTTGAGGATAGGATAGGAAAGAAACCCGCTACATGGGTCAACGGATTCACAAGCTGACAACTCTATGTCAGATATGGCCTCCCAACAGCACTTGTCACCACATAATGGAGCATCTTCAAAAGTTTCTTCTCTTTCATGCAAGTGTGGTTGTCGATCCACTGACGCTTTAGTGTATACACTCATTTTTTGAATCCGCATCTTCATTTTCTCAAACCATCTGGATTGTTCTTCTTTCCTTTCAGCTTCCAGCTCAAGCCTTTGTTCTTGTTGCTCGTACTTTAAAGCATATTTGATAGTTTCCCTTAATCGGAACCCAGACTAAAGAGAAGTAGTTTGCAGACAATGTTCTACAATGCTCCAATATTGAGGTTGTAAGCCATATGTATAGCATTGTACAAGATATACTTCTCCATAATCGAATATTAGAACCATCTGTTGGAATTCTCGATTGTACTCAACAACTGTAGTTATCTGGCTCAAAGAACACCATTGGATGAGATCAGATCGATTGAAGATCTATCTACAAACTCTTTTGAAAGTTAGCCAGTTCTCAGGAAGAAAGTTGTGAACGATGTTTCACCATGACTGAACACATCCTTGGAAACCCCAATGAAGCAAAGAAAACCATACTACTGTCACCAATACATCCACTATAGTAGAAGTTATAATCCAAATCTTCTAGCCAATTGTCTACATCAATGGAGTGAATGCTTCCATCAAAGGTAGGACTAACGTATTCAGACAGTCGTTGGTTGTAACAATAAGGTTTCCGTTGAGCAGTGACTTTCCACCATTCATTGATATGGTTCGTAGATAAATGCTCTAGAGCAAATGCATGATCCATCATATTGCGCAATTCCATAAAACTAGCGGCATGAATGGATCTGGAAGAATGTGGTTGAAGCACATTTTTGATAGGCGTCTGCAGGAAATATACATAGTAGTCCAAGCATTTTCTATACTCAAATTTTGTCTTCTAAACCATGTTGGAAATTAAGCCCACAGTCATCTCCTTGGTGATGACTAATTTCTATTTCATAATTCTTCATGCATGTTTATTGATCATTGATCTAGGGTTAGGTGAAACCAACTTTGATTCTATGTCTTCTCATCTGATACCTACAGGAATCACAAACTTAGGTAGCCAATTTATTTGAAGAACGTTTACAACGGGCTTCCGGCTAATCTCCAACAAAGCGTAACCAATCCTATCATAATTTCAAAGTTCAGATGTCAAGTTTAATAACTTGAAGTCATTGAAGACTTGGCCATCTTCAATGACTTCCACAAAACTTGCATTTAGAACAAGTCTGTAGAAATACATTACTTTCTCAACAGTATGCAGAAATACACTATGTTTTCAATAGTTTCGGCTTTTTCACATTTTTACGAAATGCGTCACTTGCATAGTTCAAAAGCTTAACTATTTTTAGCACACCTTCGGGTCTTTGCGAAAAATGCAAAGAGAGTGAAAATCCTGAAGGTCATCTCAAATAAATGAGGAACGTTCCAGTGACGTCCTTGTCCATGTCAGTGATGCTAAATTATTGACCGTATATATATTGTGTACAGTTGTCATAGAAGCCATATACTTCCAAGTACAATGGCTTTCCTAATTAGGTGACAAGCATTCAATGTTTTTTAATACACGGGAGAAGTCTATAAATAGATCATCCAAGCACAGATTACGGGTTGTTCGGTCCATGAGACGCATTTTTGAGCCTCCCAATTATGCCGTCATTTTTTTGTTGTAATTGCTATTTGTATTGTGCTTCAGTGTAATATAACAGCAGCTTGCTTTTATCTGTGTACAATGTAGATGAATGCATGTTGTGATTGAATGCACTTTTAATGTTGTTTGATCATGTTTGTTTACTCAATCTGATCAGAACATGGACGTCTAAGACTCCTCAGTTTCTGATCAGACGATGGTCGTCTTTGATGCCTGAGAAACTCGTGATATCATACTACTCTTCCATTTATTTCTGAACTATACTTCACATTGAATCTAATTTCAGTAGCACCACACACAAACCATCTCTAATCTCTTCGGTGGATTGTACTCTTATTTTAGAGTATGAATTAATTTTTAAGGTCCTGTTGGGCAATTAGAACACTTGAAGCTGTGATTACATTTAGCATAAGCTGTCTATTAGACTGTTTTTGCACCCGACAGCCGATTAGAACAGGAGAGCTATTCTACAATATTCCTGCTCTCTTCTCCGTTCGTGTTCTTCTATCTCCCTTGTCCCATCAGATTGGTATCAGAGCGTAGTTCAGATAAACTGAGAGATTAAGTTTGTTCTATTTGTGTACTGTTATCAATTCTCATGTATGTAGCTCTTCATCTTCATCACTCAGTGAAGCTAGAGTCATTGCGAAATTCAATGGTTCTAACTTCTACATTTGGAAGTTAAAACTTAGAATGATGTTGATGGATAGAGATGGTGGATCAAAGATCAGAAGGCCTTGGCATGTATCACACTCAATTTGGCCGACTCCCAAATATCTCACGTTACCACGTGCAAAATCTCTAAGGAAGCACTGGACTTGTTATCAAGTCTTTATGAGACTCAAGATGTAACCAGGAGATTACATATTAGAAGGAAGTTCTTTACTCTTAGCATGTGTGATTCTACTACCATCACTTCTCACATCAACAGCTTCAAGTCCCTGTTAGATCAGTTATCAATTGTAGGATGTTCTATTCAAGATGATGATGTTGTCATGACCTTGCTTTCTTCTCTTCCAAAGTCCTATGAGCACTTTGTGGTGATGATCTCCATACAACCCAACCTCACTTGTCAAAAGGTGATCGGTCATCTTCTTCAAGAAGAAATGCGGAGAAAGACTAGCAACCTATCCATCAAAGACAAATCCATGGCTCTATACACCAAGAAGAAAGACTATTTTAAAGGCCAGAATCAAGTGTAGCAGCAACAGCAGAAGCATCACACTCAAGGTGAGCATGGTGGATCGTGCAAGAAGCTTTTCTGCAAATATTGCAAAAGAGCTAATCATGACCAAGGATTGTCGCATTAGGATCTACAATGAGGCAAAGAAGCAACAACAGCAGGAGCAATGAGACTCCTCCAACATGACGAAATTCAAAGAGTCATATGCACACTTGTTAATGGCTTACAGCAACAGCAAAGATTGTGATAGCTGGTACCTAGACAATGGCGCTACCCAACACATGACCTCTTGTAAGGAATGGTTTACGTAGTACATAGCTTACAACAGAGACCAACTTATCTACCTCAGAGATTCTAGCACCATACGTGTGGAAGGCAAAGGAGTAATGAAGATCACCTTCAACAACGATCTATCTATTTGTGTTTCTAACGTCCTTCACGTTCCTCAATTATCAAAGAATCTGTTATCAATCTCTAAGATAACTGATGAGGGCTACACCGTTACTTTCTCATCTGAGTAGTGTACAATACTCGAGGAAGATACTACTCTGACTACATGCACTAGAGTCGAAAATCTTTACGTACTCTCTAATTCAGTTGCATCAGCTAGTATCTCTGATGAAAATGTAAACGATAGTGTTGTTCTGTGGCATAGTCGATTTGGACAACGTGAATACAAGATCACTTTCTTATATGTGTTGTAATAATTTAGTTGATGGTTTGAATTTCCCGTCTTCATTAGATAGGAAATCTTTCTTTTGTGAATCATGCATCTATGGGAAGCACTCTAGAAGCAAGTTTCAAAAATCACATTCCATCAAAACAAAGCATGTATTAGATCTTGTACATAGTGATCTCTGTGGTCCAATGTCAACTCTGTCATTAGGAGATGTAATCTATTTTATCACTTTCATAGATGATTATTTTAGATGGTCTACAGTCATGGTCATTAAGCACAAATTTGAAACCTTTGAATGCTTCAAGATATTCAAGGCCATGGCTAAGACACAAATGTCTAGAAAAGTGAAGGCACTCTGAACTGATGGTGGCGGCGAATACATCTCTAATGAGATGTCTGACTACATGGTTGAACATGGTATTAGAAGACAGTTCACCACTTTCTATTCACCTCAACAAAACGGGATTGCAAAAGAATTGAACTCTTCTCAACTCAGCCAGATCCATGCTACATCAAGCACACCTACCTATGAAGTTCTGGGCTACTGCTACAGCCTATTACGTACAGAATAGATCCATCACCAAAGCCATCAACAACAAGACTCCTCATGAAGTTTGGCATGGGCACAAGCCTAGTGTCAGCCATTTAAAAATCTTTGGTTGTATATGTTTTGTTCACATTCATAAAGAACTTACGAAGAAGCTGGATCATAGCACAAATAAATGTATTTCCATTGGCTATCCTAATGAACATACAACTTATAAAGTTTATGATCCATCCATCGATAAACGATGCTATGTCATTTCATCCTATTTTACGTAGCATGGATTCTTCCAACGTTGATGTTCCTTCTATAGAATCTGCAGCTACAGCTATAGAAGCCGAGCAGCCGATAGTACCTGTCATTAGACCAGACCAAGCTAGAAGAAATTCAAGAAGAAGCATCATCGCATCTTGGTCAACCCAATGTCCGCATATCCTCACGGACTCGGACATTTCCTAAGAGGTATGCACCTCAGTCATTCTGGACTTCATCAGAAGAATCAGAGAGCCTAGCCGAAGTAATTAACTCCAAGGAGGATGCTGTGAAGTGGCAAGAAGCTATGGAAAGCGAGTATAGCTCACTTTTGACGAATCAGACCTAGATGTTGGTAGACTTCCCCACTCACAAGAGAGTTATCAACAACAAGTGGATCTTCAAGAAGAAGATCAACTCTAGTGGTTCCATTGCAAAATGGAAAGCACGACTGGTGGCTAAAGGATTCACTCAAGTCCAAGGAGTGGATTATCAAGAAATTTTTCAGTCCTGTCGTCAAGATGCAGTCAATCAGGACTCTGATTGCATTAGCAGTCACGAAAGACCTCGCAATTCACCAAATGGATGTCAAGACAACATTTCTCAAGAGGAGATGCATACCTTCCAACCGAAAGGATTCGAAGTCAAAGGCCAAGAGCACAAAGTGTGCAAGATGCACAAAGCAATCTATGGTCTGAAACAGGCCGCAAGATCATGGTTCGATAGAATCAACTCTTATCTCATTCAATTAGGATTTGCAAATAATTCAGCTGACTAAAATGTTTATTCAAAGCATATAGGCACCAATTCAGTTCACATAGCTCTTTACGTAGATGATGCATTTATTCTTTCTAATGACACTTCTCTATTGCACACTACTAAGAGTGATTTGTGAAAGGAATTTGACATGACTAATTTAGGAGCTGTCCATTCTTTGCTAGGAATTCACATTACTAGAAATAGACTTCAGAAGATCTATCTTAGCCAGCAGACATATCTAAAAGGCATTTTAGAAAAGTTTCATATGTTTGATTGCAAACCAATTGATACTCCAATGGATCCAAGTATAGTATTGACTAAACCTTCTTGTGTTGAGACTGATAGTGAAGTACTCGACTTAGCAAAGTACCCTCATCATTCACTAATTGAATCTCTAATGTATGCAATGTTGTGTACTAGACCAGATTTAGCATACACTGTTAGCACGTTAAGTCAATTCATGTCTAATCCTAGGATCTCTCATTGGAAAGCATTAAAGAGAGTGATGAGATATATTTAGGGAAGTTTAGATCACATCTTATGTTACGATAAAAATGCTATCGACCCACTCGTCCTGCGAGGCTACTCCAACTCGGATTGGGGAGGAACAGTCTCTACCAGAAAATCTACCTTCTGGTTCTGTTTCTATCTGGCAGGAGGACCAATTTCATGGAACTCAAGGAAGCAAAAATCATCGACATAGACAGAGTACATCGCAGCATGTCAAGCTTCAAAAGAAGTTGTATGGATCAGGTTATTACTTCACGACTTACATCACACTCAGTTTAATACTACCACCATTTTGTGTGACAACTTGAGCTGTATTTCACTGTCACTGAATTCCAGATTTCATGGCAAATCCAAACACATAGAAATCCAGTATCATTTCATTCGGGAGAAAGTTTTTTCAAGGCAAGTGATCCTTCAATACTGCTCCACAACAAAAATGGTCGCAGACATCTTCACCAAAGCGCTTCCCAGGATCAAGCAACAAGCTAAACCTGACGAAGATACCAAGGCACCAACCGTGACCTCAAGGGGGACTGTTGGAAATTAAGCCCACAGTTGTCTCCTTGGTGAATGACTAATTTCTATTTCATAATTCTTCCTGCATGTTTATTGGTCATTGATCTAGAGTCAGGTGAAACCAACTTTGGTTCTATGTCTACTCGTCTGATACCTGTAGGAATCACAAACTTAGGTAGCCAATTTATTTGAAGAACATTTACAACAGGCTTTCGGCTGATCTCCAGCAAAGGGTAACCAATCCTGTCATAATTTCAAAGTTCAGATGTCAAGTTTAATAACTTGAAGTCATTGAAGACTTGGCGATCTTCAACGACTTCCACAAAACTTGCATTTAGAACAAGTCTATAGAAATACATTGCTTTTTCAATAGTCTGCAGAAATACACTGTTTTCATCAACTTCGACTTTTTTGCATTTTTCCGAAATGCGACACTTGCATAGTTCAAAAGCTTAACTGTTTTTAACACACTTTCAAGTCTTTGCGAAAAATGTGAAGAGTGAGAAAATCCCCAAAGGGCATCTATTTTCATGCGTTAACTTGTTCTAAAGACATCGTCCTTTTTAAAGCACCTTCGGCCTCTTGCGAAAAATATGAAGAGAGAGAAAATCCCGAAGGTCATTTCAAATAAACGAGAAATTTTCCAGCGACGTCCTTGTCCGTGTCAACGATGCTAAATTATTGACCGTATATATACTGTGTACAGTTGTCACAGAAGTCATATACTTCCAAGTACAATGGCTTTTCTAATTAGGTGACAAGCATTCAATGTAATTAATACATGGATGAAGTCTATAAATAGATCATCCAAGCACAGATTACGGATTGCTCCGTCCATGAGATGCATTTTTTAGCCTCCCAACTACGCCGTTATTTTTTGTTGTAATTGCTATTTGTATTGTGCTTCAGTGTAATATAACAGCAGCTTGCTTTTATATGTGTACAACGTAGATGAATGCATGTTGTGATTGAATGCACTTTTAATGTTGTTTGATCGTGCTTGTTTACTCACTCTGATCAAAACACGGACGTCTAAGACTCCTCAGTTTCTGATCAGACGATGGCCATCTTTGATGCTTGAGGAACTCGCGATATCATACTGCTCTTCCATTTATTTCATAACTATACTTCACATTGAATCTGATTTCAGTAGCACCACACACAAACCATCTCTAATCTCTTCGATGGACTGTACTCTTATTTTAGAGTATGAATTCATTTTTAAGATCATGTTGTGACAATGAAGCTATGATTACATTTAGCATAAGTTGTCTATTATACTATTTTTGCACCTAGCAGCCGATTAGAATGGGAGAGCTGTTCTGCAATATTCCTGCTCTCTTCTCCGTTCACGTTCTTCTATCTCCCTTGCCCAATCAAACCAATGCCAAGAATCGCTAATTAAATTGTTGTACAAGACTAGTTTGTTTGAGAGATTTGAATGTTTTATCATAAAATTTGGTAGTACTATCAATGCAAGCAATTTTGAATTGACTCCAAAGCTTTGTGTTCGAATGTGCTTGAGTATCCCACCATGCTAGAACTTGTCCTTGAAAGCACAATGGAGCAAAAAAATTTATTCTCTTCTGAATAATGGTGAGGACGAAAGTGGACCTCCAATTTAGTTAACGACTCTTCAATACTGATTGAATTTGGTTGTCCATCAAAAACAAGGTCATAAAGTGCGCTTTCATATTGCATTTTGCCAATAGATGGAAGATGAATGTTTTCACTATACCGGTAATCCATTTAATGGCTAATGAAGACTTGTGGACTATGAATTCACCGTTTGAAAGTTATTCAAAATGGTATTTTACAAGCTGGTAAAATGCTCTTCTCCACCCAATTAAAACTCAGAGTTCTACGATGAGTGAGAATAGAATTGATAAAAAGCTGTAGTTTACATAAAACTGAGCACTTTTGCTTTTTACAGCATTCAATTCCACATTGAGACAGAGATAAACAGAGATAATATGAGGATTTGACAATATGTAATAAAATACAAAGATTCAACTTTAAAAAAAAAAAAAAAGGTATTTGGCAAGAAAAACTTAATTGAAAAGTAATAGTTACAAAATTTCAATAGCTTAGTACTGTTAGGCTCGTCGTTCTGATCACTTTTTGTTTTTATAGCATTGGAATCTGAGCTCAAACAAGAAAGTTATGGATTTTTCAAGATCTAGAAAGAAATGAATTGATTGAAACTTAGAATAGGGGTCTTTACAAAAATTTTACAAATTGGGATTGATAACACTTTGAAGTCCTTGAAACATTTCAGTGCTCGTGGAAGATTGTGAGAACTGTAAGAAATTTACAATTTATGACAAAATATTTTTCTTTTGGGCACGTAGGAGAGGTGATAGGGAAAAGATTATTCTAGGAATATTCGTAGAGAATATTCACAAATAATATTCGTAAATGAGAAATGAGGTGCAGGATTAGGGAGGCGCAGGCAGGCAGGGTGGAAGAGAGGAGGAGAGAGGAGAGCCGCGGGCAGTGAGGAAGGGGGGGAGGGGTAGGCCGCAGGGAGCGGATTTGCGAGGGAAGGTGGAAGGGGATTCGCGGCACATGAGACCTAGCAAAGGAAATCCCAAGGAGGAAGCAAGAGGCTCTCACTTGCAAATGAGCCAAAAGATCCACAAAATGTTGTCTCTTGCCATAGCTGGTAGAATCATTGTTGACCATTACTTTGGTCTCATCAAACTTGCGTCTATGACAGTCTTCACTAGATTCGTCTCTGGCATGTAGATCCTGTAGTATGACGAATGATTGTCATATTCGACAAGGTATCCTAATTCGACTTTCTCATCAAGCTTCTTTAGAAGCTTATCAAGAATGTGTGCATAAGCTGCACATCCAAAAATGCGAACATGTGTCAGATTGGGCTTTCTACCCCACCATAGTTCGTGTGGTGTCATATGAGGAACACTTGATTTGCCTATCCTATTCTGGATACAGGCAGCTGTAGCTACTGCTTTAGCCCATAGCACTCTTGGTGCCTTCGAGTAGGCCATCATGCACCTTGCGGCTTCCATGAGTGTCATGTTATTTCTCTTAGCCACACTGTTGTGATGTGGTGTGTAGTATGCGATCCTTCTGTGAAGGATTCCTCGAAAGGTCCACAGATGTCTGAATGTACCAGCTCCAGAATCTTTGTTATTTTGTAGGAGTCTCTGGTGAAAGGAGTTCGGGACATCCTCCCTTTCATGCATGCATCACATGTTGCCAAACTAGTTGCATTCATGATGCTTACTCATGTGATAGCTCCATGTTGGCTTGCTTGATACAATGCCATTGAGTTCATGTGACATAGTCTCCTGTGTCATAGAACATCTACAGATTCGTGAGCTTGGTGTGCTTGATCTGTCGGTAGGTGTACCCTCAAGTGATACAGGTTGCCTTTTTTTCTACCTTGTGTAATCAGCGTATTGGTGTTGGCATCAACGACATTGCATGTTTCGTTCGAAAACGTCACATGCATCCCAACATCTGCTATTCTTGTGATTGATAGCAAGTCTTGTGTAGTGTGGGTATGAAGAGAACAACTTCTAGTCATCTGTCTCTGTCGTTTGTGTTGAGCCACAATGAATCAATACCATTAACTTGATGTTTTGATCCGTCTTCGAGAATTAGAAAGCTTGATGGATCTACACTCCGAAAGTCAGACATTATCCGTCTTGATGTAATGAAGTGTGAGATAGCTCCTAAATCAAGGATTACCTCTTGTGTGTCAGATGTCGATGCTGCACACACGTTTGCACACAGATAGGTTGTCGAATTTCCATTGTTCGACCTTTCTTCGCCCATCTTCGAGCTTTCTAGCTCTTCGACGTAGGATGAACTATTATTGTTCTCCCCCATTTGCCTTGAGGCTACTTGTTCCTCGAGTTCTGGTAGCAGTCCATAGCTGCATGACCCTTCTTATAATAGTGGATACACTCAATCTTCGGATTTAGCCAACACGTATCGACAGGATGTCCTTTGCGTTTGCATTTCATGCATACTTTCTTGTTGCCATTCTGCTTCGGCTTTTCTTTGTTCTTCCATCTGCCTTTATTGGCTCCCTCTGTTTGCTGATCTTGAACTTGCCTTTGATCTGACTCCCTCTTAGGCTTGGACTGCTTCTTGGGCTTCTCTTTGTTGTTATAGCGAGCTTGGTCTGAAGAGTCCTTGTGATCGAGGTTCTCATGAGCTTCGACTTCTTCTCGAATCTCGATCACTGCCTTTTCGAGTGTCATAGCTGGATCCTTTGCAAGCAATGTTTGAGTTGTCTGAAAAGGTCTTGGTAAAGCTCGTAATAGGTAGGTGAGCTAATTCTCTGTTGATACTACATTCTTTGTTTCAGCGTTGTGTAATGAAAGGAACATATCCTTCATCTTTCTGATAAAAGAGGTGAGGTCTCTGCCATCCCATCGCAGGTTTGTCAGCTGATTTTCAAGAAGCATTATCTGGCTGTGTGATTTTGTCTAAAATCTCGTAAACAATGTATCACACATCTCTCTTGCATTGGAGAGTATCATGAGGTCAAGAGTTAGGCTATCTTCAATGGATGACGACAATAGGGCTACTATCTTGTCGTTATTTTCTCTCCATTCTCGTAGCTCTTTCCCGTTGGTTGTAGGCATTTCTTCGGTGCAATCTACCCAGGGAAATAGCCCTTCTCCCTTTAGTATGAGAGAGGTCTTCACCTTCCATGCTAGGAAGTTGGACCCTACTAAGTCGAGAATTGTGCAGATCTTCGACTGCATGCTGCTTATTGATGTCATTTTTGTGAATTATTCTTCAATCTTTTTTTTTTTAGGTTTTTTGTTTTGAATGCTTGTCTCCTGGATTTGGTAGCCCTTAAGCTATATCAGCTCTCGGATATGAGCCTGAGGCTCTGATACCACTGATGACAACAGATTTGGTATCCAGAATGTCAAACGCTCTGATACCACTAATGATAAATTGAAGCCCTGATGTGAGTTTGATTTCGTCTGATGGCCTACTACCATCTATGATAGATCTACAATCCTCCAAAGCATGGACATACATTGCTGATCTACTTTAGAATTAGTTTGTGCATTCAACAAGATGAAACCAATATGTGGAATAAGAATAAAAACAATTGCTTACGAACATATATCAATCAGACAACAAAGCATTCAATAACATTTAAGAAAATCATCTGCATAACATCTACTATATTAACAGTAAATTTCTTGAGTGTTGTTGTGACAGACCACACAGCGCGTCGACGTGAGAGGAACTATCTCTCTCATGAAGTATATATAGTTGTCTCGCTTACTAGCGGACTTCTGGACATCGGCTAGCAACATTGTGCTTAGCTCAAAATTGGCATTCAACCAAATTGATGTTCAATCTAGCCTTTGCCAACTCAGTTGAAGCTGTACCTTTGAATCTGTCAAAGCGGCTCTGGAATCCTTGAAGAGCTACTTTGTAGGTTTCAACCTTTTTAAACAAATACAAGATCTCCGTCGGAGTTACCAGATGATTAGTTATTTGTGTCTGTAGATACGCATCACACTCAAGGGTGGTCGCATCCAATTCACCTTGGAGACGTATGTGATCTTGTTCGGCCATCTGCAGTTGACCCTGGAGCAGCTGCATTGTTGCCTTGCATCCTGCACGGCCTTGTCCACCTGATCTTGGGCGGTTGTGAGCACATTCTACAGTGAGCTGACATACTCTTCTAGGCGATCAGCCAATTGTTGTGTCGTCTTCTTCTCAGCTTCAGATTTAGCTTCATACTGCTTCTTCAACTCTTTGTCCAGCTGAATGACTTTCTGGCTGATGAGTGTATTTTCAGATCCCATATCTGAGATTCGCTGCTCCATTTCTTTTTTCTTATCTAGCATAGACTGGATCACTTGCGCAAGGCTTGAGACCAAACCGAGAGCATCACCAGAATCTACTGTTGTGGAGGTGGTAGCAGCAGAAGGACCTGGTGGTACTGTCCCTGGTTGGCGTGGAGCAGGTGCTGATAACTCTTCTTCTTCAAAGAGGTCTTCTTCTTCATAGCCCTTAGGCACTATGGCATCGAACTGCTTTGGTGATTTGAAGCTTGTCTGACCCGAAGTGTGGCTGGTTTGGCTTCAACTTGAGGTTGCTGGTTAATCAAAAAAGAGTCGTCAAAACTAGTAGGAGTATCATGGAACTGTTCGAATCCTCTTCCAGGGGATTGGAGTTCAAAGAGCGCAGGACTCTGGGGCATGACAAAAACTTCTGAGGCCCCAAGGGGGTCGGAATCATCGAACATATTCATGAAATATTGGATGTTTGGTGAAACAGCTTCTATGTGTGGGGGTGAGGTGGCCTGGGCAGTTGTGATGGGAATGGTAGCCCCAATGGTCACAAACTGTCTGTGAGAGGAAGCAGAGGTGAGGGAAGCATCAGAGGCGGGGGGAATAAGTAGTTTAGTGCGAATAGTAGCAGGGGGTGGAAGCATAGCTGAGGATGTTTGCCTAGTACGATGTCGTGATGCGGAAGGCGAGTCAGGAATGACGATCTCGCTGCGTGGACGACGTCGACTATGTGAGCTGGATGTCTGTTGAGATGACTCGGCTGGTGCTTCTTCATAAATAGAAAGCAAGAAATCCATATGAAACCCATGGATTCTATTTTCAAGGTGGGAGGCTGCTAGGAGTGACAACAAAGGGCCAGTATCAAATTGTTGCTTGGTATTGCTCTTAATGGCTCGTTTGAGTTCTCCAAAAATAGTCTTGAACCAGTTATATGGTTTCAGAGGCGCCTTGGCTATCTTGGCATGAGAATCAACTATCCTATGCAAAATCTGAGAAGTAATACGCTCTTTCCTGAGGTTGCCAACCATTAGGAAATTGTTCAAGAGCTAAACAGCGGCATGAATGGTAGAATCAGTAATGGATTCTAGAAGGTAGCCATCATTAGTCCAGTGCAGATCATTTGTAACATCAATATAAGGCTTAATAGCCTGTTTGGCTTGCTTATGGTTTGGTGAGACTTGGGTACCAGATGCTATCCCTATGGCAGCAAGGGCAGTCTTAGTCACGCGCACCTTGCGTGTGGCTCCCTGAAAAGTAATATAAAACTTCGATTTCTCCTCCTTCCAAGTACTGAAGGCAAGAGTGATAAAATCCATGTTTATTCTCCCTGAGAAGGCTCTCTCATGAATACCCATTGTAGTAAGCAGAGGCTCCGCAAGGGTCATCCACTAAGTAACCATGCTTGTGCTAGGAAGGATCATGATATCCGTTGCAGATGGGACATTATGATGGACTGTATAACGCAACGACTGAGAGGTATCGGTGGAAGACATGATGGAAAGAAACGGAAAGTATTAGGCACAAGAGTATACAGAAAACAGTACAAAAAGTTTTGAAGACTTTGGTCGCTAGAAAAATTGGCAAGAGCTTCGCTAGCACAAGTGAGGAATGAATCGAATTCAGCCAACTTATAGGTGAATTTGGGGGGTCCATTACACTGAATACTAGTTTGGCTGATCAATTCTGAACAAGATTATAAGTCATTTGTTGGATTAGAAATCTAATTTGAGTGAAACACTACAAGAGAGAGACCTTGGTGAGCTTCTAGAGACAATCAAATCCATTTCTTGGCAAGATTTGTTTGAAAGTAGTTTTCACTTCATCTTATCTTCATTCCAGCTTTGTGAGAGAGTAATAGAATTGTGATTATAAGTCCATTTGTTGGATTAAAAATCAAATTTGAGTGAAACACTACAAGTGTGAGACCTTTGTGAGTTTCAAGTTCAATCAAATCTATTTTTTGTTTGTAGAAGTCACTAGTAAGATGGGATCTGCTATAGCATACCTTCTAGAAGCTAGTGAGAGATTGAATTCTACAAATTATGCTATTTGGAAGGTTAGGATGGAGTCACTCTTGGTTCTCCAAGACTTTTATGAGTTTCTAATTGAAGATGAAGATGAACCTCTAGGTGCACAAGAGTTAGCTAGATACAAGAAGAGATCTAGGCTTGCACTTCATTGTGTGAAGACGAATGTGAGCAATGATTTGTTGAGAGAAGTATCAACATGTACTTGTGTTAAAGAGGCTTGGGAGTCTTTAAAATAAATCTATGAATCTAGTAATAATTCGAGGGTTCTTATGCTTCGAAGTTAGATTTTGCAAACCATGAAAAGAAGTGAGGAGAGTGCACATGATTATGTACTCAGAATCAAGTCTCTAAATAGGGAGTTGGCTTCCATTGGAGAGAAGATTCATGATGGAGAGCTTGTACAAATTGTTCTTAATGGTCTAGGAGATGACTTTGCAAATTTGGTCCTTTGCCATCCAAGACACTTTGCCAACTATAGAAAAACTTCACAGTGTATTAGTGGCTGAAGAGTGTAGGATGCTCCATGCAAAATCTAGGATGAGTTCCTTGTCTTTGCAGGATGGTGATGAGAAAGCCAATTTCTCATTCAAGGGCAAAAAGAAGACCAATGAAAAGAAGAAGCATCCAAAGGAGGCCAAAGAAGAGGATGATGCATCAAGCTCAAAGGACAAGTCAAAGCAGAAATGCTTCTTTTGTGGAAAGAAGGGGCATTATGCATCTGAATGCTACAAGAGGCTAAGAGCACAAGTGGATGAGGACAAACAAGGAAACCTTGCAAAGGAGGAGGAGGAGGATGAAGTAGATGTATTCTTGATGGCATCTACATCCTCACCAACAAGCAATAGTAATTCAAAAGACAATTGGTGGATCGACAGTGGGGCTAGCTCCCACATATCTTGTGAAAAGGACTTTTTCTCAACCTTACACTCTTTCAATGCTGCTAAAAGGCTTGTCTTTACTGCAAATGATGAAGAGTGTAGGATAGATGGTGTTGGCACCATCTCTTTGTGTCTAGAATCCTCAAAATGCATGGATCTAGAAAATGTCCTTTATGTACCATCAATCACCAAGAATATGCTTAGTGTTGGTCTACTCTTAGAAAGTGGTTTGGATGTCCACTTTAAGCATGGTGTTTATTTCATATTGAAGAATGATGTTTGCATTGCAAAGGGATTTAAACATGGAAGATTGTTTAAGTTGGAAGCTAATGTTGCTTTTGAAAAAATGAGCTTGGAAAAGGAGGAGATCTTGGCAAAGTGTGATCTTGCTTGCATTGAGGAGGAGCATCAAAAGGAGGAAGATCTTGAGGATCAGCCTCAAAGCATGAGAGTTCCAAGGGAGTCCTCAATGACAATGGTCAAGTCATCAAATTGCATGCAAATTGTCCATTCAAGTGTGCATCTTGCAAGGGTGGTGAGCATTGGAGAGTCTACTATCTTTGAACACATTTTGAAAAGTATTAGTAGACATGAGGTGACTTGTTTCTTACCTTTAAGATCTATGGTGTTTAGTACTTTTTATGACAGGACAATGAAATTAGATGCTACATCTGTTGTTGATAAAACAATTTCATTGGATAACTATTTTTGTAATAGTTCGAATAGAGTCATAGAAG
The DNA here is from genome assembly GCA_029204225.1 of Diphasiastrum complanatum. Taxonomy (NCBI): domain Eukaryota; kingdom Viridiplantae; phylum Streptophyta; class Lycopodiopsida; order Lycopodiales; family Lycopodiaceae; genus Diphasiastrum; species Diphasiastrum complanatum. Next base: position 33,310,919 of record CM055106.1, read on the forward strand.
ATGAAACATCATTTGTATTGGAAATATTTGGATCCACATGCTTTGTGCATGATCATTCCAATGTAAGGACCAAAGATTATCTTATTTCAATGATAGGAATAATGGTAGTGTTTTGCTCTTCAAGTAGAGATTGTAGAATCTACTTGTTTTCAACCAAAGAATTTGTCAATGGTGGAAATTTGATCTTTCAAGAGTGGAAAATTTATAAACTTGAAGAAGCACCTTTGGATCAACACCTTATTCAATTCATCGATGGTTTGGAGTCAAGTCAAGTGGAGGAGCAAGCTCAAGACCCGAGGACTCCAAGAAAAACCATGAGTATCAAGATGTAGCCATCTAGGCTCAATCATATGGATCAAGCAAGGCAAGTTGTCTTTGGCAACATTATGTATGCACTTAGTAGTTTTATTGATGTATCTTCAAGTGCACAAAATGCCTTGGAATCCATGGCTTGGCATGATGTTTAGTTTTGAAGTGTGATACATGTATAGAGACACATTTATGGAACATCTTGTAAGGGATCCTCTAAGAGGTGGCGAAAGATCCTTCATGGACATCATTCTCTATTGGAATCTCGAAAGTTCCTTGTTTGTGGCTGGATTTTTTAGACACTTCTAAAAGCTTTCATTCATCTATCAAGAGAGTTGTAAATAGATCAAGCTAAATTTGAGGAGTGTGAAGAATTGCCAAAAATTGGCAAATCTAGCTTGATAAAAAACCATGTAGTATAATGTAAATTTTGTACATAACTGGATTCCACACATGTGAGTCCAAGATGCCACGTGGCAATCCACTCCTAATGTAGGTAAGGTCAAGTCTATAGAGCTGGTCATGTCATTTTGGTAGTGATTCCTAGTTTATAGGACCTAAATCCTAGATTTAAGGTGAAAATTTGACCAACTAGCTATCTACCAAGCATGACTTTAGGAAATAGACTAGGGTTCATTTTAGGTCAAGAAGAGTGAGTTAACTTCCTTATTACATGCTGGAAATCCACCTAACTTCAAGAAGAAAGTCGAATTTGCTATGTCTTCCAAGCTCCCATAGTGAGAAAATAGAAAAATTTTGGAGCTCATTGCCAATTTCAAGCTAGTTCACTATGTACATTGAGATTTTGTGATCCAACTGAAACCAAATCAATTTCTACTTGTTTCTCAGGTTGAAGGCCGTACTACAGCCTGTAGTACACACGTGTGGGCTCGGATTTCAATGTTTATCAATGCTTTTGATTGTTAGTGCTTGTTGTTTGTCAAATTGCCAATCTAGATCAACTTTTTTGTGTCTAGTTTTTTAATAGATTATTAAGCAAGTATCCAATCACTCTTGTGGATCTTTTGTAGATCCATTTATGGTCCTAAAGTACAGTACTTTCACACTTCAAAGCTTTCTCAACGGCAATACCTATTGGTAATACTATTCTAGTTAATGACTTATATCAAGTGGTAGGTTTTGAGCAATTATTTTAACATTTTATGTTTTATTAGACTTTTTAGCTTAATTACTTTTTGCCATTTGTACAATGATGGGTTTTCTCATCCTTTAATAATAAGAGCAGGATTTACTTTCTCTCCCAAAGAAGCGCTTCTAAATGCATGATTGGTTGACTGAATGATTGCGCGCAGCCCTACAACTCATCCATGCATAAATGACTTGCAAATAAGGTAAAGGCCTAAACACCTAAACAGCATTGACCTAAACACCATCTATTGCCTTTGCCTTAAGCCAAGGCCAAAGATTATATGAAGGATCGCTAAGGAAGGATTCATGGCCTATTAGGGTTTAGCTATGGCGGTCAGGAACCTCCTTAAGCAGCAGCAGCAACGGCAGCAGTGGATCGTAACTGCCATGCCGCAATTCTTCATCCATATTTGCAGATATGGATCAGCGACAGTGCGTCTGCAGCTCCCACTATTCTTGAGAAGCATGGCGCCAGGAGTGTTGGGTTTTCTGGGATATGGACTGCAAACCCCCTCTGGCCATTCCTCCAGTAAAGGCTGCCAAGCGCCTGAAATACATGGCAGCGAGGTTTGGATCCCTAGTCGCTGTTGTGGTTTATGCAAGTAAGCATTCGTTGAAGCATTTGCCGTCGTGGTCACAGGAGCATCGGCGGCACCAGGAGCTGGTGGAAGAAATGAGGGCAAAAGGGATAGAAGAGGCGAAAGAAGAAGAGGTTTACCTCTGTGATTACTGTGGCCGGAGATATAGAAGCAATTATGCGTTGCAGAGCACTTCAAGCAAATGCATGAGAAAGAGCGCGAGCGGCGGCTGGTTCAACTTGGCTCCATGAAGAAAAGGGGCAAACGCAATTCCCTGATTAGGTCTCAGATGGAAAAGAAGGAAAAGCGTTATAAAGATGTCGCTAAGGTCATTTCAGTGCCAGATAAGGGTTATGGCCTCGCCGCAGAGCTGCAGAGGGCTGGAATGCCTGTAATGGCAGTGTCGAACAAGCACAAGCAGCTGCCATTGCATTGCAAAAGCATATGATTCAGTTTGTTCAGCAAGGGATCAATTGCGTTTGGCTGGTTTCGCACGATACTCGTTTTGTAGAGGTTTTAGAAATGGCAAGACAAAAGCAGCTGCACACAATAGTAATGAGCGAAAACCCGAAGCTTCAGAAGTGTGCTGATATCTGCTTTTCTTGGGGGGATTTGGGATCCCACCTTGCCATGGTCGATGCAGACGACACAGCACATCTATGGTCACTTGAAGACTCTGTAAGAGGACCGCCTCACAATAATTTTTTGACGAGTGAGTTGGCACGGATTTCTACAAGGGAGGATCTTAGAGCTATCCATGTTCCCCCTGACCCAAAAGATGATCAGGTCATCTCAGATTCGATCAGTTTGATTCAACTTCGAATCTGGTTCAGATTTCAGCGATGATGATGTAGATTTTTCTAGAGGCAGCACTGAAAGGAGTAGTTGTGACTATCAGATTGATGAGGAATTTTCTGATTGTGGATTAGAAGCAAAGTAACGCAACCCAATTCATGGTTTAACTGTGCAATACATGAACCCTAAACCCAGAAGCTCTAATAGCAGTTATAGTGAAACGGAGTGGATCAACTTGCAGAAGGTGCCCTTCCCTTATATGAGATTAGAATGAAACTTTAGAAGGATGTGTTCAGGGTGAGAAGCAATGCCCAGACTTGCCGAATACTATGGATTTTCAGCCCGTCAATCTGCAGCAGGTTGGTAACTGAATGCTTCAATACTTGGTTTTTTCACAGTTCAATGATTTTCTGCTTTTTTGGGTCTGGTGTAATTGGTGGAATATCATTAAACCTCAATCTTTGCATTCATGTGGTTGTACCATCATGCAAGATGTCTATTTAAGTGAGCCTTGTGACTAAAGAGTTAAAAGTTTGGAATAGAAATTTTTGATGGCTTGTCCCGAGGTCGTAGATTGTAAAGATAATTTCATCAATAGATATAGTTTTGTTTCTTCTTTCTCAGTTCCCATCGGTGTTGCTTACTGAATCGACATTGGTAAAAAATTTCAATGCTCTTTTGATCACTAGCTTTGCTCTATGCTTGACTGAGGACTCAATAATCCTAAGCAGGGGAAATCTACTAAGTTATTGGATTGATCAATGAATACGGCAAGCACTCTAATGTGCTTGATCTTATATTGAAAGACAAATTCGATGGCACAGATTTTTGTTGCAACTAAGACTGCATTGAAGAGTCGCTATGAGACTTAAAACTTTCGAACCAAGTGTTGTTGAAAAGTAATGCCTATTTTACCCCTTTTGGCTAAGCATTAGTTAAGTTGTACAATAACTCATGGGCATGTTTTAATTAAATGCATGACCCCCCCTTTTGTTAAGTTATGTAAATTAGTGCAAGTGGCCCACTTGGCCAAGTAGCTCACTTCCCATGGTTGACCACCTAGACTTTCCATGCATGTACAGGAGGTGCTTGCCTCACAAGGGGATTTGGAGGACCCACGCCCTCCTCTCTCTCTAGCAATTCATTTCATTCCTTGAGACTTTGAGTTTGTGAGATGCTCATGCAATTCTCCTTGTGTGTGATATTACCATAGCCAAGTTTTCTCAAGCTTTCATAGTTGATCTAGCATCTGAGTTAAGATACTCCATAGCTAGGTCTTGTAATTCTTCATGGTATCAGAGCAGGTTGTCTAGCCTGTGAGTCTGAGAGTGAGAGAAACTTCAGTGCTTAGATTCATGAGAAGATTCTTATCTTCTACAAGCACCTTAATCTTGAAGAGGGAGCATATAATCTACAGGTGTCAGATCAGGTGGAGTCTTGCACTTTGGTGAGACTATTGGCAAGGGGAGTGGGATGATCCAAAAACTTTCTAAATCTGGCTAAGTTTTGGAGAGATTTTCTGGAGGAGCATACACAAAAGTAGGTGCGCCCTTTCCTGTAGGTGCTCTCTGGTTTCTGTTCCAATGGAGCCTATGTGCTTTGTGCTAGTGAGGCCACACCAAGTGGCAAAGACAAAAGCAGGAGCTGAAGGGTTGCCTTGAAGTGGCTACATACCCTAGTTTGGGGTTAAACCCTTGTTGCTGGAAGCTGTTCTTTTCTGATCTCTTTCAAGTTGAGCTTCTGTTTTAAGCACAGATTTTAGCATGGCAAGTCTTGGGAGAGTTTGCTGGGTGAATCTAGCAAACTAGATGGCACAAACTACAGAGTGTGGAAGTTCAAGATAGCCAATATCTTGATGGATAAGAATTGCTGGGAGGTCATGACAGGTACAGAACCTGTACCAACATCTGATCCTGAATTGAAGGACTACATGAACAGGAGACATAAAGCTCATAGGATAATCAATCTTTCTGTCAAGGACAATATTATTCCTCACATTTGCAATGCAAGGGATGCAGCTGATGCTTGGACAATTCTGAAGTCTATGTTTGAAACAGTGGATTCAGCCAAGCTGGTGTATTTGCAAAACAGGTTACATACTCTCAAGATGGAAGCAGGTGCAACAATTGGTGATCATATTACAAAGGTCAAGGACCTATTGGATCAGCTTGCTTCAGTTGGAGAGAAAGTAAGTGACAGGAGTATTGTTCCCATAGTCTTGAACAGCTTGTCATTCAACTATCAAGACTATGTGATGTCCCTTTCTGCTAGGGAGAAACTCCCAACCTTTGGGGAGTTATGTGGTCTTCTTTTACAGGAGGAGATGAGAAGGAAGAATCTTTCTGAAAGGGAAGATAATCCAGAGCTTGCATTTGCTTCTAAGAAGAAGCAAAACTTTCAGAAGAAAGGCAAAGGCAAAAGAAGAACTCAAAGCAAAGCTTGGAGCAGCAGGTGTCCAAGTTACAGGTTGGAGAGGAGTCAAGCACCAATTCCTCATCTACACCCAAGAGGAAGGGCAACTGCAACTATTGTGGTAAGTATGGGCATTTTGCTTTTGAATGCAGGAAGAAGCAAAGTGATCAGAAGAAGGGAAAGAACCAGCAGAGTCACTTTGTTGACAAAGTTGCAGAGGAGAGCAATCTGGTGTGCTTGAGCTATTCACCGCAGCCCTATCATCTGAATCCACATTTGGTGGATGGTACATTGATTCTGGAGCCTCAAAGCACATGACACCTCATAGAGATTGGTTCAGCACCTATGAGGAGACAGAAGATAGCCAGCATGTTTGCCTTGGAGATAATTCTACACGTATGGTGAGGGGCAAAGGTACAGTTGCAATACAACTATCATCAGGTGAGGTGAAGGAAATTAAAAGTGTGTTGCATGTACCAGGGTTGGCTAAGAACTTGTTATCTGTTGGTGCCATTACCAAACAGAACATTGGTGGTAGAGTTTAATGATTCTAAATGTTTGGTAAAAGACAAAGAGAAGAACTTCAAAGTGGTAGCCAAGGGAATGCAAGAAGGAGGTCTTTACAAGCTTTTCACAACCATTCCTAGCCAAGAGGCCTTGTCTGCAAGAGATACTAATCGGGACAAGCTTTGGCATGAGAGATATGGTCATTTGAGTTACAAAAGTTTGCAAGTTTTGAACAGGCACAAATGGTAGTAGATCTTCTAGCATTAAGTCTTCTTCAGATACATGTGAGGCTTGTGCATTAGGGAAGCAACAGAGGAAAAAGTTTCCAAAGGAGAAAGCTACCAGGGCCAAGGGCATTCTTGAACTTGTGCATTCAGATTTATGTGGTCCCATGCAGGTCAAATCAGCAGGGGGGGCATACTATCTCATGAGTAGATGATTTCTCTCGGAAGGTATGGGTCTATTTTGAAACTGAAATCTGAAGCGTTCAAATACTTCAAACAGTGGAAAGCTATGGTGGAAAACCACACAGGAAAGAGGTTAAAGACTCTCAGTCAGATAAGGGTGGTGAGTATATTTCTGATGAGTTCAAAGATCTTTGCAAAGCATGTGGGATAAAGAGACAGTTTACTCCACATACACCGCAGCAAAACGGCGTGGCTGAGCGGAAAAAAGGTCTAGTTGAGTGTGCGAGGAGCATGCTCAAGGCAAAGGGGTTGCCAAATTCCTTTTGGGCAGAAGCGGTAGCAACTGCTGTTTTTCTATTGAATAGAAGTCCAACCAAAGAGTTGAAGGAATCACGCCAGAAGAGGCTATAGTGGCAAGAAGCCCAAAGTGGGCAGCCTTCGAGTATTTGGGTGTACAACATATGCACATATACCAAAGGACTTGCGGAAGAAACTTGATGCAAAATCCGTAAAGTGTGTCTTTCTTGGGTATAGTGAAGGTGAGAAAGCTTATGTGCTATATGATCCGAAAACAGGAGGAAGATCCTAAGTCGAGATGTCATCTTTGATGAAGAGCATGCACCCAAGATACAGGAGCAGGAGAAGGAAGGAATTACTGAGTTCATACCCTTGATGATTCCACGGATGAGGATCCTAGTCAAGTCCCGTAAGCCTCAAGTGCAGGAGCAACAACAGGAAATCGAACCTACTAGTTCGAGACCTCTTTTTGGCCAAGTACCAGAAGCAAGTTGGGGACAAACGGAGACTAAAACAGTACCATGGGATACGTGGTCACCATCCACATCACCTACTGCTAGGAAGAAGCTACCTAGGGGTTGGGAAACAATCAAAGAAGGTCAAATGATTGAAGAAGGAGAGAGCAGTGAACAGGGTGTCAGAAGATCTCTTAGGTCTCATGAGAGACAAGAGACTAACTTTGCTCTTATGTCCACTATTCTGAATGCAGATGAGCCACAATTCTTTCACGAAGCGTGAGAAAAAAGGTATGGCAACATGCCATGCAGGAGGAGTACGACTCCATTGTCAAGATGACACATGGGAGCTCACTACATTGCCAGAAGGGAAGCAACCAATAGGTTGCAAGTGGGTCTATAAGACCAAGTTTCATGCCAATGGAACAGTGGACAAGTACAAGGCAAGGTTGGTGGCGAAAGGCTATGCTCAGCAAGAGGGGCTAGACTATGATGAGACATTCGCACCTGTTGCTAAAATGACATCTATCAGG